>CM065387.1:23145000-23637500 GCA_033060915.1 Euryodendron excelsum
AGGGATTAAATTTGGCTTCTAAAAGCAAAGGTTTGCTTTTGTTTCCAAAAATGGAGGACGGGATCAGTTTCCTAAACAGGAAGATTGGATTTGGTGTCCTAAAGGGAAAATTTGATTTGATAAGGATTTGGAAAAAGAAATTTCTAGAAACCCTAGGTTTGAAAGTGTAGAATTTTGAGGTAGAAAAGAGATTTTGGAAAGGTGTATAGTTTGGATGTAGAAAACGAAAGATGTTGGAAACCTAGGTTTGGGGCAAGGTTTGAAAACCATGTTTTTCGGAAGAAAATTAGGGTTTCCTAATTATGAATTCTAGGGCTTGGTTTGGGCTCTAAGAAAAGACTATTTGGAAAGTGCATTTTTTCAGAAAGAGGGATTTTTGGAAAGGAATCCTAGAGAGGAGTTTTTGGAAAGTGAATTTAAAGGTAGAGTTTTTGGAAAGAGATTTTTAAAGAGAATGAGTTTTTGGAAAGTGTGCTTTTGGAAACAAGTTTTTGGAAGGAAAAGCGTAGCGAGGAGTTTCTAGAAGGAAGATTTTGGGAAGAGAGTTTTTAGAAAGATTTTTAAGGAGCGTTTTTAGAAAGTGAATTTTGAAGAAAAAGAGTTTTGGAAATGAGTTGAAAAAGGGAGTTTTGAAAAATAGATTTTTGGAAAGAGTTTTTAGAAAACAACTTTGGAAAGGAGAGTTTTAGGAAAGTATATTGAAAGAGATTTTTAGGAAAAGAGTTTTTTGAAGAGAGAGCTTTTGGAAGGTATAAAAACATCTCACTTTCCGAAAGCAATTCTAACCATAAGAGGGCTAGAACCACTTTAGGAAAGCGGTTTTGAAAACAACAAGAGTTGACAATATGGACCATGAAGGTCACTTTAAATATAACACTTTCCTAAAGCAATCATAGCCATGGAAAAGCTAGAATCACATTAGGATTGTGATTTGGGAAACATATTTTGAAAAAGAGATTTTGATGCAATTTTGAAAACAAGTTTGAAAACGATTTGAAAAGTAACTTTGAAAACGGTTTTTGGAAGATGCAAGATCATGATATGCACAATGCAATTTTGGGGTAGTGAACATACAAGGCTAAGGCTTTGCCACATAATCAAGGGGGCCGGACCCACGTGGTCTCTGGTTAGACTAGAAGAAAGCCCCCGACACGGTGACTCTCCAATAGCCCAATCCTACACATGGACCCGGAATCCCTTTGTTTCAAGCATGCAAAGAAAGGGGGGGGGGGAAAGAGATGGGGGACTAAAATAGAGAAAACCCAAGTGGGTTGGAGAGAGAAGAGAGAGGGGGAAGTGCGGAAATTTAAATGAAGAACCTACCTTGTATCTTCTTTATTTTGTGCGCCTTGCTTGTCTTCGATCTTCGGTCTTCGTCTTGATCTTCATCTTCAATCTTCAAGAGTTGTCTTTTAGCTTTAGATTACAGCTCTTCAAGTCTTCAAAGGAGGGTTGAAGGCTAGTGTATGAGTGTATGAGTGTGTATAGGAGTGTATATGAGGCTAGGGTTTGTGTAGGGTGACTAGGGTTTGGAAAACCTAAGAAAGCTAGGGTTTAGGAGGTGCTCGAGCTCTGCATATCGAAATATAGGATTTTTAGACTAGGTTTACACCTCCTTTTCACGTAGGAAGAGGCTCTGTATTTATAGAGGTTGGACAACACTAGCGCCTAATGCAGTGGCGCCAGGCAAAACTTTACATTAGCTCCACTAGGAGTGGCGCCAGGCCACTTTTTGGCTTGGCGCCACTACTAGTGTCGCCAGCCATTTAAGAAATGTTTAAGGTGGGCAAGCAATGTATTTGTGACTAGATTTGGGCGCCTTTACTAGTGACTACCATGTAATTTTTAGCCTGGCTTCACTAGGAGTGACTCCGAAAAGTTCGGGAAGGAGTTTGGAAGACTGGGAATGACCTAGAAAGCCAGAAAAGAGTAGGAACACTTAAAATAGTGTCCTAGAGATTTTTCACTTGAAAAATGAAGACAGGATGTGTCGGAAGGGTTGACCGGCCTTTAGGGGCAAAACGGTCAATCGGATTGGGAAGCTGCCGGGAAAGACTCGGACTATCCCGGAAGAAGACTCGAGATTTGGAAACATTATTCAAAATGTTCCCAAAGGTTGCTGGCTTGATACGCAGAGCCGGTGTGGTTGGAAAAGGTGACCAGCCCTCTAGGGGCAAAACGGTTGTTTCGCACCGGGTTTGCCGGAACTGACTTGGAATGATCCGGAAAGATAAAGGGAGGTTGAGAACACTATAAAAAGTAGTATCAGAAGGTTACCGGTTTGATACCCAGAGCCAGTGTGGTCGAAAATAGAGACCGGCCCACCAGGGGCAAAATGATCATTTTGTACCGGGTTGGCTGGAATTGACTCGGAATGATCCGAAAAGATAAGGAAAGATTGAGAGTACTATAAAAAGCTGTCTTAGAAGGTTACCGGTTTGATACCCAGAGCCGGTGTGGTTCCCGGGGCATTTGGATGCCTAGGGGCAAAATGGTCATTTAGTTTCAAGTGGGCCCTACGGGCTCGGGAAGCGACTGGTGGACCAAATTCAAGTTAAAAAGGCAGGCTTAGAGTCTAAATACACGTGTGATGTGTGAAAGTGAGCTTGATCAGCTCGAAGATAGCCGAGCGGGAAAAAATGAGGTGCTTATAGTTAGGAAAGGGTTGAATTAGGAAAGATGTGGAAATTGAGTTTTAAAATTTAGGAAAGATTTGAAAGCTTTAGGAAACTTATGATTTAGGAAGGTAGGAAATTAGGAAAGATGAGAATTAGGAAATATTTGGATTAGGAAGGGATTGGATTTTGTTTCTAAAAAGAAGTGTTTGATTTTGTTTCCAAAAACAGGGGATTGGATCTAGTTTCCTAAATAGGAAGATTGGATTTGGTTTCCTAAAGAAAAGATGGGATTTGGTTTCCTAAAGGGAAGATGTGATTTGACAAGGATTTGAAAAGGGAAGTTTTTAGAAACCTTAGATTTGGAAGACTATAGTTTTGACGTAGAAAAGAGGCTTTTTTGGAAACTTATGATTTTAATGTAGAAAGGGAGGTTTTGGAAACCTAGGTTTTAAGGCAAGTTTGAAAACAATGTTTTTGGAAAGAAAATTGGGGTTTCCTAATTGTGGGTTCTAGGGCTTGACTTGGGCACCAAGAAAAAGGATTTTTGGAAATTGCGTTTTTGGAAACACGTTTTTCGAAGGAAATCCTAGAGAGGAGTTTCTAGAGGGAAGAATTTGGAAAGAGAGTTTTTTAGAAGGATTTTTGGAAGGAGATTGTTGGAGAGAGTTTTTAGGAAAGTGAATTTTGAAGATAGTGTTTTGGAAAGGAGTTTGAAAAGAAAAGTTTTGGAAGATGGATTTTTGAAAGCAGTTTTTGAAAACAACTTTGGAAAGAAGAGTTTTTGGGAAGCATGTTGAAAAAGAGGGTTTTTGAAAGAGAGACTTTTGAAAAGAGAGTTTTTAGAAGGTGTAAAAACATCTCACTTTCCTAAAGCAATTCTAACCATAAGAGGGCTAGAACCACTTTAGAAAAGCGCTTTTGAAAACAACAAGATTTGAAAATATGGACCATATTGGTCACTTTGAATGTAACACTTTCCTAAAGCAACCTTAGCCATGGAAAAGCTAGAATCACCCTAGGATTGTGATTTTGAAAACATGTTTTGAAAAAGGAGATTTTGATGCAATTTTGAAAATAAGTTTAATGCAAGCTTTAAAAACGAGTTTAAAAACGGTTTTTGGAGGATGCAAGATCATGATATGCATGTCGCGCCCAGATTTTTCGCACTCGAAGAATACTCACACAAATGGAAAAAATGTTGTACTCTCTCGTTAGAACTCACCCTCCTAGAAAAATGAGTGCGACTAGGTTTGAATTGAAAAATTGGCTTGAATAAAGGGCTTTTGAAAAATATTCAGAGTCGCCACCTAACTTAATTAAGGTGAGTTAAGTCACCTAAAAACTAAGCATAATCCGAAGACTACACTTAGGGTTTTTGGAAAACGATTTGAAAATATCTCCTCAAGAGAGGGTTTTTAAGGAAAACAGGTTGTTTGGCAACCTTTGGAAAACAATTAGCCCTTTTTTGAAAAATAACTCCTTTTTGGTCTTTGAAATCAGTGATCTTAGATTCGGAGGTTGGTTACGTGTAGGAAAAACGCACTAAGCTATCACCCTACCCCGCCCTTTCGGTACCTACATGTCAATCTACCCTAGATTTACCTATGAGAGTCTTTAATTAACTAATGGTTCAACCCTATTCACTTTAGAAAAACAATGTTTGAAAACTAACATGATGCATGATATGCAAGTGCAAAAGAAAATAATTGAAAAACATATTTGAAAAGAGATTGATTTGAAATTGATTTGAATTGAAAATAGATTTGAAGAGATGGAATTGAAATTGGAAAGTTTGAAAATTTAGAAATAGAAATGTGAAAATAGAAATTTGAAATTGGAATTTTAGAGTTGAAAAGATTTTGAAAACCGCACCCATGAGGGTGGAATTGAAAGTTTGAAAAGTATTGTGACCGCACCTATGAAGGTTGCCTACGTATCCCTTTGGGGGAATCAGGTCAATCGTAGTTCAGACCGGAGTCCGATTGAAAATAGAAGAGTGGATTGAAGAAGGAACTTGAATTGGAAATTGAATTTGATTTGAAATTAGAAGAGGAGATTGGAAATTGAAATTTTGGAAAAGATTGGGCTTTGATTTGAAAAGATAGATTTGGACTTGTTTTGAAAAAGAGAAGGTTTAAGAAAACCTAGACTTAGGAAAGAGAAGAGACCTAGGAAAGATTTGACTTGGCTTGGAAGATTCGGAAAGATTGGATTTTAGGAGATGTTCGAATTAGGAAAGGTCTGATTTAGGAAAGTTTTGAATTAAGAAAGTTTCATTTTTTGAAAGTTTTTGAATTAGGAAAGTTTCGAAATTAAGAAAGTTTTGAAATTAGGAAAGTTTTGAATTAAGAAAGTTTCGAATTTATAAATGTTTGAAAAAGGGAAGTTTTGATTTTGAAAAGTTTTGAATTAAGAAAGTTTCGACTTAAGAAAGGCTTAAATTAAGAAAGCTTTGAGTTTAGAAAAGTCTTAGATTTGGAAAGATGTTGAAGTTTTGGAAAGTTTAGAATTTAGAAAGCTCCGAAGTTTAGAAAGATTTAACTTAAGAAAGTTTTGAATTTAGGAAACTTTGGATTTGAAAAGATTTGAAATTTGGAAAGTTTAGGATTTAGAAAGTTTTAGAGTTTAGAAAGATTTAAGATTTTAGAAAATCTTGAAATTAAGAAAGGTTTGAATTTAGGAAATGTTTAAAAGCTTGAATTTGGAAAGTTAGGATTTGGAAAGGGGGTTGAATTAGGAAAGGGTTGAATTAGGAAAGATTTGAAAGTTGAGTTTTAAAATTTAGGAAAGATTTTTATGTTCAAGTTTTGGAAACTTAAGATTTAGGAAAGTGAAAGTTTAGGAAGGATTTGAATTAAGAAAGAGTTGGATTTGGGAGGGATTGGATTTGGTTTTGTTTCCAAAAACGGAGGATTGGGTCTAATTTCCTAAACGGGAAGATTTGATTTGGTTTCCTAAAGAGAAGATAGGATTTGGCAAGGATTTGGAAAAGGAGATTCTAGAAACCCTAGTTTTGGAAGTGTAGAATTTTAACGTAGAAAATAGGTTTTGGAAACATGTATAGTTTTGATGTAGAAAACAAGAAGTTTTGGAAACCTAGGTTTGGGGCAAAGTTTGAAAATCATGTTTTTGGAAAGAAAATTAGGGTTTCCTAATTGTGGGTTCTAGGGCTTGATTTGGGGCTCTAAGGAAAGAGTTTTTAGAAAGTGTGTTTTTAGAAACGAAAGTTTTCTAGAAGGGAATCCTAGGGAGGAACTTTTGGAAAGAGGGAGTTTTCGAAAAAAGATTTTAAAGAGAAGGAGTTTTGGAAAGTGCGTTTTTGGAAACGAAGATTTTGGAAGGAAAACCTAGAGGGAAATTTCTAGAAGGAAAATTTTAGAAAAGAGAGTTTTTGGAAAGATTTTTAGGAGAGATTTTTTTTAAGAAAGTGAATCTAGGGAGTGATTTTAGAAAGTGAATTTTGAGGAAAAGATTTTGGAGAGGAGTTGAAAAAGAGAGTTTAGAAAAATAGATTTTGGAATGGAGTTTTTGAAAATAATTTTGAAGAGGGGAGTTTTAGGAAAGTATGTTGAAAAAGAAATTTTTAGGAAGAGATTTTTAAAGAGAGTTTTTAGAAGGTGTAAGAACATCTCACTTTCCTAAAGCAATTCTACCCATAAGAAGGCTAGAACCACTTTAGGAAAGCGGTTTTGAAAACAACAAGATTTGAAAATATAGACCAAAAGGTCACTTTTAATGTAACACTTTTCTAAAGCAACCCTAGCCATGGAAAGGCTAGAATCACCCTAGGATTGTGATTTTGAAAACATGTTTTTGAAAAAGAGCTTTTGATGCAATTTTGAAAACAAGTTTGGAAACGTTTTGAAAAACAACTTTGAAAACGGTTTTTGGAAGATGCAAGACTATGATATGCACAATGCAATTTGGGGTCGTGAACATACAAGGCTAAGGCTTCACCACATAATCAAGGGGGTCGGACCCACATGGTCTCTGGTTAGACTAGAAGAAAGCCCCCGACACGATGACTCTCCAATAGTCTAATCCTACACGTGGACTGGGAGTCCCCTTGTTTCAAGCATGCAAAGAAAGGGCGGGAAAGAGATGGGGGATTAAAATAGAGAAAACCCAAGTGGGTTGGAGAGAGAAGAGAGAGGGGGGAAGTGCAGAAAATTAAATAGGGAACCTACCTTGTATCTAGTTTATTTTGCACGCTGCGCTATCTTTGGTCTTCGGTCTTTGTCTTGATCTTCACCTTCAGTCTTTAGGAGTTGTCTTCAAGCTTTGGATGGCAGCTCTTCAAGTCTTTAAAGGATGGTTGAAGACTAGTGTATGAGTGTATGGGGGAGTGTATAAGTGTATAAGTGTATAGGGGGCTAGGGTTTGTGTAGAGTGGCTAGGGTTTGGAAAACCTAGGGAGGCTAGGGTTTAGTAGGTGCTCGAGCTCTGTATATCGAAATATAGGATTCTTAGGTTAAGTTTGCAGACCCTTTTAACTTTGAACGAGGCTCTGTATTTATAGAAGTTGGACAAACCTGGCGCCTGTTGCAGTGGCGCCAGGACAAACTTTACACTGGTGCCACTAGGAGTGGTGCCAGGCCATTTTTTGGCTTGGCGCCACTACTAGTGGCGCCAGCCAATTAGGAAAGGTTTAAGGTCGGCAAGCAATGTATCTTTGACTAGATTTGGGCACTTGTACTAGTGACTACCATGTAAATTTTAGCCTGGCTTCACTAGGAGTGACTCCGGAAAGTCCGGGAATGATTTGAAGGAGCCGGGAATGACCCGGGGGGCCGGAAAGGTGCAGGAACACTTAAAATAGTGTCCTGGAGATATTTGACTTGAAAAATGAAGATAGGATGTGTTGGAAAGGTCGACCGAGCCTTTAGGGGCAAAACGGTCAATCGGACTAAGAAACTGCCAGGGCGAACTCGGATTGTCCCGGAAAAAGACTTGGGATCTGAAAACATTATTTAGAATGTTCCCAAAGGTTGCCGGTTTGATTCCCAGAGCCGGCGTGGTCAGAAAAGGAGAGCGGCTCACTAGGGGCAAAACGGTCATTTTGTACCAGGTTTGCCGGAACTGACTCGGAATGGTCCGGAAAGGTAAAGGAAGGTTGAGAATACTATAAAAAGTATTCTCGAGACATTACCGGTTTGATACTCAAAGCCGGTATGGTCGAAGGAGGAGACCGGCCCTCTAGGGGCAAAACGGTCATTTTGTACCAGGTTGGCCGAAACTGACTCGGAATGATCCGGAAAGGTAAGGGGAGGTTGAGAACACTATAAAAAGTATTCTCAGGAGGTTACCGGTTTGATACCCAAAGCTAGTGTGGTTCCCGGGGCATTCGGATGCTTAGGGGCAAAATGGTCATCTTGACCGAAAAGTCTCGAAAAAGGTCCTAAGGGTAGTCTGGTCATTTTTCACCGAAGTGAGCTAATAGACACTGGTGTTGACCTGGGTTTTGAGTGTTTCCGCCACTCTCACGGTGTGAGTACTTCCGCTACTTGGACGGGGTTGATGATTTGTGAGTATTTCTGCTACTTGGACGGGGTTGAGTATTTTCGCTACTCGGACGGGGTTGATGATTTAGGAGTATTTTCGCTACTAGGACGGGGTTGAGTATTTCCGCTACTTTAACGGGTTTGTGAGTATTTTCGCTACTCTAACGATTCTGTGAGTATTTCTGCTACTTTAACGGTTCTGTGAGTATTTTCGCTACTCTAACGGGTGTGTGAGTATTTTCGCTACTCTAACGGTTCTGTGAGTATTTTCGCTACTCTAACGGTTTTGTGAGTATTTCCGCTACTCTAACGGTTTTGTGAGTATTTCCGCTACTCTAACGGTTCTTTGAGTAGTTTTGCTACTCGGACCGTCTCGAGGAATAAACTGTCTCGAGAGTGGGACTGGAAGGGGTCTTACCATCTCTAAAGAGACGTGCCTGGATTGGAACCGTCTCGAGGAATAAATTGTCTCGAGAGTGGGATTGGAAAGGGGCCTTACCGTCTCTAAAGAGACGTGCCTGGATTGTGAGTGTTTCCGCCACTCTAACGGTTTTATGAGTATTTCCGCTACTCTAAAGGTTCTGTGAGTATTTCCGCTACTCTAACGGTTTTGTGAGTATTTCCGCCACTCTAACGGTTTTGTGAGTAGTTTTGCTACTCGGACCGTCTCGAGGAATAAATTATCTCGAGAGAGGGACTAGAATTGGAATAAGAAAGGACAATGCCCCTAAGGGCATTTTGGTCATTTTGCCTCTATTTGGGTTTGACAGGCCCACGAAGCGATGGAAAGACGGAATTTGGACCCAGAGGATTGGTTTCGATTGGAATATGCCCACAATGACTTGAAAACAAGTCTAGACAGAGTGTAGACTGCCGAGCGGTCAAAAATGGGGTGCTTCCAATGCACAATGCAAATTTGGGGTCGTGAACATACAAGACTAAGGCTTCACCACATAATCAAAGGGGCCGAACCCACGTGGTCTCCGGTTAGCCTAAAGGAAAGCCCCCGACACGGTGACCCTCCAATAGTCTAATCCTACACATGGATCGGGAGTCCCCTTGTTTCAAGCATGTAAAGAAAGGGGGGGGGGAGGGGAAGGAGATGGGGGATTAAAATAGAGAAAACCCTAGTGGGTTAGGAGAGAGAAGAGAGAGGGGAAAGTGCAGAAATTTAAATAGAAAGCCTACCGTATGTCTTGTTTATTTTGCGCGCCTTGCTTGCCTTCGGTCTTTGTCTTGATCTTCGTCTTCAATTTTCAAGAGTTGTCTTCAATCTTTAAACTTCAGATTGCAGCTCTTCAAGTCTTCAAAGGAGGGTTGGAGGCTAATGTATAAGTGTATGGGGGTGTGTATGAGTGTATAGAAGGCTAGGGTTTAGTGTATGGTGACTAGGGTTTGGAAAACCTAAAGAAGCTAGAGTTTAGGGAGTGTTTGAGCTCTGTATATCGAATATTGGTGTTTTTAGACTGAGTCTGTGGACCTCTTTTATACTGGAAGAGGCTCGGTATTTATAGAGGTAGGACAGACCTGGCACTTGTTGTAGTAATGCCAGGGCAAAATTGCTCTTAGCGCCACTAAGAGTGGTGCCAGCCAGTTAGGAAAGTTTGTAAGTCGGCAAACAATGTATCTTTGACTAGATTTGGGCACCTGTACTAGTGACTACCATGCAATTTTTAGCCTGGCTTCACTAAGAGTGACTCCAGAAAGTTCGGGAATGATTTAAAGAGGCCTGGAATGACCCGGAAGGCTGGAAAAGAGAAGGAACACTTAGAATAGTGTCCCGAAGGTATTTGACTTGAGAAATGAGGATAGTATGTGTCGGAAGGGTTGATCGAGCCTTTAGGGGCAAAACGGTCAATCGGGCCAGAAAGCTACCGGGACGGACTCGAAATGTCCTGGAAGAAGACTCGAGATTTGGAAACATTATTTAGAATGTTCCCAAAGTTTGCTAGTTTGATTCCCAGAGCCGGTGTGATCGGAAAAGGAGACCGGCCCACTAGGGGTAAAACGGTCATTTTGTACCGAGTTTGCTGGAACTGACTCGGAATGATTCAGAAAGGTAAAGGGAGGTTGAGAACACTATAAAAAATAGTCTCCGAAGGTTACCAGTTTGATACCCAAAGCCGGTGTGGTTGGAAAAGGAGATCGGCCCACCAGGGGCAAAACGGTCATTTTGTGCCGGGTTTGCCGGAATTGACTCGGAATGATCTGGAAAGGTAAAGGGAGGTTGAGAACACTATAAAAAGCATTCTCAGGAAGTTGCTAGTTTGATACCCAGAGCCGGTGTGGGGCGTTCGAATGCCTAGGGGTGAAATGGTCATCTTGACCGAAAAGTCTCAAAATTGGCCCAAGGGGCAGTTTGGTCATGTTTCACCAAAGTGGGCTAGCAGGAACCGGTGTTGACCTGGGTTTTGAGTGTTTCCGCCACTTTGACGGCGACCGTCGTGACACTGGGGTTTATTGGCAATTCCCTATATCAATTTGTTTGCGAGTATTTCCGCTACTCTGACGGTTCGCGATCATTCCTGAGACTACCTGATCTCAGGAAGCTGATAAAGAGGACTTAGTGCTTGAGAAGTCAATTTTCTCAGAAGGCGTGCCAAAATGGATATTTTTGCATTGGCGGGCTAGCAGGCGCCAAAGGTGGACCGTTCTACCATCTAAGGAACTTGGGGTCTCCTCCCGGTCGACAGGTTTAATGGGACTTACCGTTTCAAAGAGATTTTCTTTAAAAAATGTGCCGAACTGTCTCGAGGAATAAACTGTCTCGAGAGAGGGATTGGAATTGGAAAGGGGTCTTATCGTCTTCGGAAAGACGTGCTTGATTTGGAACCGTTTCGATGAATAAACTGTCTCGAGAGAGGGGTTGGAAAGGGGACTTACCGTCTTCGGAAACACGTGCCTAATTTGGAACCGTCTTGAGGAATAAACTGTCTCGAGAGAGGGATTGGAATTAGAAAGGAGACTTACCGTCTTCGGAAAGACATGCTTGATTTGGAATAGATTTACCGTCTCGAGGAATCAACTGTCTCGAGAGAGGGGTTGGAGTTGGAATTAGAAAAGATAATGCCCCTAAGGGCATTTTGGTTATTTTGCCTCTATTTGGGCCTAGTGGGCCCGCGAGGCGATGGACAGACGGGATTTGGACTTAGAGAGTTGGCTTCGATTGGAATACATCCATATTGACTTGAGTACAAGTCTGAACGGAGCGTAGACTGCCGAGTGGTCAAAAATGGGGTGCTTACAGGCATATAATAGGGTCTGTCGATTTGGTACCCTGAATCAGTGTGGTTTCGGGGCACATTTAGGCCACTAGGGGTAAAATGGCCATTTTAATCAAAATTGGTCAGAAATTGTCAGGATGAATTAGGTGGCATATTAAGCATTCTGGACTGTTTGGGGACATTCCTGGAAGGCGTACTTATCGTCTGGAAGGATGTGTGCTGTGTTGGTGTGTCTAAGGGCAAAATGGTCTTTTTGACTAGAATTAACTGGAATGGGACTGGAATTGGTCATGATGGCGTATTGAGTATGCCTAATTGTCTAGGAATATTTTGGAAGGGTGGACTTACCGTCTTGACAGATTTTGAACTTTCTCAAAGACGTGCTTGGAGGCCCAAAGGGCAGGTTTGGTCATTTTTCACTGAGTCGGCTGGCAAGTGCTAGTGTTGACCGAGGTGGTTATTCCTAAGATTGCCCGGTCTCGAAAAGCTACCTGTGCAGTGTTAGTCCTTGAGACTGCCCGGTCTTAGGGAGCTATCTGTAGGGTGGTGTTGCTTCCTGAGATCACTCAATCTCAAAAAGCTACCTGTAGGGTGGTGTTAGTCCCTGTGATCACCTGGTCTTGGAGAGCTACCGGATAACGGACATTCTACATTGGCGGGCTAGCATGCACCAGAAGTGAACTATCTAGAATTTGATAAGGTTTTGGTCCTCGAGATTGCTCGATCTTGTGAAGCTGCCTAGACGGCGTTGGTTTCTAAGACTGCCCGGTCTCGAAAAGTTACATGGAATGCCTAAGGGCAATACAGTTTTCTTAGCTTCAATGGGGCCTTGTAGGCTTGGAAAATGACCCGTTGGTTAGATTTGGAGTTTGAAAGAGCCGACCTAGGCTCGAATGTACAATGATGTTTGAAACTAGATCTGGTCAGGCCAAAGATTGCTAAGCGAGCTAAAATGGGGTGCTTATAAAAATGATGTTATTTTGCTTGTGCCCTAAATTTCCCTTCCCCCTTTTCTCTCTCTCTCTAGAACAAAAGCCCTAAGCACTATTTGAGAGTACCACTGCCTCCACTAGCCTCCATCAAGGGTTCACGACCAGCACCTCCACCAGCCTCCACTAGCACCGCCACCAGCCTCCACCAACCTCCATCAAGGATTCACGGCTAGCACCTCCACCATTAGCGCCACCAATCTCCTCATCCTCTATTGTCCCCCAAAGTAGCTACACCTCCTTGAGATTGCGCCTCCACCAATGTCATTGTTGCTGCCACCGCCGCCTCCTCCTTCTATCTCAAGCAATTTGAGACCAGCTCTCCTAGGGTTTCTTATTTCCACGTAAGCCTCTCTCTCTCTCTCTCTCTCTCTCTCTCTCTGTTGAATATAGCCACATATGATTTTCTCAAGTATATGGGTTTGATCCAGTCTTGAACCTTTGTGTATTTATATATAACCAAGTGCAAATCTATGTTAGTTTATATTTACACTGTTCTTGTTACTTAGATGATCACTTACATTGATTCTTTAAAGAGGGCTAGGAAAAATAATATCAACTTTGAGTTGACTTGATCCACAAAGAAGTTTAGGCAATAAACCCTAGTATCATAGCATAATAAGTTAATAATCCTAACCACCCCCACCCCCACCCCCAACAGTTAAAAAGACACGCATAAACTTGTAGATGTACATATGGAATGGAAAAATATAACGTGGAACAAATAAATAGCTTATACTTTTTCATAAGAAGAAAACCCCAACCAGCATAATCTGCCCTGCATCAGAATAGCTTATTATGTTGCTCGTGCTAGTCTTGAAGTTCCATCTAAGAATCGACATTAAAGAACTTTCTCCCACCAATTCAAGATATTATAGGGTCTTGTACAAAAATAAAATGAGAATACATCTATCAAGTAATTCCGTAAAATGAACTACCAAAAAGAAACGAACTGTATAACAGACTTGCTAAATGAAGAAAAAGCCAGAACAACCAAATGTGTTTAAATGGATATGCACATTCTAATTGTGTCTTATTTTCAAATTCACTACTTCATATTGTAATTTTAATTCACTATTTCAATGGATATGCACATTGTAATTGTGTCTTAGTTTGTAGATTCACTATCTTAGTTTATAGATTCACTATTTCATTTTTTTGGACCCTTCTTGTTTATTAAAAAAAATTACTATTTCAGATTCACTATTTTAGTATCAAGTTTCCAGATTCACTATTTCATTTTTTGTGGAAATAGATGCTATGCTTTGCTTTGATATTTGCTTGTGGGTTGATGCTAATTTGGGTTCTAATGATTTTGGGTTCATAGCTAGGAGCATAGCTATGTAGATTTTGGGTTCGCAATGAAATAAGCTTGTTGATAGATGTTTTGGGTTAAAACTAGGGAGTAAGTGAAAAGCACACAAAATTTTTTTTAAAAAAAAATTGAAAACAAAGGAGTAAGTGTGGTGTAAAACTTCAAATGGCAATAACTTTGCCCTTGTTTGTCTGTTTTGTGTGAATTGGTTTTTATATTTCATGTAACGTTTCAAGATCTACGCATTGCAAATTGCCGAAGGCGGTTTGTGACCTTTGTTTTTTTAGAAAAGGGCTTCTTTTGGTGAGAAATTTGAATTTTAATAAGAAAATAAATGTTTTTAATTTGCTTAATATTGTTTATGATAATTTATTGCATGCATGCATATATATTTTTTTTATTAGCTCATGCATGCATGAGTTAGTTGAAGTATTAGCATAACCTTAGACCGTTCAAGCATCCTCATCGGAGTTGGTGGATTCGGCTATAATGAAACGGTTCTTAAATTGTCCAGTTTTGGACAGTTTGGGAATGCAAAATTCTATATGTCAATTAGTGGCTCATCGCTTAAAATTGTTCATATTTGAGAGATATTTTGTGCAGCAAATTCTATTGTTCTCTATGTCCATACTGTATGTCTGTGTATAATAATACATTTTGTCTGCATAATGTACATGGAGAACTACAAGGAGATGCCAAATTTTTCTTAGCGATGGATGAAGCGGTTTGAGTTGCTTTATGATATATAAGTTGTGCATTCCTGAATACAAGAGGGATGATCTTAAGGAAAGACACAACAAAGTAGGTGAAAAAAATAAGCTCGAGACCAAAAACCATAATTGGAAGAAGAAGAGTATATTTTTTGAATTGCCTTATTGAAAGCACAATCTAATCAGACACAACCTTGATGTGATGCATATAGAGAAGAATGTTACTGACAATATATTGTGGACAATATTGAAAGTTGTGGGGAATTCTAAGGATAGTGCAAATGCTCGATGTGATCTACAGCTAATGGAACTTAGAAAATCATTACACCCACAGATAGAGGGAACAATAAAGTCTATTTAGCCCCTGCACAGTTGACGATGTCCAAAACTAAGAAAGACTTGTTCTTGAAAGCTTTAAAGGATGTTAGGGTACCTTATGGATATGCATCCAATATATCCCAACATCTTTGTTTACTAGACAAAACCATTTGGGGTTTGAAAAGTCACGACAATCATGTTAGGATGCAATAACTTATTCCTTTAGCTATACAGAACTTATTGTCGAAAAATGTCATTCAACCCTTGATTGAATTGAGTAAATTCTTTAGACAACTGTGTTCAAAGGTTAACTGTGCAATTGACTTTCAATATATTTAGGACCGTCTTGCGATAACCCTTTGTCAACTTCAACCATTTTTTGTACCCAAATGATCTACTTACTAATGAACATTTCATATTGGCATCTCAAGCAGAGTAGGTTTGGTATGCTTCAGATGCTTTGGAACCACAGTGACCTATAGTTGTGAAGATGACTTAGAGGGGTTTGTTCGAGAAGAATTCAGAGCCTCAAGTTGACCCTTACATGAGTCAACAGTTAGAAGAAAATGTAGTGGCATAACAGGATAAAAATGTTGTTTGGGTTATAATCTCTTTTCATTAATGAGATAGTAACATAGTTGTTCATATAATTTGTTGTATATTTCATCACACTTTTTTGTTGTTACACTTTGCTACACATATAGTATATTATAATTTGTTTTATAGGTAGATGTATTCTTCGAGGAGGGATGTCAAGCATTTTCGTACTATGTCAGATGCACTTCAGTTACCCACGTCTGGTAGTCATGAGGCCTCTACATCACAGACTACCAAGCTATCTTAGCGTGCTCGATTGGGAGAGATTAATAGGCCATCATCATCGTTGTCGGCTACCACTGCCGCTTTATCACCACTACCACTTGCTACATCTTCTCCGACATCATCATCTGCACCCTTTACAAGTATGTATGCATGCAAATATTATGCATTTCAATAAGTAAATTAATGTATTGAATTGTATCTTTTAGTTTTTAGGTGCTGGGGTTGAGCCATTGCTAACGGCGTTCCGGACTGGGATTGCAATAAGGTTTAATGAAACGAGGCATCCTGTTAAAGATGATATTAGCCGACTATCTAGCCAGCTTGGACTTCTAGTGCGGGATAAGGCCCATTCACCTATTTAGACTGGGACGTGGTGCCCAAAGATATCAAACAACGCATCTGGGAAGATGTTAAGGTAAAATATTTCAATTAATTTCAAATTTAGATAAACAGTATATATGTTAGTTAATATACTTGAATGTTTAATTATAGAAAAACTTGGTCTATTGTCCACCTGAATAAAGACCATTTTGCATGAATACATGTAGAACCAATTAGAAAAATAAGAAGAATAAGTTGAAGAGTAAGCACTTCACACCATACAAGGATGACCCCTTCTCAATACTAAACCACCTTGAGACATCATGCTAGATGTGTAAAGAGAGTTTGTGGCATATTGGATGAGCAAAAATGGTAATGTATGCTTTTTGCTCTCTTATTTATGTTTGGCGAACCAGGTATGCTTTTTGCTAATAGGGTTTTTATTTGAATGTAATTGTGTAGGCAATATCGAATTGAAATTCTCATAATCAAGTGCAGCGTGGTCTACCACATTGGATTGGGAGGAAACACCTCACCAACATACTGGACAAAGTAGATATTTATAATCAACATTACTTAATTTAATCGAATATCCCACAATTAGAAAAACAATTAATGTGTTTTAAATTTTTAGTCACAAGATGATGGCGACAGGAATGATAGGATGAGTATATATATCTGTACACGTAATCCTTCTGACCCAGAGGTGGTAGCATTTATTGTAAGTCCAACCATGCTTATCATTGCAATTTCTATTTATAATATTATTGTATCATTTAACTACTTCAATATTTTTTAGGTTGAGTTCAATAAATGACTAGAGTTAATGCCTGAGGAGCAGCGTACTGATGAGGTTTGAGATGACATCTTCATAGACTTGTTTGATAAAAATGGACACGAGTATTCTCGGACCTACGGCATAGGCATATTGCCAGCTATAGTGCACCAACAGAGTGTTAGACCTTCTCAGCCTACAACCCCATCACAGTCGCCTAGACAAATGCCCAGTATAGAGGAGATGGTTGAGCATGTAATCGAGCACATTAAGACACAATTGATGGTTGATCTCAAACAACTGGTCGCCACAATTGTATCTTAGGCCATGGCATTCCAAGAAGGCGGCACTCCACATTTGGCTAGACAAGTAAAATGAATTTATTTTGTATTGTATTTATGTATTTTATGCCATGTTTGTCTATATACATGTAAATATGTTTAATAAAATCTTGAATTTATAGGTTCCCGATATATCTAGTGGGCACCAGGTATTTTGGGATTTTGTAGGCAATGACACTATACCTTCTAGGATTGCCTCGCTTCTACCCACCATTAGCTTCTTCACGACCTAATAAGTAGGTACATTATTCTTATGTTTCTTAGAAAAAGTTCAATTTTAAAGTCTAAATGTTTGGGAATTTAGGGTTCAAAATTTTCAAACGGCCTCAGAACGGCTCCAATTTGGTACCTAGCACGGTTTAAGCACAAGTGACATGTGGGGACTGACGGAATAGTCACGGGAGTCCCAGTTTGGGAGTTACAACATTTTTTTATGTTTTAGAACAAGTTCAATTTATAAATTTAAAGTTTCGGGGATCTAGGACTTCAAATCCCCAAACGGCCTTAGAACAGCCCCAAACTTGATATGTAGTGCGATTAAGGCATGAGCAATGTGTGGGGACTGACGGAATAGTCACGAGACTCCCAATTTTGTAGTTAGAGCACAAAGTTCATTTTTAATCATTAATTTATTTTAAATTGCTTATTAAAACATTGTATATATGGCTGTAGGATTATGTCAAAGTAAGCTTACTTGGTTTTGAACTTCCAAACCTCGAGGTTTGCAAAGGGAATTCTTATTAATATGGACCTATTGTCAAAAGTGGATGGTATACCTGTGGGTCCAAATTTTTACAAAATTTTTGTTGAAAATGCGAGAAAACATAATGCTCTTTTAGAGAAATCACGCAAAAGGATTGTAACTGTGGGAGAATCGGTTAGCCGACATGTTACACGAAAATCTATTGATGTAAATTACAACTTTTTTTCATTTATTTTTTTCGTTAATCACATTCCTATATATATATATATATATAAACTATTTAACTAATTGTATTGTTATTCTTTTATTTTTACTTAGGTTATCCTGAAGGAGTAGGCCGCTGTTGTTCATGATCAGAATTGATGGAGTGCCCCAGTCAATGAATGTTTTTGAGTATTTTTTGATATATTGATGTTAGACAATAGGTTGTATATTTTGGATAAAAGAATGTTGTATGGTTCGATGCGTTAACATTGGTTTATTTTATATTTTTGCATTTTAGATGTATGGATGATGAGGATTAATATATTATATATATATATATTTGAACTTTATTTTATATTTATCTTTTGTTGAATGAATATATTTATTAATTAATGTAATTACATGGCGAATGAGATTTATTCATTAATTTATTCAAGGATATACAGGAATTATAGGAAATTAAATTTTAAAAATAAATATTTAAAAAATAAATAGGGTATTGGCGATGGCTAAAATATTATTTACGACGGCAAATAGCTGTCACAAAAGAGTTACTTAAGCCATGAGTTTTTCCGAGGGCTACACAACTGTTACAAAAACTAGCTTTTATGACGGTTTCTCCCATTGCAAATGATCACACAGTCATCGTAAATACTAATTTTTGTGACGGCCATTGGTGATGGCTCCTCCTGTCGCGAAAAAACTAGCTTGGGCGTCGAGCTTTTGCGATGGCTACCTAGCCGTCGTGAAAAACCTAACCGTTGCATAAAGCCGTTGCAAAAGCCTTTTGTAACCCATTTTTTTGTGTCGGCTGATTTGTCGTCGCATGGCTATTGCACAAGGCTTTTTGCGACGGCTAACCAAAACTAACCAACCTTTTGTGATAGCAAGTTGCCATCACAAAAGTTCTTGTTTTTAGTAGTGAATGAAGGCACGTTCGAATGAATTAGTTTTGTCCAACATCAAAGAAATCCTCAATCCATCTAAGTGAAGTTTAGGGACATCAACACATCATGTGAAGATACTTTGTTGATCAAGCGCTACTAACACATTAGAGGAGGGTTTGACAAGAGCATTGCAACCAAAGACTGTCTCCTATATCCCATAAGCACTCTTCGAAAGGGTCTATTTTCACTTACTATCCTATATATATTTAAGATATTTTGTTTTTGAAACTTGGTTTGCACCGTTCTTCATAACTGTAAAAAAAGCCTTTCTTTCTTTCTTTCTTTTTTTTTTTTTTTTTAGTTCATCAGAAGGAATACAAATAGAATCGAAGTTGGGAAGGGGGTTAAGGGGAGAGGGGGAGTTTGAACTCCTGACCTCCCTAATGGAGGCCAAAAATGATGGCCAACTGGGCTAGCCCTAGTTGGTTGTAAAAAAAGCCTTTCAAACATATAAAATGGGCTTTGACACAATCTCAACAATGAAAAAAAATTATGAGCATTTTTTTTTTATACAAGATAAAGGGGCGAAGGGGATGTGGCCTGTGGGGTTTGAACCTCCACTAAATGAGTAGGTCCATAGGGCTCAACCACTGAGCCAGACCTATTAAAATTACAAAGTCAGCCCTGGGCTGAAGCAAGCTCAGCCCAGGCTTTAAGCCCCCCTCAAAAGCCCAAAATTTGGGGCCCAAATTGAGTGTTATATAGTGGACTAGAATAAAGAATTAAATAATGTTTTAATAAGAGGCCCAATTTCGAATTTTAGAAGTGTGAATTTTAGTTGATAGTACTTTTGTGTTATTGTAGTGATAAGTAGTATTGACATTTTGTCTACCGCACTTGTAAGTTTAAATTTCTATTTTGATTTTATTTTTTTAAATTTTAGTTTGTGAAATTGTCATTTGCTCTAACTATATAATGAAAAAAAACACCTTTAATAGCTGCAAGTCTATAATTGCATAGAGGAACTAATCTCCAAACTTCGATTGAGATCCCTAAAATCTCAGGGCCGCCCTGTAAAATTATGAGTATTTTTAACTTGACCAATTGAAGAATTTTTTTTTCTTTATAGCTCAGACCAATTAAGAATGAAATGGTAAATCTCAAAAAGTACTAAGAGGATTGCTATGTTGTGGGTCAATTTAGGCCTAATTCAGCCCACCCATTTACCTGATGATGTTACTTCTTTTTTGCTTTTTTTTTTTTTTCATTCTTCTTCTTTTTCTACCTTTTCCATTTGCCTGATGATGTTACTTTTTTCAAATGCTTGTAATACCTCTTTCCAATTAATGATCTTATCATTATCTAAACCCTAATTTCCCCTCATTATTATCGGTCCTATTATATGAAAATAACCGAGCCTTGTACGCAGAGCATAAATTGGTTAAAAACTTTTAACTCTTGTAAGAGAACATGGTGAGAGAAATACAGATTAAAACAACTACTTTTTTTTTTTAAACTTCACTGCGGATGTTTATTTTCTTGTTGTAATTTTGTAAAGTATATTTTTTCCTTCCACTATTATTAGATTTTTTTTTTCTTAATCGACATATAAAAATATTTACAAACATATAGTGTTTGAACAATCATAAAAAAATAAATGAATAAAATTGGTGGAGAGTTGAGTTTAAAAATATGGAAACATAAAGGGCCACACATTAGTTTGCGAGCACAGCACATTTAAAACACAAAGACATGTCTTGAAAAACCTTAAAGAGTGTGAAATGTAGAGCCCATACAACATCTTTTTAAGACACAGAGAAAGCCTTGACCAGCATATTGCTCTTCCAATCCATCTATGTGACTCGAAGCGCCAAACTTTCTGACCTTGTTAAATTGGTTGAATCGGTGGATTCAATTTGGTTATGATAACTTTGTTAACATTTGAAAGTAAAAACACCCAACTTATCATGAAAAACTAATCTTGCTAAAAATCATCTTCAACCTCATCCCATAAAAGCCCTAAGGTTCAAGTACGAGTATCCACCTTCCTTTACTGCTTCCTTTACCAAATCCTTCCATTTCTTGGCATTGCTTTTCATTTCATCCCATTTCTCTCCACCTCCCATAACAACTTCTATGAACCTCTTGATTTCATCACCTTCAGCTATGCCTTCATTCAATGTCATGCTCACCCCGGTCTTGATTATGTCTTCCATAAGTTTCGCATTTGTCGATTGATCAGAAAATTGTGGGAAACCCACCATAGGAATGCCAGAGACCAAACTCTCCAATGAAGAATTCCACCCAAAATGAGTCACAAAGCACCCCAAATAAGGATGTGAAAGAACCTCCATTTGGGAACACCATGAGACTATCATCCCTTGTTGCTCCAATTCTTTTCTACAACGTAATTTGTCTTATTCCTTCTCACATTTTTCTTTAGCCCTTATCACCCACAGAAATGGCTGATGGCTTTCCAGCAACCCAATTGCAATCTCCTCCATTTGTTGCTTTGACAACACTGCCATGGATCCAAATGATACATACACAACTGACGATTGGGCCTTCAAATCCAACCATTCAATATAATCCCTTGAGTTTCGAAAGAGGTCACCCCCAAAAAATGTATCGGATCGGTCTTTTGCATTTAAGAACGTTGATGGGACTAATGGTTCTATGGCAATCCAGTTGAACTTCTTAATGGCTCTTAAGGCCTCTAGTTCTATTGCATCGAAGGTGTTTACCAGTATATTTGGGTTGGTTTCTGTAGAATGTGTATCTAGCTGCTCTTCAAATGCTGGTAGAGCAAATCTATACAAGGTGTTTGAAGGAATGAGAAAGGAGGGAAGGTCACAGCCACTCAACTGTGGCAATTTGGGTAGTTCTATGGAGCACGAAGGATCATTGCTAATTTTTCTAATGGTATCTGTTAGTTCCATATTGTAATATATTATAATTGGCATAATCGTGTGATCAAAACTATTGTAAATTTGTCCCATTGTGTCTTGTATGCTCAGACTAATGCTAAGGAGGGTTTGGACATCAATTCATGGACAAAGGAGTTTAAAAATGGAATTCTGCAGTTCTTTGCCTAGGTCTCGCTAAGGTCTTGGCCCAGCGAGAAATGAAGATTCTAGCCAGTCGCTGTCGCTACCTTCTCACCGAGCTCTCGCTCCAGCGAGAATGAAAAATTCTGGTCAGTAGCCATCGCTACCTTCTCACTAAGCTCTAGCTCCAGTGAGATCGCAAAGCCAGCTTCTCGCTACCTCTCACTCAAGTCTCGCTCTAACGACACTCTGGACGTATTTTTGGGTAGTTTTCCTATTTGTTCCCAAAGATCTTAATGCCTATATATACTTAATGTATGGGTCTTCTAGGGTTAGAACTTTAAAAAGAAATATATTGAGAGCCTCTAAAGAAAAAGAAAACCCCTAGAACTCCTTAGCAAGTTAAAGAGCTTCAAATCTTCATTGATCTAAGAGAGTCTTGGTGGTGCATCAAGGCAAAGATTCACGGAGTGGTGTTCATCGTGGTTCAATCACAAGAGAACAGTGAGTTGTCGAGTATGTAAGCAAGGTTTAACTTCAACTTAGATTCGTGGGCTTCAGATTGGTACAGTTACAAGTGTTCTTGTTGTCGCACCCAGATTTTTCGCACTCGAGGAATACTCACACAAGCGGGAAAAATGTTGTACTCTCTCGTTAGAACTCACCCTCCTAGAAGAATGAGTGTGACTAGGTTTGAATTGAAAATTTGATTTGAATAAAGGGCTTTTGAAAAAGATTTGGAGTCGCCACCTAACTTGATTAAGGTGAGTTAGGTCACCTAAAAACTAAGCATAATCCAAAGACCACACTTAGGGTTTTTGAAAAAAGGTTTTTGAAAATATCTCCTCAAGAGAGAGTTTTTAAGAAAACAGGTTGTTTGGCAACCTTTGGAAAATATTTAGCCCTTTTTTGAAAAATAACTCCTTTTTGGTCTTTGAAATCAGTGATTCTAGGTTCGGAGGTTGGTTACGTGTAGGGAAGACGCACTAAGCTATCACCCTACCCCGCCCTTTCGGTACCTACATGTCAATCTACCCTAGATTCACCTATGACAGTCTTTAACTAACTAATAGTTCAATCCTATTCACCTTAGAAAAACAATGTTTAGAAAAACATGATGCATGATATGCAAGTGCAAAATAAGAGAGAATCGAAAAATAAATTTGGAAATAAATTTAGAAAGAATTTGATTTGAAAATAGATTTGAAGAGATGGAATTGAAATTGGAAAGTTTGAAAATTTGAAAATAGGAATTTGAAAATAGAAATTTTAAAATTGGAATTTTAAAAATAGATTGGAATTTGAAATTTAAAAAATGTGGAGACCGCACCCATGAGGGTGGAATTGAAAGTTTGAAAAGTGTTGTGACTGCACCTATGAAGGTTGCCTACGTATCCCTTTGGGGGAATCAGGTCAGTCGTAGTTCGGATCGAAATCCGATTGAAAAGAGATTGATTTGAAGAAAGAGATTGGATTGGAAGAAAGAGATTGAATTGAAAATTGGATTTGATTTGAGATTAAAAGAGGAGATTGGAAATTGGAATTGAGAAGATTGGACTTGCTTTGGAAAGATTGATTTTAGAAAGACTTGGTTTTGGAAAGATGGAGGTTTAGGAAACCTAGACTTAGGAAAAATTCGACTTGACTTGGAAGGTTTAGGAGATTAGGAAAGATTGGATTTAGGAAATGTTTGAATTAGGAAAAGGTCCGATTTAGGAAAGTTTCGAATTAGGAAAGTTTCATTTTTGGAAAGTTCCGAATTAAGAAAGTTTTGAATTAGGAAAGTTTTCAAATTAGGAGAGTTTCGAAATTAGGAAAGTTTTCAAATTAGGAAATATTTCGAATTAGGAAATGTTCAAATTAGGAAAGTTTCAAAATAGGAAAGTTTCGACTTAGGAAAGTTTTAGGTTTAAGAAAGTTTTCACTTTAGGAAAGTTTTGAAATGGGAAAGTATTGAATTTAGAAATGTTTTGAATTAAGAAAAGTTTAGTTTGAGAAAGGTTTAGAATTTGGAAAGTTTCTAGTTAAGAAAGTTTTGAATTTTAGAATGTTTTGAAAAAGGGAAGTTTTGAATTTGGAAAGTTTTGAAAACAAGGAGGTTTTGAAAATAAGAAAGTTTCGTTTTAGGAAAGGTTTTAAAAAGGAAAGTTTTCAGTTTAGGAAATGTTTGAATTAAGAAAGTTTCAACTTAAAAAAGTCTTGGATTAAGAAAGTTTTGAAATTTAGAAAGTTTAAGATTTAAAAAGTTTTAGAGTTCTAGAAAATCTTGAAATTAGGAAAGGTTTGAGTTTAAGAAAGGTTTGAAAGCTTAGATTTGAAAAATTGAAATTTGGACAGGGGTAGAATTAGGAAAGATTTAGGTTTTGAATTTTAAGGAAAGATTTAAAGTTTAGGTTTAGGAAACTTATGATTTAGGAAGGAATCGGATTAAGAAATGTTTGGATTAGGTAGGGATTGGATTTGATTTCTAAAAGAGAAGATTTGATTTTGTTTTCAAAAATGGAGGATGGGATCTAGTTTCCTAAACGGGGAGATTTGATTTGGTTTCCTAAAGGAAAGATAGAATTCAGCATCGATTTGGAAAGAGAGATTCTAGAAACCCTAGATTTGAAAAATTATAGTTTCGACGTAGAAAATAGGTTTTGAAAATATGTATAGTTTTGATGTAGAAAATAAGAGGTTTTGGAAACCTAGGTTCGGGGCAAAGTTTGAAAACCATGTTTTTGGAAAGAAAATTAGGATTTCCTAATTGTGAATCCTAGGGCTTGACTTGGGCTTCTAAGGAAAGAGTTTTTGGAAAGTGTGTTTTTGGAAACGAAGATTTTGGAAGGACATTTTAAAGAGTTTCTAGAGGGAAGAATTTTTGAAAAGGATAGTTTTTAGAAAGAGATTTTTAAAGAAAATGAGTTTTTGGAAAGTGTGTTTTTAGAAACAAGTTTTTTGGAAGGAAATCCTAGAGGGGAGTTTCTATAAGAGAGATTTTGGAAAGAGAGTTTTTTAGAAAGATTTTTTGGAAGGAAATTGTTGGAGAGAGTTTCTTAGGAAAATGAATTTAAGGAGAGTTTTTAGAAAGTGAATTTTGAGGAGAAAGAGTTTTTGGAAAGGAGTTGAAAAAGGAAGCTTTGAAAAATAGATTTTTTGAGGGAATTTTTGAAAACAACTTTGAAGAGGAGAGTTTTTAGGAAGTACGTTGAAAAAGAAGATTTTTTAGGAAGAGATTTTTGAAGAGAGAGTTTTTAGAAGATGTAAAAACATCTCACTTTCCTAAAGCGATTCTAACCATAAGAAGGCTAGAACCACTTTAAGAAAGTAGTTTTGAAAACAAGAAGATTTGAAAATATGGACCGTATTGGTCACTTTAAATGTAACACTTTCCTAAAACAATCCTAGCCATGGAAAAGCTAGAATCACCATAGGATTGTGGTTTTGAAAACAAGTTTTTGAAAAAGAGATTTTGATGCAATCTTGAAAATCAGTTTGAAAACAATTTGAAAAACAACTTTAAAAACTGTTTTTGGAAGATGCAAGATCATGATATGCACAATGCAATTTTAGGGTCGTGAACATACAAGGCTAAGGCTTCACCACATAATCAAGGGGGCCGGACCCACGTGGCCTTTGGTTAGACTAGAAAAAAGCCCCCAACACGGTGACTCTCCAATAGCCCAATCCTACACATGGACTGGGAATCCCCTTGTTTAAAGCATGCAAAGAAAGGGGGGGAAAGAGATGGGGGATTAAAATAGAGAAAACCCAAGTGGGTTATGAGAGAGAAGAGAGAGAGGGGAAGTGCGAAAATTTAAATAAGGAGCCTACCGTATGTCTTGTTATTTTGCGCGCCGTGTTGTCTTCGATCTTCGGTCTTCGTCTTGATCTTCGTCTTCAGTCTTCAAGAGTTGTCTTCAAGCTTTGGATTGCAGCTCTTCAAGTCTTCAAAGGACAGTTGAAGGCTAGTGTATGAGTGTATGGGGAAGTATAGGAGTGTATAGGAGGCTAGGGTTTAGTGTATGGTGGCTAGGGTTTGGAAAACCTAGGGAAGCTAGGGTTTAGGAGGTGCTCGAGCTCTGTATATCGAATTATATGATTTTTAGGTTGAATTTTCGGACCCTTTTCACATTGAATGAGGCTCAGTATTTATAGAGGTTGGACAACACTGGCGCCTGTTGCAGTGGCGCTAGGCCAAAGTTTACACTAGTGCCACTAGGAGTGGCGCCAGGCCATTTTTTGGCTTGGCACCACTACTAGTGGCATCAGCCATTTAGGAAATGTTTAAGGTCGGTAAGCAACATATCTTTGACTAGATTTGGGCACCTGTATTAGTGACTACCATGTAATTTTTGGCCTGGTTTCATTAGGAATGGCTCCGAAAAGTTCGGGAATGATTTGAAGGAGCCGGGAATGACCCAGAAGGCCGAAAAGGAGCAGGAACACTTAAAACAGTGTCCTGGAGGTATTTGACTTGAAAAGTGAGGATAAAATGTGTCGGAAAGGTTAACCGGGCCTTTCGGGGCAAAACGGTCAATCGGACCGAGAAACTGCCGGGACAGACTCGGACTTTTCCAGAAGAAGGCTTAGGATCTAAAAACATTATTCATAATGTTCCCAGAGGTTACCGGTTTGATTCCCAGAGCCGGCGTGGTCGGAAAAAGAGACCGGCCCACCAGGGGCAAAACGGTCATTTTGTACCGGGTTTGCTGGAACTGACTTGGAATGATTTGGAAAGGTAAAAGGAAGTTGAGAACACTACAAAAAGTAGTCTCAGGAGGTTACCGGTCTGATACCCAGAGTCGGTGTGGTCGAAAAAAGAGACCGGCCCACTAGGGGCAAAACGGTCATTTTGTATCGGGTTCGCAGGAACTGACTCGGAATGATCCAGAAAGATAAAGGAAGGTTGAGAGTACTATAAAAAGCAATCTCAGAGGGTTACCGGTTTGATACCCAGAGCCGGTGTGGTTTCCGGGGCATTCGGATGCCTACAGGCAAAATGGTCATCTTGATCGGAAAGTCTCAAAAAAGGTCCAAAGGGCTGTTTGGTCATTTTTCACTGAAGTGGGGTAACAGACACTGGTGTTGACCTGGGTTTTGAGTGTTTCTGCCACTCTAACGACGGTCGTCGTGACACAGGGGTTTGTTGCCAATTCCCTATATTGACCTATTTGTGAGTATTTCCGCTACTTTAACGGTTTTGTGAGTAGTTTCGCTACTCAGACCGTCTCGAGGAATAAACTGTCTCGAGAGAGGGATTGGAAAGGGGTCTTACAGTCTTCGAAAAGACGTGCCTGGATTGGAACCGTCTCGAGGAATAAACTATCTCGTGAGTGGGATTGGAAAGGGGACTTATCGTCTCCGAAGTGACGTGCCTAGATTGGAACCGTCTCGAGGAATAAACTATCTCGTGAGTGGGATTGGAAAGGGGACTTATCGTCTCCGAAGTGACGTGCCTAGGTTGGAACCGTCTCGAGAAATAAACTATCTTGAGAGTGGGATTGGAAAGGGGTCTTACCGTCTTCGAAAAGACGTGCCTGGATTGGAACCGCTTGAGGAATAAACTGTCTCAAGAGTGGGATTGGAAAGGGGTCTTATCGTCTCCGAAGAGACGTGCCTAGATTAGAATCGTCTCGAGGAATAAACTGTCTTGAGAGTGGGATTGGAAAGGGGACTTATCGTCTCCGAACAGACGTGCCTGGATTGGAACCGTCTCAAGGAATAAACTGTCTCAAGAGTGGGATTGGAATTGGAATAAGAAAGGACAATGCCACTAAGGGCATTTTGGTCATTATGCCTCTATTTGGGCTTGGTGGGCCCGCGAGGCAATGGACAAACGGGATTTGGACCTAGAGAATTGGTTTCGATAGGAATATACCCACAATGACTTGAAAACAAGTCTGGACGGAGTGTAGACTGCCGAGCGGTCAAAAATGGGGTGCTTACACTTGTAAATTGTTCGATTGTTGATAGTGCTTTAAACTTAGGCTGGACTAAGCCCTGTGGTTTGTTCCCAATTAGGGTTTTCGCGCTAAAATCATATGTCTATCGTGTGATTGCTTTACATTTCATGCATGCTATTCTATTAGTGTGTGATTGATTAGATAGCTTAATCGAAAGTAACCAAGCACGCTTCCAAGTGATTGTAAATCCAAGTAAATAAAAAATTTCAATTGGCATCAAAGCGGGACACTAAAAACTGTTTTAGTTTTTCAAGAGTGAGGTCCTGATAATCTGATTACATTGATTTACCACGCAAAGGCAGCTCTACTACTAGACCTCCATTATTTGATAGAACAAACTATGCCTACTGGAAAGTTCACATGAGAGCTTTTCTTAAATCTATAGATGAAAGAGTATGGTTGTCCACCACAAGTATATCTGCCACTACCGCTTCTGTTACAGCTGTTACAATTAAAGATGCCCAAGATTGGGATGCCATTGACTATGCAAATAGTGGTTGGAATAGTAAGAGACTCAATGCTATCTTTAATGCTCTCTCACCTAATGAATTCAGACTTGTGTCAACATGTGAGATTGCTAAAGAAGCTTGGGATATACTTGATATAACTCACGAGGGAACTATTATTGTGAAAATTTCTAAATTTCAGCGACTAACAACCGACTTTGAAAACTTGAGAATGGAAGAAAATGAGACCTTTGATCAATTTTATGCAAAACTAAGTGACATTGTCAACTCAAGTTATAACCTTGGCGAAAAGATCCCCTCTTCAAAAATTGTTTGGAAAATTTTGAGGTCTTTACCCGATAGATTTTAAGCCAAGGTTATTGCTATAGAAGAGAGTAGAAATGTTGATTCTATTAGAGTAGAGGAATTGGTTGGGTACTTACAGACTTTCAAGACAAATCTGTGTCAACCCAAGAGGAATACTCACAAAGATCTTGCTTTAAAAACTATTTTTGAAGACATAGATGATGTCTCAAATGAGGATGATACAGAGTTAGGACAAGAAGAGTTTGCCCTTATTGCCAAAAAGTTTAAAAAAAATTTTAAAAACAGTAATAAGGGGAAATTCTCAAATGGTGATAGAAACAAAGGTCAATCCTCAAGCCTTAAAAGAATACTGGAAAGCTTTTTGACAAAAGTAAGTCTAGTAAGAATCCCGATAAAAGTGTTAATAAATCATTTCAAAAACCCTAATGTTTTGAATGTCATGGGTATGGTCACTTCGCACAAGAATGCCCAAATAGGTTGAAGAGAAAGACAAAAGGGTTTACAATAACTTGGGATGACTCTGATCTCAAGGATGATAATGAGCTAGAAGCTGAGCCAGATTCAGGTAACTTTACTGCTTTTGCTACATTTGTGCATGATGATACATCTCTTGCTTTGCTTGAAAGTGATAGTTTAGATGAGTCAGATGAGTCTGCTAAATTTGATGAAATTGAATCCGATGCAGATGAGAAGGGTGATCTTCAACATGCCTATGATCAGTTGTACTCGCAATATTTTAAATTTACCAAACTTAATGGTAAACTTGGTCTCAAATTGAAAAAGGTGTTAAAAGAAGTCGAGACACTGAAAAAGGAGGTTGTTGAAGCGCAAACTCTTTTCAATGAATTGAAAACACGTAGAATAACTTTTTTCGATAAGCTAAAACTGATAATGTCTTCAAGAAATTTGATGTAGGGTCTAAGAAATTGGATGAAATCTTGAATGCTCAGAAGGTTGCATTTGATAGATCAGGAATTGGGTATACTACTCGAGCCACATCGTTAAAGTAGAAACCCAAAGCTGGTAAGCCTCAACCATCTTCATCCAAAGGTAAGAACAGGTATGTTCCCTCCACTTATAGGCATGATACTTCTTATACACCTTACCACTCATATACCACACAATTCATTCTTACGTGTCGCTATTGTGGGATTAGAGGTCACGCAAGGCCTTTTTGCCATAAACTATATGGTCTTCCTCGGGAGTATGTTCAGACTCAGTCGAGAAATCAAGTTAGACCACAACAGAATAATGGATTTACACACAATAGGTTTAAGCTACTTCTATGGAACTCTAACTCACCCAATGAGTTGAGAAAACCACATCAACAAAGACACAATAGGAACTATCATAACCCTCAAAAGGGCAAGGTTAAGGGAAGTCGTAGAATTCAACCCAAGCCCACTAGAAAAGTTGATAACTCTAAGTTCAGGGTTGTTTAGGTTAGAGCTTCAGATCTGAGGTGTAACATAGTTCATACTGCATTAAAAGCCCATAATTCTAAAATACGGTATCTTGATAGTGGGAGTTCTAGACACATGAGTGGCGGCAAGTCCTTCTTTACTACTCTTGAGGAGTATGATGGAGGTTATGTGACTTTTGGTGATGGTAACACATCTAAAGTTATTGGAAAAAGGAGTGTTGTCGCTCCCGGTATACCAAGGTTGAATGATGTACTATTTTTTAATGGCTTGAAAGCAATTCTTATCAGCATTAGTCAACTGTGTGATGCCAAGCATGATGTTCACTTTCCAAAATCTCAATGTCAAATCATGAATATGAATGGTGAATGTGTAATGTATGGTGCTCGAACTTCTGATAACTATTATGGAATTGTGTCTGATTGTGAAATGTTTGTAATTTTGTAAAACTCGATGAGACTGAACTATGGCACAAAAGATTAGGTCGTATAAATTAAAAGGAACTATCTAAGTTGTCTAGTTTCGAACTAATAAGAGGGATTCCTAAACTATGAAACCGTCAAGTGGAGTGTGTGGTCCGTGTCAACTTGGTAAACAAATAAAAGCCGCACATAAGAAAATAAAGCATATATCTACCTCGTATCCTCTGGAACTTGTGCATATGGATTTAATGGGACCAATAAAAACTGAAAGCATTGGAGGTAAGAAGTACATCTTTATTGCTGTTGATGATTTCTCTAGATTTACTTGGGTTGATTTTATTAAAGAGAAATATGATATTTTCAATATTTTCAGGAATCTATGTGTACGGGTGCAAAAAGAAAAACGAACCAAAATAGGTTGCATCATGAGAATTCGAACAGACCATGGTAAAGAGTTTGAAAACTCAGAATATGCTGAATTTTGTGATGGTCATGGCATCCGGCATGAATTCTCCGCTCCTAAGACTCCACAACAGAACGGAGTAGTAGAACGTAAGAATTGGGTAATACAAGAGATGGCTTGAGTTATGCTTCATGGAAAATCTCTACCTACCCAATTTTGGGCCGAAGCTGTGAACACCACCTATTACATCATCAACAGTGTGTATCTAAGATATATAACTAAAAACATCCCATATGAACTATGGAACGGTAAGAAACCCAATGTAAAGTATTTTTGAGTGTTTGGGAGCAAGAGCTACATCCTAAGGGATAGATAGCAACTTGAAAAGTTTGACTCCCGAAGCGATGAAGGAATATTTATTGGGTACTGCTTAAATAGTTGAGCATTTAGAGTGTTTAATATTAAAACATTTACTGTTATGGAATCTATTAATGCGGTTGTTAATGATACAGTTCTTGATATAGTCTCTAAGGATTAAAATGATGATGATGAGACTGCTTTTGATAGAATAACAGAACAAGTTGCAAGTTCAGAAGATGAAAATGAGCATCAAACTGAAAAAGAAATGGTGGATCTTCAACAGCTAAAGGAAACCCTTGAACCTTCATCAAGAGTAAAGCTTCATCATCCCATAACTCAAGTTAATAGAGATGTCACTTCCGGCATGAAGACGAGGAGGCAAGTAAGGGATGAAGTAAGTTTCTCATGCTATATTTCTGCCATTGAGCCTAAGAATGTGAAGGAAGCTTTAACTAATGAATGTTGGATAAATGCTATGCAAGAGAAACTTGAACAATTTGTACATAATGATGTGTGGACTCTTATACTCAGACCTAAAGATTCTAATGTGATAGGAACCAAGTGGGTTTACAAGAATACAGCTGATGAACATGGCACTGTCATTGAGAATAAGGCTAGGCTAGTAGCACAAGGATATACCCAAATTAAGGGTATTGACTTTGATAAAACTTTTGCTCCAGTGGCTAGATTTGAATCTATTAGAATCTTACTTGCTATTGCTTGCTACTTGAAGTTTAAGCTTTACCAAATGGATGTGAAGAGTGCTTTTCTGAATGGCATTCGTCAAAAAGAAGCCTTTGTAGAGCAACCCAAGGGATTTGAGGATCCACATTATCCTAATCATGTTTACAAATTGAAAAAGGCTTTCTATGGATTGAAACAAGCTCCAAGCACTTGGTATGAGAGACTCACCACCTTTCTCCTAGAGTCTGGTTTCTCTAGGGGAGGGTCCGACAAAACTCTTTCATCAAAAAGGACTCTAAACACATATTGATTACAGAGATTTATGTTGATGACATTGTATTTGGTTCCACCTCTAATACTCTTACACATGAATTTTCTGATTTTATGAAGAGTGAGTTCGAAATGAGTATGATGGGTGAGCTTACTTATTTTTTATGTCTTCAAGTTAAGCAGATAGGTAGTTGTATCTTTATCTCTCAGTCTAAGTATGCTAAAGATTTTGGTGAAAAGATTGGACATGAGTCTGCTAAACATGCTAGAACTCCTATGAGTACTAGTGTAAAATTGGGCAAAGATGCTTCATGTGTTCATGTGTAGTGTATTTTTTGTACCGGGTTGGCTGGAACTGACTCGGAATGATCCGGAAAGGTAAAGGAAGGTTGAGAACACTAGAAAAAGTATTCTCGGGACATTACTGGTTTGATACCCAGAGCCGGTGTGGTTCCCGGGGCATTCAGATGCTCAGGGGCAAAATGGTCATCTTGACCGAAAAGTCTCGGAAAAGGTCCTAAGGATAGTCTGGTCATTTTTCACTGAAGTGAGCTAACAGACACGGGTGTTGATCTAGGTTTTGAGTGTCTCCGCCACTCTAACGGTGTGAGTATTTTCACTACTCGGACGAGGTTGAGTATTTCCACTACTCGGACTGCGTTGATGATTTGGGAGTATTTCCGCTACTCGGACGACTTTGTGAGTATTTCCACTACTCCAACGGCTCTGTGAGTATTTCCGCTACTCTAATGGTTCTGTGAGTATTTCCACTACTCGGACCGTCACGAGGAATAAACTGTCTCGAGAGAGGGATTGGAAATGGGTCTTACCGTCTTCGAAGAGACGTGCCTGGATTGGGGACCGTCCTGAGGAATAAACTGTCTCGAGAGAGGGATTGGAAAGGGGTCTTACCGTCTCCGAAGAGACGTGCCTGGATTGTGAGTGTTTCCGCCATTCTAACGGTTTTGTGAGTACTTCGGCTACTCTAACGGTTTTGTGAGTGTTTCTGCCACTCTAACGGTTTTGTGAGTAGTTTTGCTACTCGGACCGTCTCAAGGAATAAACTGTCTCAAGAGAGGGACTGGAATTGGAATAAGAAAGGACACTGCCCCTAAGGGCATTTTGATCATTTTGCCTCTATTTGGGCCTGACAGGCCCGCGAAGCGATGGAAAGACGGAATTTGGACCTAGAGGATTGGTTTCGATTGGAATATGCCCAAAATGACTTGAAAACAAATCTGGACGGAGTGTAGACTGCCGAGCGGTCAAAAATGGGGTGCTTACAATTGGTTGGTTGGAGCTTTCTCCCTCTTTATCCTTCCCTTTCCTTTTTCTTTCCACTTCAGCAGAGGTGTAGAGTCGCCTTGACTGAGTCTTCCCTCCTATTTCTGTTACGGGCTCTCTGTTGCCTTTATCAGGCGGGTAATTCCATAGGATACTATGAAGACTGGGTACTGGCAGTTGGGTTATAATAGGAAGAGTTATCCTTGGGTTTATGGACAGAGGGATTACCATAGGCGAAGGGTTAGTGAGGATGGGTAAGGTGGTGGGCATAATTGGTTTATTTGGTAAGACTAAGGGTAATATGGGTCGTACGGCTCCTTGAGGTTCAGGCCCGGCCATGGCGACCATAGGTTCAGTTTCAAACAATGGAGCAAGGATAAGGCGATAATGAGGGGGATTAGGCGAGGTTGCTATGGTTAGGTTCATGTCGGGTTGACAAGATTGCATGGTTAGGAAGGAATGATCTTGGTTTTCGGGTTCCCCTAAGATATAAGTTATCCCTTTTGGAATTACAACATATGGGTTATGTAGGGTGCCTTTGCTAACATTCTTGCTTTCCAATGGTATGCTCTCTTGAAGCTTGTGTTTTATGGCCTTCACTATTACGGAAGATGTCGGACTAGTATTCATTTCCCTTGCCTATAAAACAAGGACAACAGTTGCAAGTTAAGGTTTGGTCCTTATAGAGTTCTATGCAATGCATGCCTTAGGGTGTCCCTTTGTAGGAGCGAAACTACACATGGTGAATTGGCTCACTTTTGGAGATAGGAAATTTACCCCTGTATGCAGATACCTTACCGTCAAGTGAGAGCATTCAGCCCTTCATACATTCATCTACTCACTCATTCACGGAAAATAAAGAGATACATTTAACTTTGGATTTAATATACAACAGAATTGAAATACATTTTAATAGAGGGAAGGGGAACATTCTCCTTTGGGGCTATGCCTATCCAATTTTACATATGAAATCCTAAACTACTCTTGAGTCTTCGAATTCTCCTTCTTTGGATTTGAAGTCGAGGAGGTCGCTGAGAGACCTTGTTGATTGATTGCCCCTTGTATTTTTGGCAACCCTATTTTCGTGAGCATAGAGGGATTGGGGCCCCTCTTGTGTAATGACTTGAAATGCATGCAATGATCCTTTAGGGTCACGTGAAAACCCTTAGGTTTTGGGTAGGTTTAATGCAAGCGAGAGTGACCTTGGTGTCACTCTCAATGGGCGATCATATGCATGATAATGCAGTGACTTGAGTTACTTCGGAACTCTTGCCTTAGGATGCAATATTACATGCATGAACATGGATGGAGAGAGCGTAGGGAGAGATAATGCAATTATAAAGTAAACATGCATGCATAAGCAGTTAGACAAACATTATAACAGTAAAAATACAGTTATTATAACAACAGGAGTAAACAAATATAGAGGAAAATAAAAGCAGTTTCCCTTTACTCCATGGTTTTGGAAAACAGTGCGCGTGTCTTAAATCTGACAGAAGTTCGGTTATGCAAGGTGTCTATATGTGCATGAGGTTGAGGGTTCACTAATGCATCCTAAAAAGGCTTGGTCCCCAGATCTTCAAACATAGGCCCACTCCCCGAGGTGGTGCCATGATCGGTTGATGATCCGAGCAGGGAAACCATCAAGAGGCCGTAGGCGAAGAAACTGAGACAACATTTTGCCCACAACTAATATACTGTTTCCCCTTCTAACCAGAAGAGAAAGATTAGGGTAAAAAAACAAGTATGCATAATGCAAGTGCATGTGCAGTGTGTGTGTGATTTATGAAAGTGGAGGAAAGAGCACAACAACTCCCATTCATCCTGTTCATCACGTTCATGCATAACAATTAATAAAATGATGTAAACAAAAAGCGCAACTACAAAATAGATGCAAGAGTTAGTATGTAGATGGCAAGCTTAATACAAGATAATATGAATGGAATGAAATGCATGTTTTTGGAAAACAACTTTGAAAATTTGATTTTGAAAATTAAAAGTGGATAGAAATAGACAAGTTAATCAAAGATTCTACATGGGTAACAGGTGAAGAGACATAACTATGGCCTAACCCTCTAAATGTTCCCAGTGGAGTCGCCAGCTGTCGCACCCAAATTTTTTGCATTCGAGAAATACACACATAAGCGGAAAAAATATTGTACTATCTCATTAGAACTCATCCTCCTACAAGAATGAGTGTATCTATGTTTGAATTAAAAATTGATTTCAATAAAGGGATTTTGGAAAGCAATTGGAGTCATCACCTAACTTGAATAAGGTAAGTTAGGTCACCTAAAAACTAAGCACAATCCGAATATTACACTTAGGGTTTTTGAAAACAATTTTGAAAATACCTCCTCAAGAGATGGTTTTAAGAAAATAGATTGTTTGGCAACCTTTAGAAAATATTTAAGCTATTTTTTTAAAATAACTCCGTTTTGGCCTTTCAACAACAGTGATCCTAGGTTTGGATGTTGGTTACATGTAGGGAAGACACACTAAGCCTTCACCCTACCCCGCCCTTGCGGTACCTACATGTTTATTCACCCTAGATTCACCTAATAAAGCCTTCGATTAACAAATGTCCAAAACTATCCACTTTAGAAAAAAAAATTTAGAAAGACATGATGCATGATAAGTAAATGCAATAGAAAGATTTGATTTGGAAATAGATTGGAAAATAACTTGATTTGATTTTAGAAAAGAGATTTGAAATTGGAGAGTTTTAGAAATTGGAAATAGAGAATAGATTTTTGGAATTGGAAGTTTAGAAAAGTTATAAAATTGGAGATTTGAAAAAGTTATGACCGCATCCATGAGGGTTGCCTACGTATCCCTTTTGAGGAATCATGTCAGTCGTAGTTCGAACAAGAGTCTAATTGAAAATAGAAGATTTTGATTTGAAAAAAAGTTGAAGTTGAACTTAGAATTAAAGATTGGAATCTAGAATTCGGAATTGAGGAGATTAGACTTTGATTTGGAAATATAGAACTTGGCAGAAGGATTTGGACTAATTTTGGAAAGATGGGATTTAGGAAAGACTTGAGATTAAGAAAGATTTGACTCGAATGTTAAACTTGGATGATTAGGAAAGATTGGATTTAGGAAATGTTCAAATTAGGAAAGTTTCCGAAATAGGAAAGCTTCGTTTTAGGAAAATGTCATTTTAGGAAAGTTTCGAATTATGAAAGTTTTTAAAATAGGAAAGTTTAAGAATTAGGAAAGAAATAAAACTGGAAAGTTTTGAAATTAGAATGTTTTGAAATAGGAAAGTTTAAGATTCTTGGAAAGATTTGAATTAGGAAAGTTTAAAATAAGAAAGGTTTAGAATTTAGAAAGTTTAGGATTTAGAAAGTTTTAACTTAAGAAAGTTTCGAATTTATAAAGTTTTGGATTTGGAAAATTTTGAAGATTTAGATTTGGAAAATTAAGATTTGGAAAGGTATATAATTAAGAGATGTTGGAATTAGGAAAGATTTGAAAGTTTAAAGCTAAAAAAAAGATTTAAAAGTTCAAGTTTTGGAAACCTAAGGTTTAGGAAGATATGAGATTAGGAAGGAGTGGATTAGGAAAGATTTAGATTAAGAATGAGTGGATTAGGAAAGATTTAGATTAGGAAGAGTCAGGATTCCTATTTCCTAAAACAAAAGATTAGATTTTGTTTCTAAAAAGAGATGGTTTGAATTTGTTTCCAAAAACGGAGGATTGTATCTAGTTTCCTAAATGGGGAAATTGGATTTGGTTTCCTAAAGGAAATATTAGATTTGACATGGATTTGGAAAGTGAAGTTTTGGAAATCCTAAATTTTGGAGTGGAAAATAAGTATTGGAAATATATGGTTTTAGGCTAAAATAAGAATTTGGAAATCATGTTTTGGGAAGGAAAATTAGGGTTTCCTAATTGTTGGCTCTAGGGTTAACTTGGACACGAAGAAAGGGATTTTGGAAAGTGGATTTTTGGAAGAAGATTTTTAGGAGAAAATTTTAGAAAGGAGTTTTTAGAAAGTGAATCTTGAATAGAGAGTTTTGGAAAGAAGTTTTTAGGAAAGAGTTTTTTGGAAAGAGATCTAGGGAGCGTATTGAGAAAGTGAATTTTAAAGAGAGCATTTTTTGAAAGAAATTTGGAAAAGAGTTTTGAAAAATAGATTTTTGAAGGAAGTTTTTACAAAACAATTTTGGAAAGGAGATTGGAGAGAGTTTTCAAAAAAAAAAAAAGTGTATTGGAAAAGAGATTTTTAGAAGGAGAGATTTGAAAAGAGAGTTTTGGAAAGTTCATAAAAAATATCTCACTTTTCTAAAGCGATTCTAACCATAAGAAGGTTAGAACCACTTTAAGATAGCGGTTTTGAAACAACAAGGATTTTGAAAATATGGACCATATCGGTCACTTTAAATGTAACACTTTCCTAAAGTAACCCTAGCCATGGAAATGCTAGAATCACCTTAGGATTGTGGTTTTGAAGAAGAAAATTTTATTGCAAGTTTGAAAACAATTTTAATGCAAGTTTTGAAAACAAGTTTGAAAACGAATTTTGAAGGAATGTAAGATCATGATATGCATAATGCAAGTTAAAGGCTTCACCATATAAGCAAGGAGGCCGAACCCATGTGGTCTCTGGTTAGACTAAAAGAAAACCCCGACACGGTGACCTCCAATAGCCTAATCCTACACATGGATTGGGAATTTCTTTGTTTTCAAGCAAAACCGGGGGGGGGGGGGGGGGGGGGGGGGGGAAGAAAATGGGGGATTAAAATAGAAGAAAACCCAGGTGAGTTCAGAGGGAGAAGAGAGAGGGGGGAGTGCGTAAATGTAAAAAAAGAAAGCCTACCTTGTATCTTTTTTATTTTGCTTTGCTTTGCACGCTTTGTTTTTCTTACTTTGCTTCGGTCTTCGCTTCAGTCTTCATCTTGATCTTCGAGAGCTTCTGATTGCAGCACTTCAAGTCTTCAAGGAGGCCTTGGAGGTTAGTGTGTGAGTGTATAAGAGGTTAGGGTTTGGTGTATGGTAGCTAGAGTTTGTGTATGGAGGCTAGGGTTTTGGAAAATCTAAAGAAGGCTAGGGTTTAGGGAAGCTACGAGCTCTGTGTATCGAAGAATAGGGTTTTCAGACTAAGTTGGTGAACCCTTTTCACGCTAGAAGAAGCTCTGTATTTATAGACAGAAGAATAACCTGACGCCTATTGCAGTGGCGCAAGGCCAAAACACATTGGCGCTAGGCCAATTTTTGTCTTACTAGTGGTGCCAACCACTTTGGAAAGCTTTTAAGTCGGCAAACAACGTATCTTCAGAAGATTCGGGCGCCTGTACTAAAGGAGGGACTTACTGCCTCGAGGAATCAACTTTCTCGAGTTTTTCAAATTTAATTGGAATTGGAAGTGGACTTGGAATTAGAAAGCGGACTTACTGTCTTCAAAAAGACGTGCCCATTGGAATTGGACTGAATAATGCCCCCAAGGGCATTTTGGTCATTTTGCCTCTATTTGAGCCCAAAGGGCCCACGAAGCGATTGATTGACAGGATTAGACTTGAAAAATTGAGTTGACTCAGAATATGTCCATATTGACTTGAATATAAATCTGGACGGACTGGAGACTGCCGATCGGGCAAAAATGGGGTGCCTACAAATTGGATGGTTCTGTATTATGATAATTTGAGTACTATAAGTATATCTAAGAATCATGTTTAACACTCTAGAACCAAACATATTGATATAAGACATCACTTCATTCGTGAGCTCATTGAAGATAACATAATCACTCTAGAGCATATTCATACTGAAAATCGACTTGCTGACTTATTCACCAAACCGTTAGATTCCCTTAGGTTTGAACTCCTTAGGAAATCTGTTGGTGTGTGTATCTTGGAGTGATTTCTCTTGTCTCTTTAGCCTAGGGTGTGATTCCTATTCTACCTTATTTCTGAGAGCTAAAGTTGTGTATTGTATTGTTTTCAAGTTACAAAATTATGTTAAAAAAAAAAAGGGCCAATAAGATTTTCTTTGATTATCTTAATTATCATTGAGATTCTTTGAGTGATAGATCTCTTTGCACATCTTGCACTCACATATTGATTGTGATCTTTCATAACTTGAATGACCTTGAGCTTACACTTTGAATTGACTTTATGACTGATAGCTTAAATGACAATCTTCATGGTTATGGGTATCAACTTATGTGCTTGCGTACTGAGCTTGGTTGATTTGGCTACATTTGGAAGTTTTCTAGGTGTTTTACTCACTGTGGTTTGAGATTCAATCATATGCTAGACTAATCTATGGTTAGATATGCATAATGCTGACAGCATCTCTCTCTCTCTCTCTCTCTCTCTCTCTCTCTCTCTCTCTCTCTCTCTCTTGTATAGTGATGAGTATCAAATTCTTTTTGAAAGCCTATATGGACGTAATATGCACACTCCAGGTCTAGTCATAGAAAAGGCTACTTTGTGTGTCAAAGAAAATCTAATGGGCATGTGTGAAAGCCACTATGGATGTAATATGCACTCTCCAGGTCTAGTCATAGAAAGGGCTACCATGCTTTCAAGCAAAAAAAAAAATGGTGTTGAGATTGAGGGGGAGTAAGTACTAGGCATCTCCTTGCTTTCCAATTGGATCCTAACCGGTCCACTTTCTAGTGGTTATTGAATCTCATGACCTTCAATGAGAGTAGACCAAGAGAATCTTTCTTGCTTCTCTCATCGCGTGAGAATTTGGCACTTCACACTACAAACTAATATTCCCCATCGTTATGAATTTATGTCATTTTATAGCCATTGCTTATAAATGTTTGATTTAATTTGGATAACTTATTGTTGTTCGATTTTAGATCTATTTCAATATTTACTTGTGAGATTGTCAATGAGTTGTGTTGATCTTTGAATATCCTTGATAATTGATGATCATATCTATATATAAAAAAAGAAGGTTTTTGTACTTCTCGCTGGGCTCTCGCTACCTCTTGCCCCAGTGAGAATTGGATCTATGTTTTAAAAGAGCTCGCGGCCACGACAGTTCATAACTCTCCCATCTCCATCTCGCTGCCGCGACTTTCCCTGGACCTAGGACTTGGTGGATCAACCTCTTAGGCGATTTTCTTCAGGTTTATCTCCAATCTCTCAACTCTAAGGTTGGTTATCTTCACTTCTACCTATTGATTTCTTGTTGTGTTCTCTCATTCCTTAGATTTCATACCTAGGGTTCTTAGATTTGGGGTTTTTTTGTGCTTCCTTGTTGTTGGGTGAAATTGTTGCTTCAATGGCTTTTAAATCTCGTGGAAAACATCCTAGGGTAAAGAAAGTTCAAATCTTCTATGATAAAGTGGCAGAGAAACAATATACCAAGTATTTCGTCACTCGCCTGGTGTTGGTTGAACGGGTCGTGACCCTCTCGACTTTCTCCAACACATTTTTGGCCACCATTTTCTCAGATAGGAAGTGGGAGTCCATTATCATGGCTGATAGTGATGTTAATGTTCACCAAGTTAGGGAATTTTATGCTCACATCCAAAATTGGGACCCTGATAATCTTTAGTTTGAGACCTTTGTTAGGAGTCAGTCCTTTACATTCACTATGAATGATATTTGTGAGTTTTACTCTCTCCCTAGGCCCCCACACCCGGATTTCCCTCCAACTGATTGGAGCTCTTTTCCTCCCATTGATAAAGTGGTCCCCATGCTCACTAACAATCAAGAAATTTGGCGACAAAAGCCCATTTCCCTTACCTCCTTTACTATTCTATATCGCATGTTGCATCCTATTTTGTGCGCCAACATTGATCCCACCTCACACACCTCTGATTGTGATTCTGAGCGATGCCTTTGGATGCATGCCATTGGTTCTGGTCGGGCTATTGATCTTCCCAAATTTATGATGGAAACTATGAACCGGGCATCCAAGTTGAAATTAAAAAGAGCGGGTCTTCCTTATCCCTATTTCATCACTCGCTTCCTAGAGCGTAAGGGTATTCTGCGTCTTCCCTCAAATCACATTGACTTTACCATGACTCCCCTGAACCTTCAGACTCTAAATTTGAGTACTTCCATGAGTGGAGCAAAGAGTAAGTTTAGGAAACGTGGGAGCACCAGTCAGGCGGATGCATCTGACCAAGTTGACGAGGAAGCTTTGTATGCTGGGATTGGGGTTTCTATGGACAACCTCGAGCAGGTTGAAGGAAAGCTAGACTCTTTGCACACCAAAGTTGATCAATTAGGTGTTCGAGCTGAAGCACAAGACCGCATGTTGAATAATATGAACACCGAAATATCTAAGCTTGGATCTATGCTTGCCTCTCTTCATTCCCGATCCTCTTGAGTGGATTTGTGGGTTGGTGTGGGTCTGATGGCTGGTGGTCCTTGGGCGTTATGCTGGTGTTTTGTTGCGTTGGTTCGTTGTCTTTTGTGTTGGACATTTGCTCTTGGTATATGTAATCTTTAACTTATGTTTTGGTTTGGTGTTGGGACTTTGTGGGTCTTGTCCTTCTATTAGAAACTACTTCGTTGATTGGATAATCTTTTGGTCCTAATGTTCTATGGTTGGTTGATTTTTTGGTTCACTTTATTTTGGCTATATTTTCACGTGTTGTTTTGGCCTCCATTATGTTCCCTTGGTCCACTTGTGGCAAAAACGGGGAGAACCTGTTGCTTGTCATTGCTTATGGATTGAGCTTGGCTTCTAGTTCTAATGCGTCTAATGATCTTGGCTATATAGGTTGTTGTTTTGCAGGTCATTGAGAACTTGAAGTAGCATTGGTTTGGGGTTGGTTAGATTTTGGAGTTATTTTGTAATTGTCTTTAAGGGTTGGAGTTTTGTCACAAATTGGCCAAAAGAGGAGATTATTAGTTCTATATTGTAATATATTGTAATTGGCACAATCTTGTGAACAAAACTATTGTAAATTTGTCCTATTGTGTCTTGTATGCTCAGACCAATGCTAAGGAGGGTTTGGACATCGATTCATGGACAAAGAGTTCAAAAATGGAATTATGTAGTTTTTTGCCCAAGTCTCGCTAAGGTCTCGTCCCAGCGAGAAATGAAGATTCTAGCCAGTAGCTGTCGCTACCTTCTTACTGAGCTCTCGCTCCAACGAGAATAGAAAATTCTGGCCAATAGCCGTCGCAACCTTCTCGCTCTAGCGAGATCGCAAAAGCAGCTTTTCGCTACCTCTCGCTCAGGTCTTGCTGTAGCGACACTCTTGACGTATTTTTGGACAGTTTTCCTATTTGTTCCCAAAAATCTTAATGCCTATATATACTTAATGTATGGGTCTTCTAGGGTTAGAACTTTAAAAGGAAATATATTGAGAGCCTCTAAAGAAAAAGAAAAACCCTAGAACTCCTTAACAAGTTGAAGAGTTTCAAATCTTCATTGATCTAAGAGAGTCTTGGTGGTGCATTAAGACAAAAATTCACGGCGTGGTGTTCGTTGTAGTTCAAGCACGGGCGAACAGTGAGTTGCAGAGTATGCAAGCAAGGTTCGACTTCAACTTAGATTCATGGGTTTTGGATTGGTACAGTTGTAAGTGTTCTTGTAAGCTGTTCGATTGTTAATAGTGCTTGGAACTTGGGCTAGACTAGGTCTTGTGATTTTTTCCAGTTAGGGTTTCCACGCTAAAATCGTGTGTCTACCGTGTGATTGTTTTATGTGTCATGCATGCTATTCTATTAGTGTGTGATTGATTAGATAGCTTAATCGAAAGTAATCAAGCACACTTCTAAGTAATTGTAAATCAAAGTAAATCGAAAATTTCAGTATCCTCATAGCCGTTGAAGTAAAAGAAGTAAATATCGAAAACAGCGGCTGGTTGAAGCCAAAAAAGTGTGGATGGGACATGAAAGGCACGCGCCACTTTTGCTGCCCATGATTGAAGCATGGTGTAGACCAAACCTGTAACGGGTTGGCCTTCCTTAGTACTGGCAATGATGATTTCTGCAAGGGCTTGTGAGCCGCGATTCCTGAACTCAGACAGCATATGATCATGGTTATCACCGCCTTTGACCCCGTCATCGTAGCCATCAGAGAAGGCAGCGAAGGTTAAGCCTTCTGGGATAGAAGATTCAGAGGTTTTGGTCATGCGACGGTGGAAAGAGACACTTGTGGGAATGGTGACCTTAACACCCATTCTTATGAGGTGCTTGGCGAATTGGAGTGAAGGATTGAAGGCTCCTTGATTTGGAAAACTTAAGAGGAGGATGTGACGGTGCACCATACCGGCTACTCAATGGAAAACAGTGAATCTGAGCGTTTGAAATGAAGAAAAACGTATGAAAGTTAATTGAATGAAGAGGATTACATGGAGATTGGAGCATGATTGATATCATGCATGACGTTTGAAGCGACGAATTTGAGTAGTTGGTTCTGATTTGTAGCTTCTTAGTTTGTCTTGGTCTTCGTCTTCCATCTAGTATACTTCTCTGGGCCTGCTGACATTGATATTCATATTCGTATTGGTCTGACACCTAGACGAGACATGCCAAATTACCACATTTTGTTGTTAATGAAGTGTTTTTAGTGTTCTTGGTGATGCTGGCAATGAAATCTTTTTTTGTTAACGAATTTTCGCTACTCTTATCGTCTTGAGTATGCAAGACTTTTGTGGCTTGGACAGACTGCGCGTAATTTGCATTTGGGTAATAGTGAAAATTTCCACTGGATATAAACGAAGTATTAATGAAGATTCGGTAGATTTCGTCCACTTCTTTGAGAAGTCCTTTTCATCTCGAGTGTAGTTTTGGTGATATGTGTATAACGCTATAATTTGCCATGATGTTAGCATAAATCGTCATTATGGGTTTGATTGGAAAATCAGTCAGTTACGTGCTGAGAGCAATTACGATACTATCAAGAAACAAACAGCTCCTGCCAAAAATAAAATAAAATACAAAATAAAATCATGCAAACAAACAAACAAAGGGAAAAAAATTAGGGTAAATTACAATGATCACAAACTAAAAACAGTAAATCTACTCAGGACCTAGATACATACACAAACTACTATGAAACACACTGCATATGCATACAAGTGAATGTACTAAGAAATGCAGAAATTTCCTTACATTATGTGTGGGGTTGCTTGGAAAAATCAGTCAGTTACGTGCTGAGCGCAAATACGATACTATCAAGAAATAAACAACTCCTGCCCAAAAAAATAAAAACAAAAACAAAAACAGACAAACATACGAAGTGAAAAAAACTAATAATTTAGCCATTGGGAACTAGTATTTACCTTATTAATTTTAATGCCCATGTGTCTATAATGTGCCCTAAAATGTATCAATAACATAAATTCTCATTCTAAGTAGTAGTAGTTTGGTGCTACCATACTACAAAAAATTGGTTTCAAACTTTGATTTGAGATTAAAATTTGTAGCCAAAACCAAGACAACAAATGCCTCCCTTCGGGTAACCCGTAATGGAAGCCTCCTTCAAAGGTGCGTATGAACCTTGGGTACGGATGATGTGGCGTGTTCCTTATTGTTCCTTAATTTAAGATTACTTTATGACTCCGTGTAGAATTTATGCAGAATCGGTAACGCATGACAAGTACATGATTCAGTTGTTTTGAATCCTTGCCAGCAGCCATAGCTTTGCTTGTATCACGTCAAAATTTCAGAAGTAAAGCTCTTTGAATGAGAAGAACTAGAAAATATGCGCCAAGACAAGTAGCTACAAACATAAAAAGATGGTCCAGAGTGACAAACTTAAGAAGACTGATGCCCATGGAATTGCGGATTCTTTGGAACATTGACGGCACTGCATCAGTAATTGCGGATTCGTTGGAACATTGACAAGACATAAAAATTATCAACAAACTCAATCAATATGCTTATGTCAACAAATTGTGCTAGTGGTAAAAAAATGTCTGACTAATACAAGGAGAAATTTGTTACCAAGTTTCAACTAAGAAGAAGGGATTAATTTTTAAAAACCAAAGGTAAAATTTTGTCTTTAAACCAAAAGTCAAGGGAGGTTTGCGTAATTTGCCCTTCTTTTTCTATAAAGCACACATGAAGACCAAGATAGAATTTCTCTCTCAAATGCTATGCTTGGTACAAGGATTGAAAAGTTGTTTCCTAACTAAAAATTGTCATTCTTAATTTTGTTGAGATAACCATGCATTTTCTATTTGTGAAGAATGGTAGTGGTCATTTCATTTTCTCATAGAATGAGAATATAAAATAAAATTTGATAACATCGATATGTTTTGTTTTCTATTTTGGCTTTCAAAATTCTTGAAAAAGAATAAAAAAACATATTTGGTAACTATTTTCAATTTTTATTTTCAAAATTTAAAAATAATTTCAAAATGAAAAAGAGTACTTTCAACTTTTTGTGTTCATTTTAAAACAAGTCTCACTCATTTCTCCACCATCACCATCCACTGCGCTAGCAACTGCCATGCATACCACCACCACCCACTACCACCACCACTCACCATCACAAGTTTCCCAAATTTTTAAAAATATATAATAAATAATATGTAATATTTATAATATTCTAAAAAAATATCTAATTTATATATTATATACTAAATTTTAATTCACTCTATTCTTGTATTATTAATTGGTCTTACCAAACAATATAATGGGAATGATCATTTTATTACCGCTAACTGATTACACTCTAAAAAGTGTAATCTAAAGTCCCTAAATAGTTATTGTTAGTCCAAGTAAGTTGTATATATGTTTTATTTTAGCATAATGATTGTCTTAATGAGTGATTGTGGGTTTTGTGCAGGAAAACGGACGAAAATTGGAGCAAAATGGCCAAGTTGTGTAGTCATCGTACGTACGGTAGAAGACACGGTACGTACGATGGTCTAACTGTACGTACGGTATCTCAAACCGTACGCACGCCCTCAGCCCCAGACCACAACTTTAGAGAAGGTGATTTTGCGTACGCCTTACCATACGTATGGTGGTCCAACCGTACATACGGTGAGACACACCGTACATACGCCTGCAGGGCTAGATCCAAACTTCAGAAGAGGCAATTCAGTGTATGCCTTACCGTACGTACGGTACCGGCTGTGTCTGCGCAAGTTTTGCAGCTATATCACCCAAAAGAGGATGCGATTTTTGTATCTATCATCAAATATAACTTAAATTTTTTGTTAGGATTAGATATAGAGAGAGAAAGTGGGTTAGATATAGTTTTTTCTTGTATTTTCTTGCATTTTCTTACACTTTCTTTGTAAGCAAACATTATTTTCTTCAACAATTAATGAGAAATCTTCAATTCTTCATGTTTTCTTCCATGGAATCAAGTAGCTAGACATTTTTTGGATGTAATTGTGAAAATCTACCAAAGATTTGCATGGGCTTCAATTGAGGTATATAAATTATAATGATTTATCCTATGTTTTCTCTAATTCTTGCTTCAATTGAGTTGTAGACACATAGAACACTTAGATTCATAATCTAGGTTGGTAATTGCTATGCACAATCTTCTATTTGGTATAGGAATTACACAATTGAGGATTTGACTCTAAGATTCTTACAATGAACAAACAATCTACACTCAATTGAACTTGAATTCAAGTGTTTATGGTCGAAGTAGTCCGGGTCAAGGCTCCATAGAGTGAACCTTGACTTGAGTTACACAAAACTCCATTGAAGACTTTATAGAGATTTGGTAGATTGAAGCAATTGCATCCAAGCCCTTCATTAATTGATTTAAAATTTAGTATAATTGCTTTCAATTTCAATCGTAATTAGTTTAGTTTAGCAAATCACAACCTTTCACCATTTAATGATTTTTGGTCTTATTTTTAGTATAGTTCCAATTTGCTAAGTAATTCACTAATTCATCCCATTTGTTGTTTGTTTCGACTTGTGCCACGCCTATATTTGGCTCGATCCTTTGGGAGAACGATACCGGTCCTTACCGGTTTATACTTTGATCGACACCCGTACTCTTGCGGGAAAGCTCAAGTTCAATTGCACATTTGAGAGTGATTCAAGTTTTAGCGCCGTTGCCGGGGATCAAAAGCATAAGGCTAACACCAATAATTGCGGATTGGAGAAGTGCTTGGCGAATTGCATATAAAAAAAATCCAAAAATAGCAAATAAAGGAGAAAAAGAAAACTAAATAGAACAGCAAAATTGCAAACGGGTGGGAGTTGATCACTCACCCTCGACGGAAGCATCTACGGCTTTGGGCCTTGGTAATCTCTTTCTCCCTTAAGGTGTTTAGATTTTTGGTTTCTCTTTGTTTAGTTTGTTTTGTTTGACTTAGGTGTAGTTGCATTGCATTTTGTTAGGACTCCTTGTGAGGAGACATTTAGTGGAGATAGGATAGTGTGCTTAACTTGCAAATCGGTGGTATTGCTTTGTATAAGGAGATTGGACGATTGGTTGGTGAACAAGAGAAAAAGCCGTTGTCCGACAATGCATGATTGTGTATGATGTACTGTATGACTTGGACGGTCTATTATTTATTGCATTCATCATCACATGCCACATTGCATTAGGGACATTCATAACTGACTTGTGAGGCTTGAGAGTGAGAGTAGTTCATCACCACCCACACCGGGCCTTCCATTAGTTGTGGATCTAGGATTTCTTCCAATGGCTAACATGAATGACCAAGGTTTACCCAACGTCTTCCTTCCGAATCTTAATGCCGCACCGAATGCACCCAACCCACAACTCTATCCTAATCTTCAACTCATTCCATTGGGGGTAGATCAAAATGTAGGGGGTGACGATGACATGGAAAGAGGGAGCAACCATGGCGACATGGCGGCTCCCTATCAAAGGACCTTACGAGATTACTTGAACCCTCCACGTCAAGCACCAACTTCTTGCATAGTATTCCCGCCACATTACACTTCACTTAACATTCAGCCGGGAAGCATGCAAATGCTCCCCCAATTTCATGGAATGGATTCTGAACAACCGTATGATTTTATAAAAGAGTTTGAGGATGCTTGCTCCCTTATCATGGATAATTCTTGCCCAAGAGAGGTCTTCTTGTTAAAACTCTTCCCTTTTTGCTTGAAAGACAAGGCCAAACTTTGGTTCAATTCGTTGAGGCCTATGTCTATTCACTCATGAAACGTACTCCAAGGGGAGTTTTTAAAGAAGTTCTTTCCCGAGAACCGAATTGAGAGCATCCGGAGGCAAATTTTCCAATTTTCTCCCATGATGGGGGAAACATTCTTTTAACGTTGGGAGAGGTTTAAGGACCTCTTGAACACTTGTCCTCACCATGGATTCGCCGATTGGCACATCATCAACACTTTCTACTCGTCTCTAACCCCCCAACTTAAACATTTGATTGAATCAATGTGTGCGGGGACATTCCTTGACAAACAACCCCATGAAGCTTATGAATACTTTGACATTTTAGCAAACAAGGCTAGGGATTGGGCACTCACCGGGACATTTTAGCAAACAAGGGGTAGGGAGATACCAATTGAAAGATGTTGATGATGTGAGTGCGATAGTGACCACTTTAACTAAGAAATTAGAGGCTTTAGAAGGGAAAAATGTGTTAGCAGTCAAGAGTGAGATAAGAAAAGAGACTTGTTGCTTAGTGTGTGACACTACCGACCATGACACATCTTCATGTCCTATCATTCCGGGGGTGAAAGAGGCGTTGCATGGCCAAGTCAATGCGATTGGCCAATTCCAAAGAGGAGGGGGTAACCCTTACTCTAACACTTATAATCTGAGATGGCGGGATCACCCTAATTTTGGGTGGAGGAATGAGGGAAGTTCAAACTCCCAACCTTACCAAGGAGGGTATCAAAACCCTCAACACTATTCTACACTCATTCCCCCATTCCAAGCACCTCAACCTCAAGTCTACCAACCCCAACCCATGGCACAACTTCCAAATCAACCCAAACCGTACCAAGCTCCTCATAGGAAACCCATGGAAGATAATTTTTATCAATTATCCAATGATGTGAGAGGGGTTAACGCAAGGGTAGATAAGTAAGATAAGGTGTTGGATCAACATACTAGGATGCTTGAGGATATTCAAAAGCAAATGTCTACATTGACACAAGCTTTGACCCAAAATGTCCCGGAGAGATTCCCGGCCCAACCTCAACCCAATCCGGTGGTTAGGCAAGCATACATTACCGAGGGTGGTATGGACCCTCAAACAAGCCATGAACAAGTACAAGCCATCACCACTCTTAGAAGTGGTAAAATCATTGATAAAACCATTCCATCAAAGGATGTAGCTTCTAAATCGTGTGTTGACCAAGAAGGGAAGGGTAAGGCAAAGGAAGGTGAGAAAGAAGAACAAGTGAGAGAGGAAGGAAAGAGTGATGAGCATCAAATGAAGGAGTCCGTTGCTACTCCTTTTGAGACCTTGAATGAGACCAATAGGGACAAGAGGAGGGATATGTTGAGACATGCACCTTTTCCTCAAAGATTGACCAAATCAAAAAATGAACTTTTGAATGCTAAAATTTATGAAGTGCTTAAACAAGTTAAGGTCAACATCCCTATTTTAGATGCCATTAAGCAAATTCCATCATACGCCAAGTTCTTAAAAGATTTATATACTTTCAAGAGAAAGCTACATGTCAAGGAAACGGCTATGATGAATGAAAATCAAAGTGCAATCTTGCAATGCAAGACCGTTCCGAAATTCAAGGACCCTGGGTGTCCTACCATTTCTTGCACTATCGAGGGCACTAGGATAGACCACGCTTTATTGGATTTAAGGTCTAGCATTAATCTTCTCTCATTTTCGGTGTATAAGGAACTTGGTCTAGGGGAGTTGCAACCTACCCGAGTCACTTTACAACTAGCAGATAGGTCTATCAAGGTGCCTAGAGGTATCATTGAGGATGTGTTCATCCAAATTGATAACTTCTATTTTCCCGTAGATTTCATAGTATTGGACACTCAACCTGTGGATAGTTGTATAGCTCACAACCAAATCCCCGTCATTTTAGGGAGACCTTTCCTAACTACTTTCAATGCCATCATCCATTGTAGGAATGGGTTAGTGAAGCTTTCGTTTGGTAACACTACGTTCGAATTGAATATCTTTTCAATTGCCAAACGACCAGGTGAGTGTGAGGATATCTGGGAGGTTGATATTATCGAGACCATAGTGCAAGATCGTTTTGAGAATGAGTTCTTTGAGGACTCATTGGAAAAGGCATTGTTGAGGAGTGAGCCTCATGAGGCTTTGGATTGTCAAGATAAGGCTTTAGGAGAAGTTTCATCTCTAGGTCATGAGAGGGCCCAATGTATGCATGTGGGGCAATGGATCCCTTCCTTTGAACCTCTCCAACCTAGTGATACAAAGCTAATTCCATCGAAGGCCAAGCCTCCCATTCCCGATAGAAAACCATTACCAACTACCTTGAAATATGCATTTTTAAGTGATGGTGAGTCATACCCCGTTGTCATTTCTTCCACCCTATCTTTGAGCCAAGAGGAGAGCTTGATAAATTTGCTTAAACACCATAGAAAGGCTATAGGGTGGACCATTGCCGACCTCTATGATATTAGTCCTCTTTTATGCACACATCGTATTTTCATAGAAGAGGGGGCTAAAACCGTGCGTCAAATGCAACGGAGGTTAAACCCCAACATGAAGGAAGTGGTAAAGGGGGAGGTGCTAAAATTGTTTAATGCGGGTATCATTTATCCCATCTCCAATTCTAAGTGGGTAAGCCCTACCCAAGTAGTGCCAAAGAAATCCGGTGTCACGGTAGTCAAGAATGAGAAGAATGAGTTAGTGCCCACCCGTATACAAACCGGGTGGCGTATGTGTATTGATTATCGCCGCCTCAATGCTGTGACCCGAAAGGATCATTTCCCCTTACCATTCCTTACCAAGTGCTAGAGAGGGTATCCGAAAAAGCTTTCTATTGCTTTCTTGATGGCTATTCCGGGTACAATCAGATTGAGATTGCTTTGGAAGATCAATCCATAACCACCTTTACATGTCCTTTTGGTACTTATGCATACCGACGCATGCCTTTTGACTTGTGTAATGCACCGGCCACATTTCAAAGGTGTATGATGAGTATTTTTAGTGACATGATGGAGCACATTGTGGAAGTGTTCATGGATGACTTCTCGGTTTATGGAGACACCTTTGAGGGATGCCTTGCAAATTTAGGAAAGGTGTTGAAGCAATGTGAGGAGAGTAACCTAGTTCTTAATTAGGAAAAATATCATTTCATGGTTACTAGCGGAATTGTGTTAGGACACAATGTGTCTTCTAAAGGTATAGAGGTAGATAAGGCTAAGATTGAATTAATTCAAAAACTACCTCCTCCCACTTGTGTCAAGGATGTGCGTTCATTTCTTGGGCATGCCGGTTTCTACCGGCGCTTTATTGAGGGATTTAGTGCGATAGCTAGACTAATGTGTCAACTCTTGTCCCTTGACGTACCATTTGAGTGGACCCCATCGTGTCAACAAGCCTTTGATGTTTTGAAAAGGTCTTTAACTTTCGCCCTGATCTTACGTGCACCCGATTAGTCACACCCTTTTGAGCTTATGTGCGACGCAAGTGACTATGCTATGGGGGCTGTTTTGGGACAACGAGTTAACAAGAAGCCTCATGTCATTTACTATGCTTCTAAAACCCTCAATGATGCCCAATTCAACTACACCACCACTGAAAAGGAACTTTTTGCGGTAGTTTTTGCATTGGATAAGTTTCGGTCTTACTTGATAGGGTCTCTAGTCATTATTTACACTGATTATGCGGCCCTTAAATATCTTCTCACTAAACCCGATGCAAAACCCCACCTCATTCGGTGGATTCTATTGCTCCAAGAATTCCATATAGAAATACGAGATAAAAAGGGGGTAGAAAACGTAGTAACGGATCACTTGTCTCGGCTTCCCCTTGATGGGAGAGCCACCGACTCTACCCCTATCAATGAACATTTCCCAGATGAGCAAATTTTGCATGTGCAATCTTTGGAGAAAGCTTCCCCACCATGGTTTGCGGATATCGCCAATTACCTTGTGACCGATGAGGTTTTATCCCATTGGTCATCCATTGATAGGCGCAAATTTTTTTGAAATGTGCGTTACTTTTCATGGGATGATCCTCACCTTTTCAAATATTGTCCGAATCAAATAATCCGGCGTTGTGTGCCTAACCATGAATTCAAGCAAGTCATGGAGTTTTGTCACTCCTAAGCTTGTGGAGGACATTCCAAAAAAGCAAGTAGTTTGTGTGCCTTTATTGTCACATTTTGTCTTGCATGTGATTGTGCCAAGGATTAGGACTCTCTCCAAAAAAGCCACCGCCGCCAAAATTCTTCAATGTGGCCTTTATTGGCCAACTATGTTTAGGGATGTGCATGCATTTTGTCTTGCATGTGATATGTGCCAAAGATTAGGAACTCTCACAAAGCGCCACATGATGCCCCTTCAGCCCATTACCATTTTAGAGATCTTTGATTGTTGGGGAATCAACTTCATGGGTCCTTTTACTAATTCTTTTGGTTACCTTTACATCTTGGTGGCGGCGGATTATGTGTCTAAAGGTGGAGGCTATTGCCTCTCGGAATAATGACCATCAAGTGGTGGTCCACTTTTTGAAAGAAAATATTTTCTCAAGATATGGGATGCCCCGAGCCATTATTAGTGATGGTGGCTTACACTTTTGCAGTAAGCCCTTTGCATTTTTGTTGAAAAAGTACGGTGTGGTTCATAAGGTCGGTCTACCTTACCACCCGCAAACTCAAGGGCAAGTTGAGTTAGCTAATAGGGAGATTAAGAGAATCCTTGCAAAAACTGTCAACCCTAGTAGGAAGGATTGGTCCCTTAGGCTAACCGATGCATTGTGGGCCTACCGCACGGGCTTCAAAACCGTGCTCGGTGCATCCCCATATCGGCTTGTGTATGGGAAAGTGTGCCACCTCCCGGTGGAAATTGAGCATAAGGCCTATTGGGCCATACGGCAATGTAATGAGGACCATGAGGCCGTAGAGGCCCACCGAAAGCTTCAAATGAATGAACTCGATGAACTCGATGAACTCCTTTGAAAATGCTAAGATTGCTAAGGCGCGCATGAAGAAGTTCCATGATTAACACATTCTTTGCAAATCATTTAAAGTTGGTCAAAAGGTTCTACTTTATGATTCGCGCCTTCATTTATTTCCGGGCAAGTTACGGAGTAAATGGGTGGGTCCTTACATTGTTACCGATATTTTCTCCCATGGAGCTATAGAAGTGAAAAATCTTACCAATGGGGTGGCCTTCAAGGTGAATGGCCAAAGGTTGAAGCCTTACTTTGAGATTTTCCAAGGAGAAGTGGAGTGTGTGGATCTCATTGATCCACCACTTTTCGATTGATGATGATCTTTGCCCTAATCTTTAGGAGTAGGAGTAGTTTTGATTGATTTTCTTAGCTTTCTTTGTTTGTTTCTAGTTAGGTGACTCTCATTGTCTTAGGAATCGGATTAGTTTGTAGAACCATTTAGGCTAGTTTTTAGTAGAGTTTGTAGTAGTTTGTTTGTTTTCCATTTTTAGGCTGGTTTGGGAGTAGGAGTAGATTACTTTGTGGGCCTAGCTATTGGTTGTTTGGGGAGAATCATATAATTTGATTGAGTGCAGGGAATCCTCCAGCTGCATTGTACTTCCTTACATCATCCTTGATGCCTTTCATGTGATCTCTTGGGTGTATAAGAGAAGGGACCTCTGACCTTCAATTCCTTGCATTTACCTCTCACATTATTCAGCCCCATCTGTGCATTTGTACTCTTTGTCTCAACCCTCTCCATGGCTTCCAAGGACTCTTCCAAGGCTAGTGAAAAGGCCCCCTAAGCCTCGCATTCCGATGAGATGGACGACACGGACTACGTTGCATTCTTGCGAGCCTACACGTGTACTGCCTTATCCCGCCTTCCTTCGGACGATGCCGTCATGGTTACTTGTTTGGTGGCTTCTCGTCTCCTTAATGAGTCACCATCTTCATCTTCTGGCGCAACCAAAAAGGAAGCTGCGTCGTCTTCCGGGTCCACCTCTTCCAAGAAGTAAGCTCGAGAAACTCACCGGGTGGTAGCTTGCATTTGTAGGTTGTTGTGTCTAGGACCCCTTTTATAGGAGTCCTCTATCTTTCATTTCTATGTTGTTTGAGCCACCCTTGGCTTTGTAATGCTTGGTTTCTGTCTTTAATGAAATGGTGGGTTGCTTTAGTGCCTCCGGGTTGCCTTTGTTCATGTTTTTGCGGCTTATTGTGTGACATTGAGGACAATGCATCGTTCTAGGTGGGGGGTGAGGGTAAATTGCATGGCATTCTCCCCTGTTCTGACTGTTTTAGGCCCATTTTTAGTTTGTTTCTCCCTTTTTGTACAGAATAGACTTATTTTTTTTGTGAATCTATAGTTTTTCCTTCTTAGCGTACTTACGATGGTACCAGCATATGTACGCTAGTGCAAGCATACGTACGGTGATACCCCATTTCATACACTGACGTGGCATGTTCCTATTGGTGGCTTGATCTGTGCTTTTTCTTCATGACCGTAGGTACGCTGTGTTAGTGCGCACGTATGGTACCACTGGCTCTCGCGTGCGTTCACTACCTTACCAGCACCGTACGTACGTACTTGGCCACCGTACGTACGGTGCCCCCACTTTTCTATATAAGCCCTCATTTTTGAATTCTAAATCATTTCTATTGCTGAGTCAACTCAGAGCTGACTCAGTGAGGGAGAGTGAGGCAGTGCTCGAGAGTGTGGCGGAGCCCTGCCGAATTTCAGTTGTGGTCTTCATTGCCCATGCCCATCATTTGTCCACTCTTAGGTATTCCTTTTGAGCCTTTTTTTTTTTCTTTTCATTTCCTTTGCTTCCCTTAGTAGTGTGTTTTTAGTTTAGTTGCTTAGTTAGATCCTTTAGTGTAGATGGCTCCACGGACCAAGAAGGTCCATAGGGTTCCTGTTGCCTTTGATGCCTCCCGGTTTGTTGACGGGAAGGCACAGCAGAGATTTAATCAGATATTCAGTAAGAGGAGCCCGGTGCAGGAGAGAGCGATGACTCTCGAGCACTTTACGGGTGAGCCCTATCTTTGAAGAGAGATGTTTGAGAGTCGGGGTTGGCTGCGATTAGCACAGTATAGTGGTCGGCATAGGACAGGTTTGGTCTCCGAGTTGATGGCTAACATCCGAGCACTGTCGGATGTTACTGGAGATGAGCATATAGTTTCCTGTATTAGGGGTAAGACCATTGCCATTATCCCGGCCACCTTTGCAGGGTTCTTCGGTCTACCCCAGGTCTATGACCTAGCTTTGAGTTGGCCTCAGCAGGGTGAGGTAGAGCATAATGTCATGGTAGCTGAGATTTGTGTGTCCGATACCCAATGGATTTCTTCTCATATTGAGAAGAAATTCCTTGCTCCGAGATACACACCAATATTCGTTTTTACCTGTGGGTCGATCTTTCCGTTAGGCCGATGAGGAGAGGTGGGCAGGCGTAGAGGCCAGTTACTCTATGCCCTGGGGACGGGTAGGAGTATTGATCTCCCTAGATATATGTTCGGCGCATTCTATGAGTCTATGGCTTCGACGAAGCCGCAGGGGGCATTACCATTTGCGGGGATGATAACCGAGTTGATTGCACGTGCCGGAGTGGCAGCCCCAGGCGATGATCCTTTAGCACAGATAGCTACACCCATCACCCTATCCACTCAGAACAGGGCAGTGGGTCAGTTAGCGGGTATTTAGAGGCGGGCGGAGGCACTGGTTCAGGCCCAGCAGAGAGCCTAGCAGCAGCAGCAGCAACAAGCCCCCGTAGAGGGAGACCAGGTTCCAGGAGATCAGCAGCAGCAGCCTCAGATTGAGAGTGGGCTATAGCCGGCTCAGGCGAGTCCTATGTTTCAGGCAGTAGCTCAGATTATAGACCAGCAGAGTTCACATATTGAGAGGCAGACTGCAGCCATCCAGGTGATGCAACAGTCGGTTGATGGACTTCAGGCAGCCCATACGGAGCTCAGTCAGAGGTGTGCGGCTCTTGAAACTGCACACACAACACAGATCACTGCTGTGTGTCGCGCCCAGATTTTTCGCATTCGAGGAATACTCCCACAAGCGGGAAAAACACTGTACTCTCTCGTTAGAACTCACCCTCCTAAAAGAATGAGTGCGACTAGGTTTGAATTGAAAATTGATTTGAACAAAGGGCTTTTGAAAAAGATTCGAAGTCGCCACCTAACTTGATTAAGGTGAGTTAGGTCATCTAAAAACTAAGAATAATCCGAAGACTACACTTAGGGTTTTTGGAAAACGATTTTGAAAATATCTCCTCAAGAGAGGGTTTTTAGGAAAACAGGTTGTTTGGAAACCTTTAGAAAACATTTAGCCCTTTTTGAAAAATAACTCCTTTTGGTCTTTGAAAACAGTGATTCTAGGTTCGGAGGTTGGTTACGTGTAAGGAAGACGCACTAAGCCATCACCCTACCCCGCCCTTTTGGTACCTACATGTCAATCTACCCTAGATTCACCTATTAGAGTCTTTAACTAACTATTGGCCAATCCTATCCACTTTGAAAAAAGCAATGTTTAAAAGACATGATGCATGATATGCAAGTGTAATAGAAGAAAGAATTGAAGAATAGATTTGAAAAGAGATTGATTTGAAATTGATTTGATTTGAAAATAGATTTGAAGAAATGGAATTGAAATTGGAAAGTTTGAAAATTTGGAAATAGAAATTTGAAAATAGAAATTTTGAAATTGAAATTTTGAAAATAGATTGGAATTTGAGATTTGAAAATGTGGAGACTGCACCCATGAGGGTGGAATTGAGAGTTTGAAAAGTGTTGTGACCGCACGTATGAAGGTTGCCTACGTATCCCTTTGGGGGAATCAGGTCAGTCGTAGTTCGGACCGGAGTCCGATTGAAAATAGAAGGTTAGATTGGAAGAAAAAGATTGAATTGGAAATTGAATTTTGACTTGAAATTAGAAGAGGAGATTGGAAATTGGAATTGAGAAGATTGGACTTTGATTTGAAAAGATAAATTTGGACTTGTTTTGGAAAGAGAAGGTTTAAGAAACCTAGACTTAAGAAAGATGAGACTTACGAAAGACTCAAGAGTTTAAGAAAGATTGGATTTAGGAAATGTTCGAATTAGGAAAGATCTAATTTAGGAAAGTTTCATTTTTGGAAAGTTTCAAATTAAGAAAGCTTTGGATTAGGAAAGTTTCATTTTTGGAAGGTTCCAACTTAGGAAAGTTTTGAATTTGGAATGTTTTGACTTAGGAAAGTTTTGAAAATTGGAAAGTTTTGAAATAGGGAAGTTTTGAAAATTGGAAAGTTTAGAAAACAAGGAAGTTTTGAAAGAAAGTTTTGAGTCTAGAAAAGTTTTAGATTTGAAAAGTTTTTGAAGTTTTGGAAAGCTTAGAATTTGGGAAGATTTAGGTTTAGAAAGATTTAACTTAAGAAAGTTTCAAATTTAGAAAGTTTTGAGTTTAGAAAGATTTGAAATTTAAAAAGTTTAAGATTTAGAAAGTTTTAGGGTTTTAGAAAATCTTGAGATTAGGAAAGGTTTGGATTTAGGAGAGGTTTGAAAACTTAGGTTTGAAAAGTTAAGATTTGAAAAGTGGGTAGAATTAGGAAAGGGTTAGATTAGGGAAGATTTGGAAACTTAATGTTTAAAGAAAGATTTGAAAGTTTTAGGAAATTTAAGATTTAGGAAAGTGGAAGTTTAGGAAGGATTTGAATTAGGAAAGAGTTGGATTAGGATAGAATTGGATTTGGTTTCTAAAAGAAAAGGTTTGATTTCGTTTCCAAAAACGGAGGACTGGATTTGGTTTCCTAAGCGGAGAGATTTGATTTGGTTTCCTAAAGGGAAGATAGGATTTGGCACGGATTTGGAAAGGGAAATTCCAGAAACCCTAGTTTTGAAAGTGTGGAATTTTAACGTAGAAAAGAGGTTTTGGAAACATGTATAGTTTGGATGTGAAAACAAGAGATTTTGGAAACCTAGGTTTGGGGCAAAGTTTGAAAATCACGTTTTTGGAAAGAAAATTAGGGTTTCCTAATTGTGGGTTTTAGGGCTTGACTTGGGCTCTAAAGAGATAGGATTTTTGGAAAGTGCGTTTTTGAAAACAAAAGTTTTTTAGAAGGGAATCCTAGGGAGGAGTTTTTGGAAAGTGAATTTGAAGATGGAGTTTTTGGAAAAAGATTTTAAAGAGAAGGAGTTTTGGAAAGTGTGTTTTTGGAAACGAAGACTTTAGAAGGAAAATCCTAGAGGGGAGTTTTTGGAAAGATCCTTGGAAAGGGAGTTTTTAGAAAGATTTTTGGAAGGAGATTGTTGGAGAGAGTTTTTAGAAAAGTGAATTTAGGGAGTGTTTTTAGAAAGTGGACTTTGAAGCGAGCGTTTTGGAAAGGAATTTAAAAAAGGAAAGTTTTGAAAGGAGTTTTTAGAAAACAATTTTGGAAAGAAGAGTTTTTGGGAAGTATGTTGAAAAAGAAGATTTTTAGAAAGAGATTTTAAAAAGAAAGTTTTTGAAAGGTATGAAAACGTCTCACTTTCCTAAAGCGATTCTAACCATAAGAAGGCTAGAATCACTTTAAGAAAGTGGTTTTCGGAAAACAATAAGATTTGAAAATATAGACCAAAAATGTTACTTTTAATGTAACACTTTCCTAAAGCAACCCTAGCCATGGAAAGGCTAGAATCACCCTAGAATTGTGGTTTTTAAAACAAGTTTTTGAAAAAGAGATTTTGATGCAATTTTAAAAACAAGTTCGAAAACAATTTTGAAAACAACTTTGAAAACGACTTTTGGAAGATGCAAGACTATGATATGCACAATGCAATTTGGGATCGTGAACATACAAGGCTAAGCCTTCACCACATAATCAAGGGGGCCGGACCCACGTGGTCTCTGGTTAGACTAGAAGAAAGCCCCCGATACGGTGACTCTCCAATAGCCTAATCTTACACATGAACTGGGAATCCCCTTGTTTCAAGCATGCAAAGAAAGGGGGGGGAAAGAAATGGGGGATTAAAATAGAGAAAACCCAAGTGGGTTAGGAGAGAAAAGAGAGGGGGGGAAGTGCGGAAATTTAAAGAGAAAGCTTACCTTGTATCTTCTTTAATTTGCGAGCCTTGCTTGTCTTCGGTCTTCGGTCTTCGTCTTGATCTTCGTCTTGATCTTCGTCTTCAATCTTCAAGAGTTGTCTTCAAGCTTTAGATTGCAGCTCTTCAAGTCTTCAAAGGAGGGTTGAAGGCTAGTGTATGAGTGTATATGGGGTGTGTATGAGTGTATAGGAGGCTAGGGTTTAGTGTATGGTGTCTAGGGTTTGGAAAACCTAGGGCGGCTAGGGTTTAGAGAGTGTTCGAGCTCTGTATATCGAAATATATGATTTTTAGGTTGAATTTGCGGATCCCTTTCACGTTGAATGAGGCTCTATATTTATAAAGGTTGGACAACACTAGCGCCTGTTGCAGTGGCACTAGGCCAAAGTTTACACTGGCGCCACTACTAGTGGCGCCAGCCATTTAGGAAATGTTTAAAGTTGGCAAGCAACGTATCTTTGACTAGATTTGGGCGCCTGTACTAGTGACTACCATGCAATTTTAGCCTGACTTCACTAGGAATGGCTCCGGAAAGTTCGGGAATGATTTGAAGGAGCCGGGAATGACCCGAAAGGCTGGAAAGGTGCAGGAACACTTAAAATAGTGTCCTGGAGGTATTTGGCTTGAAAAGTGAGGATAAGATGTGTCGGAAAGGTTGACCGGGCCTTTAGGGGCAAAACGATCAATTGGACCGGGAAACTGCCAAGATAGACTCGGATTGTCCCCGAAGAAGACTTGGGATCTAGAAACATTATTTAGAATGTTCCCGGAGGTTGCCGGTTTGATTTCCAGAGCCGGCATGGTCGGAAAAGGAGACCGGCCCACCAGGGGCAAAACGGTCATTTCGCACCGGGTTGGCCGGAACTGACTCGGAATGATCCAAAAAGGTAAAAGGAGGTTGAGAACACTATAAAAAGTAGTCTCAGGAGGTTACCGATTTGATACCCAGAGCCGGTGTGGTCGAAAAAGGAGACTGGCCCACTAGGGGTAAAACGGTCATTTTGTACCGGGTTGGCCGGAACTAACTCGGAATGATCTGGAAAGGTAAAGGGAGGTTGAGAATATGATAAGAAGTAATCTCAAAGGATTACCGGTTTAATACCCAGAGCCGATGTGGTCGAAAAAGGAGACCGGCCCACCAGGGGCAACACGGTCATTTTGTATCGGGTTAGCCGGGACTGACTCGGAATGATCCGGAAAGGTAGAGGAGTATTGAGAATACTATAAAAAGTATTCTCAGGAGGTTACCGATTTGATACCCAGAGCCGGTGTGGTTTCCGGAGCATTCGAATGCCTAGGGACAAAACAATCATTTAGCTTTAAGCGACTGGTGGACTAAATTCAAGTTAAAAAGGCGGGCTTAGAGTTTAAATATGCATGTGATGTGTGAAAGTGAGCTTGGTCAGCTCGAAGATTGCCGAGCGGGCAAAATGGGGTGCTTACACTGTGCAGACAGTTTTGGGTGCTCAGATGGCAGAGCTCCAGGCCTCTCAGTTCAGGTTCCAAGAGGAGGTTCGATAGGAGCAGGTGAGACAGAGTCAGATGTTGACTGATATTTTGTCCAGACTTCCGCAGGATGAGGAGACCGATTTCCCCGACTTAGCTGTTGGTGCTATAGACCTTACATCTCTAGAGGAGCATGATTTCTAGGATGATGATGAGTTTGGACTTACGCAAGGCAGAGTTTAGATAGCATCTCATGTACATCCCATGTATACATTTTGTTCATTGATGTATCTAAAACTTTGCAACATTTTGATGTAGTCCATTTCAGTTTTATATGAGTATATACCTATTTTGAGCTTACATGATATATTTCTTTCAGTGGATGTCGATCTCTTGTATAGACAGGTTCTTTTTCAGATATGATTTAGTGGATACTTTATCTTTACCTATCACATGATGGTCAGAGGTTGACGGTATGGTATGGCTTCTCTCATTATGTACTTTCCATTGCTAGCATCCATGAGTGGTTTATTGATTGACCTTTATTATTCATGGTGGACGTGTTGACTCTTTGCTTCCGAGTACCATGACATAACTTGAGAAAGTGCTCTTTGAGATGAGAAGAGAGAAACATATGCTTTTATTTTGCTAAGATTGATGCATTATCTCTCTATACTTAATTTCTTTATGGATTGTGCTTCATTCATGCTTAAGTAGAGGGGACCACTTTATTGTGCACAATTATGATGACGAGCATCAATTTTTAGTACCTCTAGCATGTTCATCTTTATATTAGTGGAGATTATTACCCTGTGAGCTTTAAAGCATTTATCACCTTTTGGAGCGTTTACATTTACTCAAGGATAGATTCTTCACCCTCATTTAATTCAATAGCTTCATTATGCTCGTATTTGGTTCATGAGTTGAGTTTTGATCTTAATATTGACACTTGTATTCTATGAAATGTTTCGATTGTACAACTTTGGAAATGATCTTATACCATATTCTTCTTGATAGCCATTAGTCTTCCATTGCCAAACTATACATTTCCCTTGACCCTTATTGATCTTTTGCTTTTAATATTTGAAAAAAAAAATGCAAAGTAATTTCTTCTCTTGTATCACAAAGGGATGCCTATGTGAGAAAAGAAAGTGTTGCTTCATTGCTAAAGTTGAAAAAAAAAAAGAGAAGAGAGAGAGAGAGATCGATTTGGTAATTTCAACACAAAAAGTGCATCTTGAAGTATAAAAAAAAAGTAGATGTTGAAAAAAGGGGGATGATGAAAGAAAAGAAGAAAAGAATGAAAAGAAGTTCTATACGAAAAAAAAAAAAAAACAAGTTGAGGTGAAAATATTTCGAGGAAGGGCAATAAGTAGAGAATAGTGTATCAAATGATTAAAAAGGGGAAGAGTTGTAGTTGCTTTGTATTTACCATTTCATGTCTTGATCACACATGATATGACCATTTACTATCTCTTTACCTTCACCCTTCACCTCTTCTACATTACTATTTCCACCTTTACATAGATTGGTGATCCAAGTTGTATTTGATTGAAGTTTTCAATAGAGTATAAGCATATCTTGTCAATTTCTTTGAATCAATACTTAACTTTGAACATTCTTTCATGGAGCTATGCTAATGTCAATACACTTCTATCTTGTCGGTTTTTGTAATTGGTATATTCACTTGATGTGTCTCTTTACATTTACTCCATTGTTGAACATACCATTGTGAGAACCATGTAGGTTTTTTAATTGAGAGTGTATTCCTAGTGAGGTTTGGATCAAAGCTTTAAAAGATGGATTTATGTTTAGAGATCTTTCGAATTGAACTTTTCATCATAATATTTCACACACTCACTTAAACTTCTCTTTTGCATGGCGTGTGGCATGATCTTATAAGTGTTAAGAAGTGAGAGTGAAATGCATTGATTGAGGCTTGATTAGTTGTTGTTCCTTAATCTCGTCTAAATATTGCAACTCATGAAGGGATGTTTGTGGGTATCATCACTGTAAGCCTTCACGAGACACCGCTCGTCCACTAGGGGTAACCTAGGGGTTCAAAGACTTGATGCATATGCTAAATGCATCCGGGACTCCCCCGAAAGTGGAGAATATCTTCGTTGTATATATTGTTGTTTTATTTCTCGCGTTTTTGCTAGGGACTAACAAAAGCTAGGTGGGGGGTGGTGATTACACTTTAAAAAGTGTAATCTAAAGTCCCTAAATAGTTATTGTTAGTCCAAGTAGGTTGTATATATATTCTATTTTAGCATAATAATTGTCTTAATGAGTGATTGTGGGTTTTGTGCAGGAAAACGGGCGAAAATTGGAGCAAAATGGCCAAGTTGTGCAGTCACCATACGTACGGTAGGAGACACCGTACGTACGGTGGTCCAACCATTCGTACAGTATCTCAAACCGTATGCACGCCCTCAGCCCAAGACCTAAACTTCAGAGGAGATGATTCTGCATATGCTTTACCGTACGTACGGTGGTCCAACCGTACGCATGGCGTGTCTCACCGTACGTACGCTTGCAAAGCCAAATCCAAACTTCAGAAGAGGCAATTCAGCGTATTCCTTACCGTACGTACGGTACGTTTACCATACGTACGGTGAACAGTACCGTACGTACGGTACCGGCTGTGTCTGCGCGAATTTTGCAGCTATATCATCCAAAAGAGGACACGATTTTTGTATCTATCATCAAATATAGCTTAGATTTTCTGTTCGGATTAGATATAGAAAGAGAAAATGGGTTAGATATAGTTTTTCCTTGTATTTTCTTGCATTTTCTTACACTTTCTTTGAAAGCAACATCATTTTCGTCAACAATTAATGAGAAATCTTCAATTCTTCATGTTTTCTTCCATGGAATCAAGTAACTAGACATCTCTTGGATATAATTGTGGAAATCTACCAAGGATTTGCATGGGCTTCAATTGAGGTATATGAATTGTAATGATTTATCCTATGTTTTCTCTAATTCTTGCTTCAATTGAGTTGTAGACACATAGAACGCTTAGATTCATAATCTAGATTGGTAATTGCTATGCACAATCTTCTAATTGGTATAGGAATTGCACAATTAAGGATTTGATTCTAAGATTCTTACAATGAACAAACAATCTACACTCAATTGAACTTGAATTCAAGTGTTTATGGTCGAAATCCTCCGGATCAAGGCTTTATGGAGTGAACCTTGACTTGAGTTACACAAAACTCCATTGAAGACTTTGTAGAGATTTGGTAGATTGAAGTAATTGCATCCAAGTCCTTCATTAATTAATTTAAAATTTAGTATAATTGCTTTCAATTTCAAGCGTAATTAGTTTAGTTTAGCAAATCACAACCTCTCACCATTCAATGATTTTTGGTCTTATTTTTAGTATAGTTCCAATTTGCTAAGTAATTCAATAATTCATCCCATTTGTTGTTTGTTTCAACTTGTGCCATGCCTATATTTGGCTCGATCCTTTAGGAGAACGATACCGGTCCTTACCGGTTTATACTTTGATCGACACCCGTACTCTTGCGGGAAAGCTCAAGTTCAATTGCACATTTGAGAGTGATTCACTAACGAAATGAACAAGCAAATAGAAATGACCATTCTCATTTTCATTCTATTCTCGTTCTCATTTTATTCTCTCATACCAAATAGGACTGATAGTGATGTACGTATTGTTTTAGAAGAGTAATGCTTTCAGGGGCATTGGGGAGAAATTCCTATGGGATTAGCCATCTTTAATGGAGAAATACATAGAAAAATACATCAATATCTTATTTTCTTCCAAGCAAAAGAGCAAATAAATAAATAAATATGCATGTATATATCAAAAGAGACCAACCCCACAAGATTACAAAATAAATAAATAAACTCACTAATGGACACCCTATCAAAGGAGAAATAAATATATTGTCATGAACTTCTTACTTAAAGGGTTCTTCGTTCTCTTTTTTTTTTTTCTTGAACAGCAAAAAGAGAATATTACTAATAAAAACAGAGTTACAGTGAGAGATTCTACAAGACAAAGAGACTTTACATAAATCCGGAGCACCAACTAATAAATGGTTGATAAGAGTTCAACCCATAGGATACCAATAACAACATAACTAAGAAGAAAACAAATTTGGAGAACCTAGACTAAAAGGGAGCAACATCACTGCATCAACAGGAATCCTCCTCCATTTGCTTTCTATATGTTGTGCTTAAAGAGAAATGATCCCCAATCCAAAACCAAATATGCTATCTATCTAATCATTGCAAGACTGAGAGATTTCACTCGTTCTATGCAATGAAAGAAGCTATCAGGAATAAAGCCATCACTCTTCAATTTGGCTTGAATCCAAAACATCAAATGAAGCTTAATTGAATCCACAATTTCTTCCCAACAAACCTGTTTGTTGTTAAAAACTACATCATTCCCTCATATCCATATAGTCCACATGGTAGCTAGCAGAAGAGTATCCCATATAGGTTTGGCCATATTCTAATTGTTGCATCCAAACCATGGCTGATTAGATCAGGGACAAAATTTGGGCACACCCAAACAAGACCCCACCATTTTATCAAGGTTCTTTGAGCTCATTGACAAATGCCCTAAGATTCTTGCCCAAGGATCCACCTTCCTTGGCAACTTTCTTTGCTAAATCCTTCCATTTTTTTTTTTTTTTGCACTCCTCATTTCTTCCCCTTCTCCACCTTCAATAACCATTTCTATGCACCTCTTGATTTCTTCGCCTACAACTATTCCTTCTTCATTTATTGTCACCCACACCCCGTCTTGAACTCGTCTTTTATAAGCTTTCCATTCGAGGGTTGATCGGAATACTGTGGAATAACAACCACCGGAACACATGAAACCAAACTCTCTAATGAAGAATTCCACCCACAATGAGTCACAAATCATCCGATAGAAGGGTGCGAAAGAACGTCCACTTGAGAACACCATGCACTATCAATCTATCATCCCTTGTTGTTCTAGTCTTCTCTATGACTTAGTTCATCTTTCTCCATAGTTCTTACCACCCATAAGATTAGCCGATGGCTTTCCAGCAACCCATGTGCAATCTCCTCCATTTGTTGCTTTGATAACACTGCCATGGTTCCAAATGATACAACCGATGATTGGGGCTTTGAATCCAACCACTCAACATAATTGTTTGAGTTTCGGAAGAGGTCACCCCTAAAAGCAATATCGGAGGGATCTTTTCTGTCCAAGAATGCTGAGGGGACTAGTGATTGTATTGCAATCATGTTAAGCTTGTCAATGGCTCTTAAGGCCTCTGGTTCTAATGCACCAAATTAAAGCTGTTTACCAATATTTTTGTGTTGGCTTCTGCTTCAAGTGTATCCAGTTCTTGTTTAAATACTAGCTGTGCAAAACCATATGTATTTGAATCTGAAAGGACCAAAAAGGAGGGAAGGTCACGGCTAGTGAGACGTGGCAGTCTGGGTAATTCAATGTGGCATGAAGGGTCACTACAAAATTTCCTAATGGTATCACCATAACCATTAAAGTAATAGTAGTAGATACTGAACACAGTAGCAGGCAGAGTCCAAAGAAGTGCTGATAAGATGTGAAACCCATGCCCCATTTCAGCTACCCACGATTGAAGCATTGTATAGACCAAACCTGTAATAGGGTGCCCTTCCTTAGCACCAGTGGTGACGAGTTCTACAATGGCTGGTGAACCATGTTTCTTGAACTCGGACATGAAGTGGAGATGGTCATCACTATCTTTCAGTCCATCATTGTAGCCATCTGAGAAAGGAGCAAAGGTTAAGCCTTCCGAGGTTGGGGAGATTTTGGACATGTGGCGATGGGCAGAGACACAGGTGATTACGGTGACCTTCACGCCTATTTTGCAGAGATGCTTGGAAAATTAGAGTGACAGATTGATGGCTCCTTGTATAGGGAAATGTAGGAGGATGATGTGGTAGTCCACCATGTTGGCTACTCGACTAAAAAACGGAGTAAGTGTCTGTGGACTCTATTTGCTAGAAGTGAACAAATTTCTATGCAAGATGAAAAAACTAGCCTTTGTCTATGTTTTGTCTGGGAGGTTAAACCCTACAATATTGATTCAATATGTTATGGCAATGAGCAATATTGTACTTATCAAACCACAAGATAAAGCAAACCATATAATGAGGAACACCTCAAATTTTTGTCGTGGAAATCCTTTAATGGAAGAAAAACTACATGTCCCATTTACTGGACAAAGATCATGCACTATATCTCGTTTAGACGGTTACAAGACTCTTTACAATCAAATCCTATTAACTCCATGATCTAATGATTGTCTTGACCTTGCTCGTATCTACAATTCACCGTTTCCGTGCTTGACCACTGTTCAGATGTCCTTAAAACGGATTTCACGCCTTGAACTCCATCAAGACTCTTGATTTCTTCAATTGGGTTGAAGAAGATTGTTGCTAAGATTTGTTTCTAAGCTTCTAGGAAGGTTAGGAATACTTCTCTCTTGAGGTTTTCAATGTGGCGGCTCAGATCCAACTTGCGGAAGTGTGCTGGGCTTTAAGTAGGGGCAAAAAAACCCTAGCACGCGTGATTCCCGAGGTTCCAAATTTCACACAACTCGCTCCCGCGACATCCTGCAAAGTGTCATTCGCTCCCGCGAGGGTCTCGCAAGCTTCCCGCTAGCTCAACACCAGATTTGACGTGCTCACTATTTTGCCCTCGAGCTTCTGCGATATCCCGCGAAGTTCCGCGAGGTCCATGACCGTATTGTAAGCTCACTGTTTTTTCTCTCGAGCTCCCGCAACATCCTACGAAGTCTCTCGAGGTCCACGATGTTCAGCCAACACACCATTTTTACCCTCGAGATCCTCCGAACTCCATCAACATCTCTCGAAGTCCCCAACAATAGCCAAAAGGTATCATACAAGACTCTCTTAGCTTGAGCTTGCGCGAATAAGCATAAACACTCTTCCGAATGATTGTGATTGACGACATACGTCCCCAAAATACATCAAAAAGACATGTCACGAAATATAGCCAATTACATACACTTACATTCTCCCCTTTTGGCAATTTCGTGACCAAAATCCTATGCTACACACCACAACCATTATAGAGAAAGAAATAACATAAAAAGTACAAAGACACCCCAATCACAATCATCCCCACAAGTATGACGAAATACCCAACCAATCTAGACAAACATCCAAACATCCAAACATCTCTGCAACTGCAACATCCAACCAGTCCAGGCCAATCAAGTGCAAGTGAACAAATACATATATATCTCAACATCTACTTTTTGTTCTCCCTCTTTCTGGGAACAAATTGACAAACAATCAGGATAAAACTACCATGCAACTAGATAAACCACCAGTAAAGCTGTAATAGATAAACCAGATAAACTGTAGCAACTAGTAATTCAAACAAACTGAACAGGAAAAGAAAAGAAAAGAAAACAAATCCATAAGAGCAGCATCTACCAAACACAGCTAACGACGATGAATGCTCCGAATGAAGTCATTGACGTCATTAATAAACTCAGTGTGCTGCTGGGAGAGGGCAGATAAGGTGTCCCGAACACAAATAATATCATGCTCTTGACGCTCCACCAGGAGATCGATACGCTCATGAACCAAACCAATGCGCTCCACTAGATCAGTGTGCACGGAGGTCATCTGGGCAGAGAGAGCCGTAATGGCAGCAGCATTGGAGGACGAAGAATCAGGAACGGAAACAGAAGGTCTAGCTAAGGGTGGAGCAGTGGACGAGGATGGCGTTGCAGAATCAGCAGGAGGAGCCTCATCATCGAAAAGTTCCACCCCAGGCTACTGCAACTGGGAAGGAGGAGGAGGAACGCCGAGATAAGCATTACTCAGCTGAAGGGTCTATTGGGAGATAGGTTGTCCAACTGGAAGACAGATCTCATCAGGTGCTGCCACGATGTTATGACTAGACAGAAAATCCATGACCAGCACTCTGAATGGAAGATAAGCACGGGAGGAGTTGTCCGCAGCGGCCTCGAGCATGAGATTAAACATGAGACGGCCAATCTCCACAGAAAGGCCTGTGGCAATGGCGTGTATAAGATGTGCACGAGACTCATTGATCTTGCTCAGATGTGATGTGCAGAGAAAGAGGTCACACACCACATGATTAAGCACCCAAAAAACACCCTTCAATTCCTTTTGCTTGAGATGACTTGAAGGACCAGGGGGCCATACCCTACTGGATGATAAGAGAAGTTGGGCCAGGGAATCCAATGAAGGCCCAAAGTGATTAGGATGATATGAAAATTCAGTGAGGAGAGGATGCTCGAAGTGAAGCAATGAGCAGATATCAGTGATAGAAAAGGAAATAGCAACACCAAGCACAAACGACTTCAAGGACCCAACCGCCTTATCCGGAGCATGAATATTTACATAAAATTCACAAACTAGCTCTTGACTAGTAAAACCATTACAAATAGCAAGACGTGTCCAACCCCACTTAATGAAGTAGGTATGAATGCACTTTGAATCAAACTGGTCAAGGATCAGACCACGAGAGACAAAAACAGGCCAAGAGGCAAACGACCAAGTGAACCGTGCCTCAGCCTCAGAAGTAAGGCGAAAATGCAAAACTTCAGGGGATGAAGAAACTCCCCCTGGACGAGACAATGTGGCACCAGGGTACCAGATTGTCGGCATTTGCTCGGGGACAGAGAAGCAAACTATTTCTTCGAGGAGCCTGAGGAACGGCGAGAAGAAGGGGTTTGAGAACCCTTCCGTTTCCTAGGAGATGGAATAATGAGGAACACTAAGAAACCACAGTAGACAAACACACACCCCACAACCGCACCAGTCATTATGACTAGTTCACAACGAATCGATAGAAAGACTCAATCACCGGACAAATTGAGGCCACCCAGGCTTTCGACAATGGGATTCACACCCCACAAATGGGAAACCACACCCCGAGGAATGCAAATAAGGCGGGATCAAGGAGACCCCAAAACGAAGCCCTAGGTCACGGGAAAACACACCCAAACTGCACAAAGAACGAAACAAAGGAGGAGGAGAACAATTACCTCAGAGACGACTCAAGAAACATGACCAAGAGGAAGGGAAAGAAGCTCACTAGATCGAGGAGGAACATCAGTTACCCATGATCACTAGACGTCGCGGGCTCAAAGAAGAGAGGACGCAACACAACGGGAAAAACAGGGAAAAAGAACAGCCGCGGGGGAGATAAATAGAGCCGACTAAGTGAATTTCATGGGAGCGAGCTCCAGCGAGATCCCACGAGTGCCAACTTAGTGGACTTCGCAGGAGCAAGATCCAGCGAGATCCCGCGAGCTCACCTGACAAAGCAACACACAGAAGAAGACACCCCAAACAATAGGAGGACGCGCCTGGATAAGATCTCAATGATCAACATAGTCAAAATACTACCAATGAAGGTAAAGAGAGCTGTAAACATGAGAGAATTGACATCAAGATAGATCAAGGACAGCAGGCTTGCAAGTCAAGACATTCATAAATGATAAGTACCATACTACCAATCCTAAAAAATGATGCGAGGCCATCACAAGACCAATGAGAATATAGATCCTAGAGCAAAATCATGACAGTGTTCAACATGAAAGCTTCCTCTTAGGCAGTAGAGCACTCGAAATCAAACCTTCATGTCATCCCAATCAAGGTATTCCAACATTTTTATTATATTTTTTTCATATATTTTTTTCTTTTTCGCAAATCAACCATCTAAGATCCAACCTTATCTTTCCAACATTACATAACATTTGACAACTGAGGGATGGTGGCTTCCGCACATGCGAGCAAGTAGCCATCTCCTCTTGTCACATAACAAGGGCAGTTTCTCACATACTCACAGGTAGCCCTTTCCACCCAAACACACACATTTTTTTTATTATAAGAGAGGGTATACATGACCAAGGTCAATCGAGTCATTCCTGTCTAGAAGAAGCAAGCCATGATGAGGTCTGTAAAATGATCGAAAAAAAAATTGGTTTGCATATTTTAAGAGATCTCAAAAAACTCTTATCAGATAAAGAAGAATCACATGCATGGCAAAAATCAAAAGTGAAGCATGAATTGGAGACATACAATCCAAGAGGCACACAAGAAACAACTTATATCATGCTCATGCCTCTAGCCATTCATGAGAGGTGCTTTAATAGGATAATAGAGAGAGCCATATGCAGGTCACAAAACAGAAGAACACACATAACACAAAGCAAGGAGAAAGACAAAAGGGGAAAAAAAACAAACAAAGAACACGAAGACAGGCTTGAGAAAAGATGACGCAAGAATCGAGCTCAAGCTTGGACCCCAAGCAAGATAGAACTACTCAAGAGAGCACACTCCTATGGATTTTAGTAGAAATTCAAACCTAAGAGTGTCCAAGGGTTTAGTGAAGAGACAAGCAAGTACATTCTTAGTGGAAATATGCTCAAGAGAGATGATCTTCTCTTCAACTAATTCACGAATGAAGTGATAATGGATGTCAATGTGTTTGGTGTGAGATTGTTGAGCAGAATTCTTAGAAATACTAATCGCACTCATGTTGTCACAAAACAAGGTCATAACATTCGGTTCAAGACCGTAATCACACAACATTTGCTTCATCCACAAGAGTTAAGCACAATTGCTTCCAGTAGCTATGTACTTTGCCTCAGCCGTGGACAAAGAGATGGCATTTTGCTTTTTACTATGCCAAGCAACAAGGTTATTGCCTACATAAAAACACCCACCAGAGGTGCTCTTATAATCATCGGCAGACCCTGCCCAATCTATATTAGTATAGCTTGCAATATCAGCATTAGTGTTCAAGGTAAACCATATACCATGCCTAATAGTACCATTGATATATTTAATAATCCTTTTGACAGCAAACAGGTGTGTTTCTTTAGGACAAGCTTGAAATTGAGCACAAATACCCACACTAAAGGTAATGTTAGGTCTACTAGCAGTTAAGTAAAGCAAACTACCAATCATGCTCCTATACAAGGTTTGATCAACATCCTTCCCTGAAGTATCCTTACTAAGCTTAAGACTGGTACTCATGGGAGTCCTAGCATGCTTAGCGTTTTTCAAACCAAATTTCTTCACTAGGTCTTTAGCATATTTGGATTGAGATATAAAAATCTCTTGATTCGTCTGTTTAACTTGTAACCCTAGGAAGTAATTTAGTTCACCCATCATACTCATTTCAAATTGACTTTTCATGTGTTTAGAAAAATTATGAGCAAGCTTTTTAGAAGTAGAACCAAACACAATATCATCCACATAGATTTGAGCAATAAGAATGTATTTTGATTCTTTCTTTATGAACAAGGTTTTATCAACTCCCCCTCGAGTGAACCTAGACTCCAGTAAAAAGGAAGTTAATCTCTTATACCAAGCTCGAGGGGCTTGTTTCAGCCCATATAGAGCTTTCTTTAACTTGTACACATAGTCAGGATACTTAGGGTCCTCAAACCCTTTGGGTTATTCAACATAGGCTTCTTCTTGAAGAATGCCATTTAAAAAAACACTCTTCACATCCATCTGATGAAGTCTAAAGCCCAGATAGCCAGCAATGGCAAGCAAGATGCGAACAGACTCTTACCTTGCAACTGGGCAAAGGTCTTGTCAAAGTCTATTCCTTCAATTTGAGTGTACCCTTGTGCTACAAGTCTTGCCTTATTTCTTGTGACAGTACCATATTCATCAGACTTGTTCTTAAATATCCATTTAGTACCTATCACATTCACATTATGGGGTCTAGGTACAACAGTCCAAACATCATTACAAACAAATTGACTCAACTCTTCATACATAGCATTAACCCATTTCTCATCAACTAAAGCTTCTTTCACATTTTTTGGTTCGAATGTAGAGGTATAGCAAAGGTAATTTACCTCATTTCTTACCTGACGTCTAGTCTTTATTGGCTCTGTGACATTTCCAATCACTTGATCCAAGGGATGATTTAGTTTCACTCTAGATGATGGCTCTAGTGTTGTTAGGTCCATCTTTGGAGTTATTCAAGGAGGTCTCAGCATTATTCCTCTTCTCATCATTTGTCTTCCTCGAACTTCTCGAAGACGCTCCATCTGAATCACAATCCTTATCAAGTGCAATGTTAGTGTGAACTAAGAAATCATCAATAACCACATTTATCGATTCCATAATAGTAAGAGTACGTAAGTTATAAACCAGATAAACTCTACTATTCGTAGAATATCCAAGGAAAATACCTTTATCGCTCCGAGTGTCAAATTTACCCAGATGCTCTCTATCCCTTAAGATATAGCATTTGCTTCCAAACACTCGAAAGTGTTTCACATTAGGCTTCTTGCCTTTCCACAGTTCATATGGCATTTGTTTTGAGCCAATTCTCAGATAAACTCGGTTTGCAATGTAGCATGCGGTATTTACAGCCTCGGCCCAGAATTTATGTGCAACTTTCTTAACATGAAGCATAACTTAGGTCATTTGTTGTATCACTCTATTTTTTCTCTCCACCACGCCATTCTGTTGTGGTGTCTATGGAGTAGAAAATTCATGTCTTATGCCTTACTCATCATAAAAATTAGCAAACTCAGAATTTTCAAATTCCTTACCATGATCAGTGTGTATTCTGCGAATACATCCGATTTTTGTGCCCTTTTCGACCTGGAATTTCAGACATAAAGCTTTAAACACAAAGAAAGTATCAGATTTTTCTCAAATGAAATCAACCTATGTAAACCTAGAAAAATCATCGACAGCCACAAATATATATTTCTTTCCTCCATTACTTTCTATTTGAGTAGGACCCATAAGGTCCACATACATTAGTTCCAAGGGTCTAGATGTAGCAATCTGCTTGACTTTTTTATGTGTAGACTTCATTTGCTTTCCCAGTTGACATGGCCCACACGCAGTTTGTGATTCTTCCCAGTTTTGGAATTCCACGAATGAGTTCAGAATTGGATAGTCTAGCCAGATCACTAAAGTTAACATGCCCCAGTCTTTGATGCCACAACGCAGTCTCATCTAGTTTAACAGAATTGCAAACCAAACTACTTTCAAAGGAGATCCCATAGTAATTGTTAGGAGTACGCACACCTTTCATCACACAAGTACCCTCTTTGTTGAAAATGGAACATTCAGGTTTGGAAAACTGTACTTGGTGTTGTGCATCACATAACTGACTAATGCTAATGAGATTAGCCTTTAAACCCTCAACAAGCAGAATGTCATCGAGGTTAGGCAACCCTTGAGATTTTATGTTTCCTTTTCTTACGACTCTAGAGGTACTGCCATCACCAAAAGTTACTAGACCTTCATCACATTTAGTCACAGTATCAAAATATTCTTTATTTCCACACATTGGTAAGTTTGTAAGACTGCTTGTACAGCTGATCATAAGCTCGCTGCAGCTCACTTTTGTCTTCATCATCTGATACATCCTCATTGTCTTGGAGAGATCCCACTATACTATTTGATTCCTCAGATTTTTCCAGGTCAGATATTTTAGAAGTCTCAACTCCCCCTGAGGTTGCTGCCATGTATGCTGTGAAGTTTTCAGACTCATCATCACTTTCCGACTCATCTTCCTCCTCGAATCACTCCAAGTAATTGTCAAAACTTTGCCTCCTTTGTTTTTCTTTTTGTTAGGATAATCTGTAGCAATATGTCCAAAGCCATGACATTCGAAGCATTGTTTTTTACCAAAATTTTCAGATGATTTCCTCACAAACTTCAGTTTGTCAAAAGCTTTTCCTTTAAATTTATCAACTGATGAAGATTGGTCTTGTTGTCGTTTATTGAAAATTTTTTTATACTTTTTTACAAACAAGGCTATCTCCTCGATACCCAGTTTCAAATCACTATCATCAGTCTGATTAGACTTTTCTTTAATAGAAATTAAAGCAATGCCTTTTATTCTTTTTAGGATGACGAAGATTCACCTCAAAAGTTTGCAAGGACCCTACTAAGTCTTCTACCTTCATGGCATCAACATCCCTACTCTCCTCTATGGCAGTAACCTTGGCTTGAAATCTTTCGGGTAAGGACCTTAGAATTTTTCGAACAATTTTTTACGGAGAGATTTGTTCACCAAGGTTGAAACTTGAGTTGACAATGTCGCTTAATTTAAAATAAAATTGATCAAACGTTTCATCATTTTTCATCCTTAGAGTTTCAAAAGCCGTTGTTAATCGCTGGAGCTTAACAATTTTTATAGTAGTTATACCCTCTTGGGTGATTTGTAAAATATCTCAAGTCTCTTTAGCGAGTTCACAGTGAGATATTTTACGAAATTCCTCAGCTGTGACCCCGTTAAAGATGGCATTAATAGCTTTACTGTTCTATCCACAGTCCTCAAAATCAATCTTATCCTAAGTTGTAATAGCTTTAAAGGTAATCATTTCACCAGTTGTGACTGTAGGTGGAGTCCAGCCATTAACAACAGTCTGCCAAACACGTTCATCTAAAGATCTAAGAAAAACTCTCATTTTGGCTTTCCAATAGAGATAGTTGGTCCCATCAAGTAAGGGTGGTCAAGAGGTGGAACTACCTTCCTTTGGCCAATCCATAGACATAGGCAATTAGGATCTCATTCTTTCAAAAATCAAACAGATTTTGAGTGTCCCACTCTGATACTAAATGAAAAAACTAGCCTTTGTCTAGCGGCGCAATTCCCGAGGTTCCAAATTTCGCACAGCTCGCTCTCGCGACATCCCACGAAGTGTCGCTCGCTCCCACGAGGGTCTCGCGAGCTTCCCACGAGCTCAACACCAGATTTGATGTGCTCACTATTTTTGCCCTCGAGCTTCCACGATATCCCACGAAGTCCCTCAAGGTCTATGACCATATTGCAGGCTCACTGTTTTTGCCCTCGAGCTCCCGCGAGGTCCTGTGAGGTCCATGATGTTTTGCCAACACACTGTTTTTACCCTCGAGATCCTTCGAACTCCATCAACATCTCTCGAGGTCCCCAACAATAGCCAAAAGGTAACGTACATGACTCTCTTAGCTTGAGCTTGCGCGAATAGGCATAAACACTCTTCCGAATGATTGTGATTGACGACATACGTACCCAAAATACATCAAAAATACATGTCACGAAATATAGCCAATTACATACACTTACACAAGAAATGCACTCCAACTATATAAATATCTATATATATACTTTTGTAGTTTTGTGTTTTGATTTTATTACTTGAAAATTCTAAATTGCACTTTCGTGGACTCCTTGATAATTCCATTGTCACGTTCTAAATTACCATATCTCGTGTGTCGAAGAAGTGTTCTTGATGTCGATTATGCGTAAGATGTACAACTTTTGGTGCTTTCACGACACTACTTTGAATAATCCAAACCATTCAAGCACACCACCTGCAATGAGACCTTGATTTTCCTACTTGGTAATTGGATGAAACAAACTTTTGTGTCATTTCCGTGCCCTCACAAATTTGGATAATTAATAATTAAAGATTCAATAAGTCATTAAAAATAAAATAAAGGGATAATATGTGGCCAACTCAACTCAATGGTATATATCCTTTTGCGTAAGAGAGAGAGATTCTTACCACAACTCACTAGTATGGTCATTTCCTAGAATTTTGATTTAATAGTTTATTTGCATATTATTCTTGATTTAACACTTTCTAATTGTTGATAAACTAGTATTTTAGGCTTAGGAAGAGCTGCTGTGGGATAGTTCTTAATCTCATACCAATCAACACATCGTGTCTGTCATTGGCATAGTACGTACCGAAACTAGTGTGTCTTCAACTTTTCACAACCAAATATCCATCACTAATTCACTAGCTCTACTTTTTCATTTCATGCCCTTACCAAGACCAAACTTCATCGCTATCTCTCTCTCTCTCAAAACCCTAGTTTTAAAGCTCCAAAGCAGAACAAGCCAACCATGGAAAAATAGCTTCGCACCACAACCTCAACCTCCATTTCTATCATACACTTGCCCTAAAATGAAAGCATTGAACCCCCAATGCATCTTTTGATTCTGATTATATATCTTACATGTGTATCAATTACCTTCAAGCAAAGAGGGTTTTCTCTATTGCTTCCATTGTCAAGGACGAGTGTTATTCAACTAGAGTTATTGGAGATTTTGATTTTCAAATTGATTGCAAAGTTAAGAATTCAAATCATACAAGCTGTAAATCCGATGGGATGAAGTTGTTTGAGACTAATATAAAGGTTGACAAACATGATCTAGGGCTCTATTGCCTGTCTAAAAATTTGAATAATGGAAACCCTAATTTGAATCATATGGACTCTCATTTGGATGAGGCAAAGCTGTATGAGAGAAATACAAAGATCAAGAAATTTGATCTAGGGTTTTGTTTTGCATCCCAAAATCTAGATGATAAAAATCCTAATTTGCAATCATTAAGTGAATGTAGATGGATAGAATGATGAATTGTAATAAGGGTTTAGTTGTAGAGCGCGTGATTGAGATGTTGCAAACAGTTCTTTTTTTGAGAGAGAGTGGAAGAGGATTATTGTTGTGCCCCGGGTTTTTCCTTGCCTCTCGAGGAAAACAAACAAAACTTCGTTTTTCAAAAAAGAATTGTAACGAGTATTGGTTTTTTGGAAACTTGATAAGAGGTTTTGGAAAAGCTTTGGTGTCTACACTTAATATGGATAAAGGTGTCTTAGATGACATTACCGTTACTGATGAATACCCTTAATTTTTTAAAATGATTTTGTTTTGAAAGTTGGTTTGATCTTTGAAAGTATTTTTTAAAGATGAGTCGGTGTTGTTGGTCTTGTGAACTAGAGTTCTAGGTCTATTGTTTGGTTACAAGTATGAAAGGTTCTAATATCCTACATAGCCAAATAATCTGTATCGCATATTTATTCACACTTTTAATTGACTTCACCTAAGAAATGATATTCTCCAACCCCAACCGTAGGGTCGACGGAGTAGTATAATGTGGTGAGACCAGGGTCAATTTTTCACAAGGAGTTTATAATTGGAGAGCTATGGTGAAATTTGCTTAAGGAAAAATCAAATCCTAAGTAAAACAACTTCACAAAGAATCAGAAGAAAAAAAAAATGAAAAGAGAACACAAATCATTTGATTTTTGGAGAGGTCGAGTTAAATAAACTAAGGCAAGGACAAGAAAATTAAACTATGAAGATAAAGGAACTGGATCCAATTGATCCAATCACCCAATTTGCCCAATGTTTTAATGAGGTTTGATAACTCCAATCATTGACTTCATTTTGAACCTTTGATTCGAATGATTTCAACTGTTAAAATGATGAAATCAATACTAATCAACTTATTTATAATAACGAGATTCATCTATTCATAACATTGATCTAAACAACTCACATACCAAATTCATGATTAGTGTATGGAAACTCAAAGATGTAGTCAAGAATACAAGATTTCAATTGGATCTTAGAAATGATATTCATAAATTCAATTCACTAGCAATTTAAAGTTTAGAATTACAATCAATTTGAGAATCATAGACTAATAATATCGATTTGTGCAATAACAATACCATTATAGAGATTGTACATTAAAATTACCAAACATAATCAATAACCTATGTGTTCATAGAGATCTAGAATTCAATTGCTAAGAATTTAAGATTTAAAAAGATAGAACAATGAAATTGTATTATACATCCATTGATAATCTTGCAACCATTGGTTGATCTTCACAATTAAACACAAAATGAAGATTAGCTACATGATTCCATAGAAAATTTCATTGAATCCATGAAAATTGTACTTGATAACAATGAAAATGAAGAACTATAGAAAAATGTAGAGTTTTTCTCTCTAAAATTACTCCTAAAACCCTCTAAAACCCCTAAAAACATGTAAAAGATAGGAGATCCAAAAATTTCGGCCCAAAATTGTCTTAAATAGGTTGAAAAAATAACAGAGTTTACGCAAACTGTTTGAACGCTTTGGGAGGCCATTCAAAGGCTTTTGTAAACTTGAAAACCATCTTCTGAAGTTTCAAATGGGGCATTCTGGTTGTTCGAATGACCCTTCAAACTGGCTCGGTCATTCGAACGTCTCGAACGGAAATAAATATAACTCGAAAAGTTATATAAAATTAATATATTATAAACTCCAGTAGAACTTTTGGTTTGAGAGATAAGACCCTCTAAAGTTTCAACTTTGCATACTTTAATAGATTGTACTCTAGCTTCAGCAACTTGCACTCTAGTAGTATCTTCTTGAAACTTATTCTCCTTTCGACCGAAATCTATCCGAAGTCATCTAATTTAAGTTCAAAACCTATACAAAGCAAAAGAAACTTAGTTAATATTAAAATCTATCTAAAGAGATATATAAAATCTTAAAGTAAAGCTAATAAAACACAAGTTAAGGTACTGTAATTACACTTTTGAACTACAATCATTAATCTAATCTCTCTTTCTAATTCTTATTTCCACCTATAGAAAAGTTATATGATGTATTGAACAGGATGGGCTGGTAATACATTTGTTAAGTTGGAGCATTGTGGATAGGTGTGGTTAAAAATAGTTTTGCTATATTTCGTTTGATTTATAAACCCCATTTAATATAGGTACTTATTTTTATACTATTTTCAAGTCACTAGCAATAGAATTTTATTTATTTTCTTGCAATAACTAATGATCTGCATACAATAATTTAATAGAGCCTTTTGAACTTTGGAAGGTGCATGAAATTAGAATGCGTCAATAATTTAAGAGTGGTTGTTCACATGTTCTTTTAAAATAAATTCATATTCTAAAATAATAACATAAAAATTATTAACATTAAATTTAACTAATAAACTAATTTTAATTATTAACCTAACAAATCTTTTTAAAAAATGTAATATGCCATATTGCCATACATTTAATTTTAAAAAATACACATATTATGCCTTATTTGCTAATTTCCTATATATGTATTCGTTAAAAATTAAAATTACAAATTAGTAAGTACTGAATATCGTAGTAGTATAGATGGCAAGATCAGAGAACACATCACGTATCTAAAAACTATATTATTATACACATGCATTGTCACTCAAATACGCGTAAAATAATTTTATTAAAAAATTAAAAATAAACAACAATGAGGTCAGTGACAATTGGAGACATACACACAGCACATACACACAAAAGTAAACATGAGATACAATCCAACGACTATTGGATACTGGTTTTGTTCTTACCCAACTAGTCTAGTTCAATGCAATTCATGGGTTCAGCTCTCTTTTCAGACCTTAATATTCATAATCGTTCAGACTCCTTATTTCATTATGTCACATGTTGATAAATAAAATTTAATAGATAATATTGTTATTCAGATTCAAACTCACGTTTTTATTTTGTTATTTTTTTTTAATGTTAAGTAAAATTGTGAGTTTAAATAAGATAATATTATTTGTTAGATTTATGTGACTAGCACGTAGAATAATAAAACAAGAAGTTTGGAGGATTATGAATATACAGGTCTGGAAGGGAGCCAATCCATTCGTACTCCTATTTATTTTAGTTGACAAAAAAAAAAAAATACACCTATTTATTTTGTTCTTTTTTTTTTTTTTTTCTCTTTCATTTGGTCTAAGTATTAATGGCAAACCATTTATCAAGGGGTGGGCGTATTCTCAGGTCAACTTGCATATGAATTGACAAAACTATCCTCAGATAATGTATTCTGATGAATTCAATAAAGGTATCTATGTCAATTCAAAACCAGTAAAAGATCAAAATACATGAAGCTAGTGTTGTGTGGCTAAGCTCTTGGACTTGCACTAAGCCAGACATACACAAACCATACCAAAAGCTTATGTAAAGTGTTAGGAATATGTAATAATCCATTCTAATACATAAAGGTAATACTTTAGAAGCTGCTTATTACTTTTACTTGTTAAAAATATCTTTAATATTTTTTAATTTTTAAAATTTATTTCACTATATAAGTTGAAGCAACTAAAGATAATTTTGACCATTTCAAGTCTTCTGTAACTTAATGTTAATTTTTTTTCGTCTCTTACATTTCTATAACTGTTACAAGTAATTTTGTTCAAACCCAACATTTGAAATTACAATGATGGGTACAAAAATTTAAAAGTAGGTGTGCCCCACCCTCCAGTATCACATAAAATAAGAGACAGCTGGAGGTTGGCTCTTTTGGTAATGCTTGTGATTGCTACGCAGCATCACTGTGGTTAAGAAAAACCGCAAGATTGGAGAGGCCCTCAAGTTACTAGAAGTAGGAAAGCGGGCCCACAATTGTATATTTAGTGAGTGGTTGTGGACCCAGGGCGGTGGAGGTTATGTTATGCCCACCTAGTCGAGCGCGGCGGTGCGGTCGCTTTGAAAGAGTCCATACGATTTCTTATAGTTTGTTATGAGATTCCCTCTATTAATTGAGCTCCCATACAGGCCACATGAAATTACAGTATAAAAAATAAAATTACTTAAATGAATTATATCAATATACAAAAATTATATTTATTTAAATATATATATGCTTTAGGAACGCTATCATTTTTAATTCTTTTGACAAAAGACGCTCTTGTGCTCCTGTTCCGCGCCCGCTTGCACTCACGCTCCCGATTTATGTGACTCAGAAGTATACATCGATTTATGTGACTCAGAAGTATACATTCACAGAAGTGGTACCTTCATGGAAGTCCCCATCTTCAAGAAAAGAAAGGATAATGATATATATATGTTTATATGTGAATAATGTTATACAAATAAAAATTTTATATAAAATTTTCATACAGAATGATGTGTCTTAATGAAAATTTTTCATTTTTAACAAAACCTATTATAATAACTTTTAATTGCAAACCTGTTACTGCCACATTATTTTAACAGGTGTTTCTATATAAATTTTATGTAAGAATATCATTTTCATATAATATCAAAAAATGCTATTTTTTAAAAATTTTTTTTATAAAAAATCACACCACAAGGATGTGGTGGCGGTATTATTTTAATTAAGAGTATCATGATGAGTGTTTTATTTTAAAATGAATTAGGAGTGGAGCATATGCAATACGTGTAAAACTCTCTTGCAGCAGTTAAATACACGTGAGAAAAAAGAAAAACTAACATTCAATTGCAGAAGGAATTTAAATAGTTAAAATTACCATTAATTATTTTTAATTGATAAAGTGAAATATATTTGCAAACTTTAAAAAATTTAACGACATTTTTTGTAAGTGAAAGAGATACACAGCTTCGAAGGAGCCTTTATATATTAAAATAGATGGCTCTTATCTAGCATAAATTTTGTATAAATTTTTTTTATTTATATAACATTACCCAAAAATATCATTACTATATCATTCTAATAGAATTTTTTGTTAAAGAAAATTAATTTTTTGCTATATATATATATTTGAATGCACTGAAGTTTCTAACCATCTAGCCTTTTGTGGTTTGAAAAAACTTAACCAGAAGAAGGAAGAGGGGACAACTGTAAGCTAGGTGGTGCGAGACTTAACAAGATATTTGATTATTTCAAAATGGAAACATTGCCAAACACTAAAATGAATGTATTTTATAATTGTTAAACATTAGTATGATACTATTAATAAAACGATAATTTATAAATGCTATCATTAAATTTTAAAAAAATAAAAAATAAAAATAAAAACACACCTATAACATAATAAAAAATAAAAACTTACAGCACTCGTAAATGGAAACTAAGATTTTATTTGACATCAAGACGAAGCCAACTGAGACGCAAGTGCAAGATGAGAAATAAAGAATTAATCTTCACCCGTTGACATTTACAAACTACGACAGAATTTTGCAAGAAAGACTTCTAGAGGAACCTTGATCGTCTACACTCAGGAGGAAGGCCTTGAGGGAAGCGTTTTAAATCTGCGCAGTAATTGTAAATCATGAAATTTTTCTGAACCCATCTCAGCCGTCTTCGGCTGTAGGCATCAAGTTCCTGACTCTGCCACGAGCCGTCCGAGAGTGAAGAAGTGCATGTCCCAAAACAGGTTTGGACATTGAAGTTCCTGTAATATGCTGTAAAAGGTGCTTTCGTCCAATCAGCTTTCACTAACCCACCCCTTGTAGCCCAGTCGTCGGCGTTCCAAAGGCTAGAGTAAATCCTCATAGGTTGATTTTTAGGGAAAGGGACACCAATTGATTCAGCATTCTTGAATACCCTTATGGGAGTGTTATCCACCAAGAAACTGTAAGAGGAGCAAGTAATTTCTGTGAGGAATTGTCAGTAGTCAGAAATTATTGTCATGGCTCTTAATTAGAAAATTATAACCACATTGGTAAAATTTTCTGTAGATATTTTTATGAAAAATAACATGGAGAAAATAGACCAGGATATGCCATTTTTTTCCCCTTATTTCCTGCATTTTCCAAAGAAAAACCCATGATTACGTTTATAAAAGCCACATCATTTTGTGTATAACACTTTTATCTGCTTAGCATTTTCAACCAAGAAAATAGAATGAATAAAAGCTTCTCTTACATGATTTGTTGGGGATTCCAAACAATGGAGTAGGTGTGAAAGTTTCTGGTAGGTTCAAACCACAGATAGAACTGTTGCTCCCTGTTACCTTTCCCTTGGGTGAACACATTAGTATGAACGATGTAAGGGTCACCGCTAAGGTTTCCCAAGAATTCGAAGTCAATCTCATCGTGAGTTGGCCCTTGTGAAGACAACTGCAATACAAATATATATAACAGCACTTGATTAAGAATAAGAACAATATTTGAAAAGAGTTTGGTAGGTCAAAAATAATTTCTTGTGAAATTTCAATTTGGAGAGTACTATTCAAAGGTAAGCACTTTGCAGAATATGCTAAACAAGTCCTCAAAAGAATTCTCTTACATATGATGGATTAGTAAACTTTCGTGCAAAGCTTTTGGAGGAGTTTTATAGTGTGGTCCAGTATCATAAATACAAGGCAAAAAAACTTTTACGTGAAAGTTGGCAACAGGAAGAAAAAAAAAAAAAACCTTTACTTACAGCATGTTCTACAATTACCAATACAGAATCTTTTTGTATTGCTATTTATAAAGTTAGCTCTTCCTTCGTTTCAGTCGACTGCTAAGCCACTTTCACTTGAATCTTATTTTAGCACAAGCCTAAATGGTCTACTTTGGACATGTTTCCCTTTTATTTTATATTTTTTTGAAAAAACCTTGCAAGTTGAAACCTATCTGACGTAGTCGACTTAGGGTGGTGCTGAAAAAAATATTCAAGTTTGAAATGAAGTAGCTTTCAAAGACATTCCAAGTTGAAAATAAATATTAAGTGAAGGAGTTCGAGATATACGTAGTAGGCAGTGACAGTGCCAGCAGAGTTGCCAGCAACAAGTTTGAGCTGCATATCAATCCTCCCAAACAAATACTCTTTCTTCGATTTGAAGCCGGAGCCAGAGGTCTTGTCTAGAGACAGAGAGAGAAGCTGCCCTCCGTTGAACATCTTGGCTCTTTGATCACCCCATGTTATGTCAAAGTCTTGGTAGAAGTTGCCAGCAGCATAGGGAACCATCAAAGAGCTCACCATTAGGGTAACCAACAAAAGTACTGAAAACTCATTAAAGGAAAAGGCCATTTTAGAGAGAGAGAGAGAGAGGGAGAGAGAGAGAAGTTTGTGAATGTGATGAGGGGGCAATGGCTTTTGAAGATATATATAGGGGGAGAGGGAGTGTGAGCAATAAAAGGAAGAGGCAAATGCTTGTGAAGCTGGGAGAGGAGAAAGAGAGAGAGAGAGGTGATGTGAGACGCGTGAGCACCAACTGGAGCGGGCTAAAGCTGGTGCCAGCTGAGCAACCATGAAAGCTGGAACCTTTTGTTTGTGGCATTGGTTTGGTTTTGGATTTTGGGGATTTGTTAAAAGAGCTGACAACAATGATTCTGTTTTTAAAGAATGAGGGTATGGCCCCCCCTTCCTTTGGTATATATGATTGGATAGAACAAGTGGGTGGATGACAACTCGGTTATATATTGGCTATAATCTGGTGGATCTTTTAGACCAGCAGAGATGGATGGCTTTGGTATCAAAGGATAATCTCACATAAAATCCTGTATACATATACATATATATATATATATGTATATGTATATGCCATACTGTTTTCATGTGTTTCATCACTTGTTTTGATGAGTCAAATATTTCTGAAATGGGGTCACATGACCACTGCTAAGCAATTTGTTTTCAAAGAAACAGGAAGTTTCCAATAGTCATTTAAAACCTTGTACAGTTAGATATGCCTGTGTATGTTTGAAACCTTTATTATCTTAATGAACTTATTCTAAGTTCACATGAGCTTGAAAGATAATTTAAAAATCAATCATACAGCTTTATCAAATTCTGGATGGATTGGTGAATTTTGACCGCTCAAACTTAATTTATACTTCTAAGTTTAGACCAAAGGAATAGTTATATTCCTAAGAATCTGCATTTAATTGTAAGCAATTTGAATTTATTAGCGACTAACATTTGGTGAAATTGCTAGCGAAATAGGATTCTCTTTCCATAGGTTTTTCTCTGATTAGCTTCTGCCAATATCTGGAGGAATGGGAATTCCATCGAAGTTAAAAGTAACATTCAGTTTGGACAATTGGAATGTTAGTCCGATATGATGATTTTGGGCAATGCATATTATAGCAACTTAAGAAGTTTCCAAGCTCTCTTTTAAGTAATTTTCTCCAATGAGCTTTGAATCCAACATGGAAAACAACTTTAGGAGAAAATTAGAAAAACCATACTGTTCTAGCAATGTCATTATTTTTCCAAGTTGACATGCTAAAAGATTGTAAAATGCACCACTGGAGGCAAAGTGACTTTTACCAAATGCCTCCTTTTTCTATTCCCCGGAATGCTTAATGATATAAGTTATAACAAAGCAATCGAGAGACATTCTGAGGAAGTCTATGAAAACCTTATTCAAACTATGCCTTTGTTATTTTATTTTATTTTATTTTTCGCTCACTTTGGTAGGTGATATTATTCTAATCCAAATTTACAGCTACAAAAATTGGATACTTTTAAAATTGGTCAGAGATTGTAAAAAATAAAAATAAAAATATTCCACTCCAAATTTACAGCTACAAAAAATGGATACTTTTAAAATAGGTCAGAGATTGTCAAAAAATAAAAATAACAAAAACCCTATCCATTTTGATGTTGTGGTCATATATATAACAAAAGAAATTTTAATGTAAAACAACGCAATTTTGATAACACATTTGATATGGCCACAATCCATTAATTGATGGTGTGGCTCCATTCCAATTATGAAATAAAGATGATCCAAATCCAACGAATTTGGCAAGGGACTCAAAGAAGATGCAAACAATTTAAATACCCTTTTTAGCTACTAATATGAAACCATTGCTAAGAAAGTTGCACGTAGAAGCACTATCCAAGGTACAAAGTGAATTAAGACATCATAAAAGGAAAAGGGTAGTGAATCCAGAGAAATTGAATTCTGTAAATGCCTATAATTCTTATCTTCAAGATGATATCTATGAAATAGGCTCCACAAGATAAGCATGTTATTCACGACAATGCATGCATGGGGATTTAAAAACAAGAAGAAAAATACTCTCTCTCTATCTCTCTCTCTCTCTCTCTCTCTCTCTCTGGTGTTTGGACTAGTAAATTTGATTCTATTCACAGAGCTATAACCATCAACCCATTGCAGGTCTATCCATTAATTCTAGGTCTTCTAAGTTTTAAATTGTATAGGACATGATTGTCAAACACATAACGCAACCTATCACTATTGGATCTCTTTAGAGCTCATAATATCTTACCAAACCTCTCAAATTCAATGAATTCTAAGCCTCTTTTGTCTTTGTCCAATAATTGATGTCAAATGAGATGAGCATATACAGTTCACTCATAACTCGACCTGTTGGTAGCTTGCTGTGTTACAGACTATGAAATAAGTTGCGAAAACGCATCCAGTTTACAACAATGAATAAGCTATCAAATTTGTAGTTAAACAAGTCGAACTCGGAGCATAAGTTCCACTTCCCTATACATTTTCATCTGCTTTATATTAATCAAATTTGGTAAGTCAAACAATATTTTTCAATATCATCACTTTGGTGGCAAGCATCAAGAATACGGTAACCCAAGAGGGCACAGGAAGTTGGAAAGCGGGGTCATGAAAGTACACTCAGAATGGTTAGTCACAGCCAAGAAAGATGCTACCAACTGAGTTTAGCGCGGCGGTGCCGTCGCTTTTAATTGGGGTCTAAATAACTCAATTGTTGTTTGCTATGAGATTCCTCTTACTATTACCACTCGTGATTTGAAATGACTATACATATGGGACCTCAAATAATGCATTGATCTTTTCACTAAACTATTGGAGACCCACTATAACACCACCTATTTGTTTTTTCAGAGGAGTGTATGCAAAATAAATAAATTAATTAATTAAGCTAAATTAAATAAACAAGTTAATTTAATTGATAAAGCCACTTAATATAGACTATATAGTCATGCCAAATACCTAGAATCAAGGGTTACTCCATTACGTAACCCGTCACAATTAAAACTAGTATGTGTCTATTTGGTAGGCGTATTTCAATTTTTTCTACTTGGATTTTTTGACTTACAAGCAAAAAAATCGATTTTTTTTTTTTTGGAAGTTTTTTTGGGTAGAAGAGCTCATAAAAGCAAAAAATACTAAAAATATTCAACTTTTTTTTTTGCTTGAGTTAAAAAGGCATGATAAAAAAAGTTAAAAAAAACTGTACCAAATGGGTGCTAAGAATAATAATCTGTACCATCATAGGATGCAAAGCAACCCCTACTAATCTTGGGTGAAGTGATTCTACTTTTAGGCCTAATTGATGGACAAACCATTCAATATTTTACATGTAATTTTAATTTTTATGGAAATAATTACACTTTACATTCCCATGATTAGAGCATAAATAACATGATTCTCTTGTACTAAAAAAGTGAAGACAAAAATAAGTCGGCAAGTGGGAGCGAAGGCTCTCTCTAAAAAATTATTATACACGCTGAAGTCATTGCACCACCAACAAGAGAAGAGGCAGATTTAATCCGGTGAACAAGAAGAAGGTGAAACGCTGGTATGAAGAAGGGCTGGAGGATGAGGGCAGGGAAGATATGGTGGAGGACCTCCCAAAACTTGAAGGAGGGTATGGAACTCACGCTAGAGGGCCATTTTTGGGGATTATTTTGGAAGGAAACCAAGGGCCAAACTCTATTCCTCGGCCATTGTTTAGGGAGGCACTGAAGGACCAACCCCCTGGTATTTATTTGGGATCTAATATAGAGGATGAGATCGTTGATGAAGATAGCAGCATTGCTGAGGATATGAACTTCGACGAAAGTCCATGGCCGAAAATGGTGGTACTTAAAGGGGAACTTCATTGTCTTCATGCCCCATGGCATAAGGCCCTTATAGTCAAGGTGCTGGGTCGTTTGGTGGGTTATAAGGTCTTGTATCAGATAATGCAGCAGGCATAGAGGCTCCAGGGAACCTTTGAGGCGTTTGGATTGGGGGAGGGATACTATCTCATTAGATTCACGTATAAGGCAGACTACTTACAGTTGTTATTCGATGGTCCGTGGGTGGTCCTGGAGCATTATCTTACCATGAGGAAGTGGTGTCCTTAATTTAAACTAGTGAAGGATGAACTACTGTCTACCCTAGTATGGGTTAGATTTCTAGGATTACCGATTGAATAGTTTAATAAACGTGTCCTTATGGAGCTTGGCAATCTTGTTGGGAGAGCTGTCAAACTTGACAAAACATCAACTAATCAGTCCAAAGGCAAGTTTACAAGGGTATGTGTTAAAGTAGAATTGAAGAAAAGCTTGGTACCTAAAGTATATGTTAACCCGAATCTGTATATAGTTAAGTATGAGGGTCTCCATTCAATCTATTTTGAGTGCGGGAAATATGGGTATAAAGTAGAGAATGTCCATCTTTGGTTTATGAAAATAGTGATACAAGGTTGGAAGGGTCTGTGAGTGTATAGACGTTGTTAGTATGGGTAAGGAAGATGAAGTTATTACAGATTCGGGGTAGTCCGGATTTGGCCCATGGATGTTGGCCAAGAGAAGAGGACGTGTTGGGCTAGGGGGGCCACGTTGCAATGGAAGAAACGAAATTATGGGTAGTGCGCCTAGATCTTTCAGCCGTAATGAAGAGAGTTTATTGCCAATTCGAGTTATGGTCCATGATGAGTGATAATGTAAATGACAAGTACAATTGGTCGGCCCCTTCTGCAGACAGACCAGACCGGCCCGGTTCCCATATCCAGTTCAGGCCCCCTCCCTCCTAGGTTAGGTCCATTAACAGGAAGAGCGGCAGAGCTCGAGGGATACACTGGACGGCGGCATGAAGGCACTCCGAGATTCTTGCCTGGTAAATAGCCCCCACGATCCCATGATTCGAGCGTCTCCCCCATGAACGGGGGCATGATCCATGGGGCCCGAAATCAAGGCACGATATATCCCCACGAAGTGGGAGGCATGACGGGGGGCACGATTAACTGACCCACGAAGGTGCCCACGATCAAAGCCAACGCTCCTATAAAGGGAACAATCCTCACCTCCAAGAAGGTACGATTTCACACCTTCCTAGATACTGTAATTCTGTCCATGTTTTCCTGAGTCTAACTTTGGCATCGGGGTGTCTTTGGCAGACACTACACCGGTGTCCCAGACAAAGGGGAACTCATCGCATCAGCAAGCTACACCAGGAGTTGGGAAAGACGTACCAGTTCTTCACATCATCAGTTGGCGCCGTCTGTGAGAATGACACTTCGATCTTTTCATGGTCTTGACCCAATCCGGTGCTGCAACAACTAGGGAAGGTAGAGAGATGGAGGAACAAAGCACCGCCAGAATCGTTGCTTTGGAGCAGCAGATCATGGAGATGATGGCAACTATGAACCAACTCCAGTCCCGGAATCAAGAGTTGGAGAGGAGATTGCCTCCCCCGCCGGAGGCCCTGGGGACGGTAGGCCCGCCGCCATTAGAGGACCCACCATTACCTGCGGACCAGCCGGCGGCAAGAAACCAAGGAGGCGACGCCGGTGAAGGAGCAGAAAACCCAGCGCCTCTAGGGGAGAACCCTCTTCCAAAGGGGGCCGGGTTTCACGCTGACGAAGCCCAGAGCCACGCCGACCGGTCCAAAGCCCCAACCGTGGTTCTCCCGGAACACACTGCCGAGACTCAGCCACTATGGGACGAACAGTTGAAGGAAATGCAGGCTAAATTGGCTAGGGTGATAGCAGCGGTGAAAGAAAAAGGCCCCAGCACGGTAGAAGAGCTGGTAAGCTGGACAGACACGCCGTTTACACCAACAGTGATGAGGGTGCCCTTGCCCCCGAAGTTCAAAAAGCCCACAATAGAATCCTTTGATGGCACCAAGGATCCCCTGGATCATCTCGAGACGTACAAGGCCTTGATGGACCTTCAAGCGGTCCCCAATGAAATCATGTGTAGAGCATTTCCTACCACCCTTAAGGGTCCAGCAAGGATTTGGTTCCACAGGCTCTCCCCTGGGACAATCAATAAATTCGTGGACCTGAGCAGGTTGTTAATTAGCTATTACATCGGAGGACAGAGGCAGAGGAGGCCTTCCACCTCCCTGTTCAACATTAAGCAGCACGAGAAGGAGACCTTGCGAGAATTCGTCACCCGCTGCAACCAAGAGACCCTTTATGTAGATGACCTGGACCAGAAAATGGCGGTGGCGGCTTTCATCGCAGGGGTCAGGACTCCCAAGTTCCTGTTCTCCCTGGCCAAGGAGGCGCCCAAAACCATGGCTGCGCTAATGCTCCGAGCACAGAAATACATGAATGCGGAAGACACACTCAGAGCCAGGGAAGACCAGGAGGGCGTCGCAACCAGTATGGACAAGAAAAGGACGGCGGAGGAAAAGAAAGACGACAGAACAGCAAAGACCCCACGAGTGGCAAAGCAGAAGCCAAGGGGAGAGAGCGATAAGACCAAGCAGGCCAGGTATAACCAGTACTTCACCCCATTAAACACCTCTTTGGATCAAGTGCTCTATGAAATCAAGGGAGATACGGCGCTGAGGTGGCCCGGGAGGATGAGAACTCCACCAGAGAAAAGGCCGACCAATAAGTGGTGCCGTTTCCACCAAGACCACGGGCACGACACAGAGGACTATTACGACCTCAAGCAGTAGATCGAACACCTAATCAAGCAAGGGAAGTTAGGCAGGTACATAGCGGGGGGCAGACGTGACGAAAGACGAGAGCCGGCACCAAGACAGGCCGAACAGAAAAGCCCAGAAAGGGGAAGGCCAAACCAGCAGCCTATGGGCGAGATTAGGGTCATTTCTGGTGGGTTCGCAGGCGGAGGAGAGTCTTCATCGGCAAGGAAACGGCATGCAAGGGATGCGCGGAACCAGGGAGAAGTTATGTCCATAGACCGGTCATCCAAAAAATCCCAGGTTGAATATGACCCCATCACGTTCACAGACGATGAAGCTGGGGCCATATGCCAACCTCATGACCACCCCTTAGTCATATCAGCTGTCGTATCAAATTTTTTAATCTGTCGGGTCCTGGTAGACAGCGGCAGCTCGACAGATATTCTCTTCCTAAAAGCCTTTGAACAACTGAAGGTCGGCAGGAAGCAACTACAACCGATTCACTCCCCCTTTGTCGGTTTCACTAGAGACAGAGTCACACCTCTAGGCTCCATCGCTCTACCGGTAACGCTAGGGACAGTGCCCAAACAAGCTACCAAGATGGTAACGTTTTTGGTAGTAGATTACCCGTCGGCTTATAACATCATCATTGGCAGAACAACCCTCAATGAGTTCAAGGCCATACCATCAACCTACCATTTGAAAGTCAAGTTCCTCGCATCCCAAGGAGTTGGGGAAGCCAGAGGTGACCAGCAGACCGCTAGAGAATGCTATATGGCGTCCCTTAAGGGGGAAACCCGGGAGGCTATGTTAATTGAAGTGCTGGAAGTTCGAGATGAGGAGGAAATCAGAAGAGGAGAACCAGTGGAAGAGCTCGAGGAGGTAGTGGTCGGGAAGTATGACCAGACCCAGACAGTGAAAATCGGAACAGCAGCTCCTGAAGAATTCAAGGAGAAGTTGAGGTCCTTCCTCAGGCATCACGCCGATGTTTTTGCATGGTCTCATGAGGATAGGCCGGGAATTGACACCCGAATCATTGCCCATCACCTAAACATAGACCCAACGGCGAAACTGGTCAGACAAAAAAGGAGGTCTTTCGCCCCGAAACACAACGAGGCGGTAGCAGACGAAGTCGAGAAACTGACCACCGCAGGCTTCATAAAAGAAGCCCAATACCCGACCTGGCTATCTAATGTGGTGATGGTCAAAAAGGCAAATGGAAAGTGGAGGATGTGCGTGGATTTCACAGATCTGAACAGAGCGTGTCCCAAAGATAGCTTCCCCCTCCCCATAATAGATCAACTGGTGGACTCGACGGCAGGGTACGAAATGTTGACCTTCATGGACGCTTTCTCAGGCTACAACCAAATAAAAATTGCCGAGCACGATCAGGAAAACACAACATTCGTGACAGACAGAGGACTGTATTGTTATAAGGTGATGCCATTCGGCCTCAAAAATGCCGGGGCAACTTATCAAAGACTAGTAAACTGAATATTCAGCAGTCAAATTGGGTGGAACATGGAAGTCTACGTCGATGATATGCTAGTCAAAAGCAAGCGAGCCATCAACCACCTAGTTGACTTGGAAGAAACGTTCAAAAACCTACGAGCCTACAAAATGAAATTAAACCCTGCCAAATGTGCCTTCGGAGTAGCGTCAGGCAAGTTCCTAGGGTGTTCATGGTGTCCAACCGAGGGATAGAGGCTAACCCCGAGAAAATCAGGGTAGTATTAGACATGCAGTCCCCAACATCCACTAAGGAAGTCCAAAGGCTGGCTGGCAGAGTAGCAGCGCTGAACAGATTCATTTCCAGATCAACAGATAAGTGCCTACCCTTCTTTAAAGTTCTGCGTAAAGCTTTTGAGTGGACTCCCCAATGTGAACAGGCTTTCCAGCAGCTCAAAGGATATCTGAGTTCAGTACCACTGTTAAGCAGAACCATAGAAGGAGAAGAGCTCTACCTCTACCTCGCCGTATCAGAAATAGCAGTGAGTTCTACCCTGGTCAGGCAAGAGGAAGGGGTCCAAAAGCCTGTCTACTTCACCAGCAGGGCTCTGAGGGGCGCGGAAGAGCGATACCCCACGATGGAGCTGCTAGCCCTCGCACTCGTGACCTCAGCAAGAAAGTTGAGGCCATACTTTCAGGCGCACACCATAGTTATCCTAACCGATCAGCCATTGAAAAAGGTCCTCCACAAGCCAGAGACGTCGGGTAGACTCGTCAAATGGTCCATAGAGCTCAGCCAATTCGACATCCAGTACAGACCAAGACAGGCAATCAAGGGGCAAGCTGTGGTAGATTTCATCGCTGAGTTCACCCCTCCCACAATTTGCCCCAGTGACGACTCCCTGCAGCTGCAGTGGGTACTCAATGTGGACGGTTCCTCAACAGATAAAGCAGGAGGCACCGGGATCGTGCTTATCACCCCTGAAGGACACAAGCTCGAATATGCCATCAAGTTCAAATTCCCAGCGTCCAACAATGAAGCTGAATACGAGGCCTTGATTGCTGGTCTCCAAATGGCTTGGCGAATGGGGGCAGAACATGTCTTGGTACGAAGCGACTCTCAGCTTGTGGTAGAACAGGTCAAAGGAGAATATGAGGCCATGGGAGACAAAAAGCAAGAGTATTGCGAGATGGCCAGGAATTTGGCGAAAAAATTTCCCAAAGTAATTCTCGAAAGCGTACCAAGGGTACAGAACGAGGAGGCAGATCGGCTGGCAAGGATCGCATCATCCCAGGAAGACGACCTCGGAGTACCCATGGAAGTACTGGATTCGCCAAGCATTCGGAAGCCCAAAATATTACAAGCGGAGCAAGAGGTGGAGTGGGCAACACCAATCAGGTACTACTTGGAAAAGGGGTCCCTACCAGCGGATAAAATTGAGGCAAGAAGGATTCAATATAGGGCTAGCAGATACGCCCTGATAAACGGCGTTCTGTACAAAAGAGGACACACCATGCCCTGGTTAAGGTGCGCCGCAAAAGCAGAAGCAGATTACATCATGAAGGAGGTACACGAAGGGGTCTGCGGCAACCACTCAAGAGGAAGATCTTTGGCTAAGAAGATTCTCAGAGCAGCCTACTACTGGCCCACAATGGAGAAAGACGCCCAAGAGTTTGTAAGAAGATGCGATAAATGCCAAAGGTTCTCTAACATCCCAAGGCAACCAGCCCAGGAATTAATAGCGATTCAGAGCCCATGGCCTTTTGCCCAGTGGGGCATAGATATAGTAGGTGCTCTGCCCCTGGGGAAAGGCCAAACTAGATTCGCGGTGATAGCAGTTGACTACTTCACAAAATGGGCAGAGGCGGAGGCTGTTGCCACAATCACAGAGCAAAAAATGAAAAATTTCCTATGGAAAAACATCATATGCAGGTTCGGCATCCCGAAGGTGGTTGTCACAGACAATGGAAAACAGTTCAAAGGCGGTCAGTTCGATCAAATGTGTTCAGACCTACAGATCAGCCACCACTACTCTTCTCCGGAGCATCCCCAAGCCAACGGCCAGGTTGAAGTCACCAACCGGACCCTATTCAAAAACATTAAGACAAAGCTGGAGCAGGCAAAGGGTTTATGGGCAGAAGAGCTTCCCAATATCTTATGGGCCTACAGAACAACAGAAAGGGTCGCGACAAGGCACACCCCCTTCTCCCTGACTTTCGGATCTGAGGCGGTCATCCCGGTGGAGATAGGCCTCCATAGCCCCAGGGTTGAACATTTCGAAGTAGAGGCTAACAATGAGGCCCTAGAAGTAAGCCTAGACCTACTTGAAGAGAAAAGGATGCAAGCAGCTGTGGTGGCTGCTTATCAACAAAGGGTGCGCAGATATCACGATGCTAGAGTAAAACCTAAAACGTTCAAAGCAGGAGATTTGGTTCTCAAGAGGGTTAATCAGTCTACTAGAAAGCCTAGTGATGGCAAACTCGGGCCAAATTGGGAAGGCCCATATACAGTTAAGGGGTTTTCTAGGAAAGGGACCTACTGGCTAATTGGGTTCGACGGCAAGGAACTTCCCAACCCTTGGCACGCTGAGCACCTGAGAAAATACTATGTATAATGTAACTCGCAACCTTCAATGAAAAGTCTTTTTATGACCTTCAGAACAGATGTCTACCCGCAGAACTGTTGAAGCCCAAGTGGTCAGTCCACAGGGCTGACCAGCAAAGCCGAAAGGCCAATAAGGCTACTAAGCCCAACTGGTCAGTTCACAGGACTGACCAGCAAAGCCGAAAGGCCAATAAGGCTACTAAGCCCCAACTGGTCAGTCCATAGGGCTGACCAGCAAAGCCGAAAGGCCAACAAGGCTACTAAGCCCAACTGGTCAGTCCACAGGACTGACCAGCAAAGCCGAAAGGCCAATAAGGCTACTAAGCCCAACTGGTCAGTTCACAGGACTGACCAGCAAAGCCGAAAGGCCAATAAGGCTACTAAGCCCCAACTGGTCAGTCCACAGGGCTGACCAGCAAAACCGAAAGGCCAATAAGGCTACTAAGCCCAACTGGTCAGTCCATAGGGCTGACCAGCAAAGCCGAAAGGCCAATAAGGCTACTAAGCCCAACTGGTCAGTCCACAGGACTGACCAGCAGAGCTGAAAGGCCAATAAGGCTACTAAGCCCAACTAGTTGTTCCTAAAGTCGACCAGCAAAGTCGAAAGGCCAACGGGGCTAAGCCAATTGGCCAGCTCTAAGGCTGACCAGGATGGCCGAGAGCCCATAAAAGTTACCAAGTCTAGCTGGGCAGTACCCAAACGTTACAGAGCAACCAAAGAAACTAATTAATCAAATATTCAAACTTGGAAACGCAGTTCATCAAAATGGCTATTCATTGATTGAAGGTGGGTTACAAAAAAAAAAAAAAAAATGCGACTAGATGTTTTTACAAAGTGATTAGGACTGGGCTTCGTCTCCCTCCTCTGTCGCCGCGGTCTGGTCTTCCACGCCTGGCGCATTGGAAGTCGTGTCATCAGAGGGTTTCAGGGCAGAGAGATCGAGGTCTGGGAAGAGCTTCCTGGCCGCAACCTTAGCGTCAACAAAACCTTCCATGTAGGCCTCGCTGAGTTCATCTTGAAAGGCCGCCCCGGCTCTGAACTCCTCCACGGCATTGTCCTGAGCACTTTTTAGCTGCCCCTCCAGCTCAGGGACCTTTGAAGTAAGGGACTCTTTGATTGCCCCGAAAGCCTGGGCATCGAATTCCAGAGCTTCCACCTTTTTCCTGAACATCCTCTGCCTCTGCAACTACCTGGGCTTCCTCAACATTCTTGACCTTCTTCTCCAGGCCGCTGACAGATGTGGTCAAGGTCTCAATGACCTGCCCTTTCTTGGCGCACTCAGTTGTCCTCGCCTTCAGGCAAGTGGACAGGCAGAGCGCTTTCACATGGAGCTGCAGAAAAATTGCAGGGTCATTCAACAAAAAAAAAAAAAGAAAGGGGGGAGGGGGTTGGAACAAAAGAGATAGCTAGAACCCTCACCTTTACAGCATCGAGGTTCATGCTCCTCGTCAGCTGGGCGTTGGTCCAGTCAACAAATGGCCCCACGTCCTCCATGCTGATGAATTGCTTCATCCTCTCCCAAGCAGCTTGGACGTCCTCCACAATGAGGGGCTCGCTTTGCTGAGTCTGGGTCTGAGCAACAGCTGCCGCCTCGGCAGGAGGCGGGGGCATCCCAGTTCCAGCCCTGGAGGACTGACCAGCGTTAGAAGCCTTGGGTACTGCGGGAGTGCTGATCGCAGCAAGACCCTTGCCATGGGATTGCTCGACAGCCCTCCCTCCAGAGCTAGGCCTGTGGCGTTTGCTAGGCCTCTCTCTAGCAGCCTTTGCCTTCTCCATTTCCTCAAATTTCTTTTTTGCAGAGGACCCCATGCTCCTCTTGTCGAAGCCCATGTATGATCCCTGTCCTGCAAAGCACACGGGGCAAGAGTCAGTGCACTAGCATTAGAAGGCGGCCGCAAAAGACAGACCAGACTCACTCCTCTCAGCGCGAAGGGCTTCGATGGAAGGGTCTGGACCTAAGAGATAGTCTGCCAAACTCTCACCAGCCACAAGAGGGGCCCAGCTCTTGACCGGGTACTCCCTCACCCTCGCTAAACGGGCTTCCCTCGACTCGTCCTCCAGTATAGGAAGGCGTGCTGAGTAAAAGAAAAGAGGATGATTGTTAGACCACTACCCTAAGAAGGAGTCAGGCATAAAAGCACAAAAGGCACTTACCCTTCCTACCTGGTCTACCCCACTGCCTGGGTATGCGGGGGGTCTGGTCAGTCACATCTTCCCAGTGAGCGATCTCTATACCCTCGCCGTACACAAAAAAATACTTCTCCTTCCAGCGCTTGTGGGAGACCGGGAGATTGGTAATCAGAGCTGGCTGACTTTCCCTAGCTGAGAAGTAGTACCAGCCTAAGCTCTCGCTCTCGGTTATCTTGTAGCAGAAGAAGAAATCTTCTGGGGTCAGGATTTCCTCCTTGTCAGTGGCGGCCTACCACAGAGCGGCACAACCTACCAGTATGCGCCAAGAATTGGGCATCAGCTGCCCAGGGGCTAGTCTAGCCCGACTCAGAACCCCTCTAATAGGAGGAGCGATGGGGAATCTCAGTCCCCTGGACAACGCGCTCTCATACACAGCAATTTCGCTTGGGCGAGGGAAGCACGCTCTGTCTTCGCTCCCTGGCACCCTGTAACTCATGGAGGGAGGAAATTGATAGACAGACCACAACTTTTGCACTTTTGCCCCATCTAGAATGGAGGAAAACTGCCGAGCCTTATACCTACTTTCTGGAGCAGGGGACATTGCCCCTACCTCAGCCATGGCCGTGGGGGCACTCTCAAAGGCGTCCACAATGGCCACGGGACTTCTCGCCCTCCTGGGCCTCGCCTCTTGAGTAATCTCCTCAAGGTCTGCCCTAGAGTAGTTCACCGAGGCATTGGATGCCTCGTCTGGTCTCACCCTATCTAGGTCCATGGAGGCAGTACGCTCAAAGCCGCTCGACAGGTTGATTGGCAGTGGGTTCATGACCCTAGGGTCCTCAATCTCTCGGAGAGTCTCAAAAACTGCTCTGGATGCCTCAAGGATACCCCAGTATACCGACTCGACGAAGGGGGGGTTACCTACGAACCCTAGGGGATATGAGGCCCTAATCCTCCACTCGTAGTACCAAATAGCCTTCTGTAGGAGCCAAAACATAAATACTAACACTACGTACCTTGGTGGGTATGGATTTAAGAAGTGATTTTGGAACCCCTCCAAACAACCAACAACAGTGAGAAGAACGACGAAGGGAGAGAGACAACGAACACAGTCGAATGGTTGGAAAGAAATGTGTAGAGTAAGGGGCTCTTTTTGGCGAACCGCCAAGGTTTTATAAGCCTCCTCTATTCGAAATCAACGGTGTAGATTGGCCCGAAGCTCTCAAGATCGAGCGGGCAGTGTGATTGATGTCCAATCGACATACGGGGCCAACCACATGAGGCCACGTGGCAGAAAGGCCAACAGTCGCGTCGATCCACCTGGCATAGTAATCGTGACGGTTATGCAGCGCCATAAATGCGCCTGTTCGACGGCACTCGGTGACCCTTCGAAATTCCCATGGGCAGACCTTTGGAATTCCCATAGGCCGACCTGGGCTGCCTAGGGAATTGGGGGCATCTGATAATGTAAATGACAAGTACGATTGGTCGGCCCCTTCTGCGGACAGACCAGACCGGCCCGGTTCCCATATCCAGTTCAGGCCCCCTCCCTCCTAGGTCAGGTCCATTAACAGGAAGAGCGGCAGAGCTCGAGGGATACACTGGACGGCGGCATGAAGGCACTCCGAGATTCTTGCCTGGTAAATAGCCCCCACGATCCCATGATTCGAGCGTTTCCCCCATGAACGGGGGCATGATCCATGGGGCCCGAAATCAAGGCACGATATATCCCCACGAACTGGGAGGCATGACGGGGGGCACGATTAACTAACCCACGAAGGTGCCCACGATCAAAGCCAACGCTCCTATAAAGGGAACAATCCTCACCTCCAAGAAGGTACGATTCCACACCTCCCTAGATACTGTAATTCTGTCCATGTTTTCCTGAGCCTAACTTTGGCATCGGAGTGTCTTTGGCAGGCACCACACCGGTGTCCCAGACAAAGGGGAACTCATCGCATCAGCAAGCTGCACCAGGAGTTGGGAAAGACGTACCAGTTTATCACATCATCAATGAGTATTTGTCATCTGGTGTGGCAGGAAATCAGGGCACGGGACCTTTCGGATCACGATACAATATTCTCTGTACTCAATCGAATAAGCAGCAGATGGATCCCACCCCAAGTGTACCAAATTTATCTCCCTTCGTTAGAACTGGGCAACCAATGCATTTCAATGCCACGTGGACGATGATAACGACAAATCAGAGTAAATCTAATGGAGTTAAGATGAGCCACATACCTACAGGCAAGTCGGTCACTAAAAATCTTACAATGGTGTATTAAACCCTGGTATAACCTTTGGTACTGTAAGCGCAAAGAACAGGGCCACTGCATCATATCTGTAAAAAAACTCTAGAGGTTTTACGACTCCCTTCAATCCAGATCTTGTCATTATTTCTTATGAGTTTCCTCTTTTCACCATTACCGTCCAAGAATACCTCCCCGATGCTAGGGGATGGAGCGTTCATCTAACCTAATCCCAATCTTCTACTACCACCAACACTAACCGGCCTCTACCCTCCTCCAGTGGTGCAGGCTCTGAATGTTCTATCGGTTGATGTGCTAGTTGGCCACCTAACGATTCGACCCTCGTTGGTTGTACCAAACTACAGAATCAATGCAATTGAGATGAACATAATAGAAATATCAAGTTAATCTCAAGTCTAGAACAGATGTTCAAGATGACATTCTCCCTAACGCTCAGTATGATGAGAAACATGAGGGATCTCCATATAGGAGGGTCGACTCAAGAAGTTTGCCAAGATTTGTGAATAGCCGAATGTTGAGTCACAAAACCTTAGTTTTCCTTATGAAGATCATGGTATGAAATTGTAGAGGTGCAGGCAGCGAGAGGTTTTTGTGTTCTTTGAACAACCTGATTACACTCCAAAAAGTATAATTTAAAGTCCCTAAATAGTTGTTGTTAGTCCAATTAGGTTGTATATATGTTCTACTTTAGCATAATAATTGTCTTAATGAGTGATTGTTGGTATTTTGCAGGAAAACGGACGAATTCAAAGTAAAAATGGCCAAGTTGTATTTTGACCGTACGTATGGTAGGAGACACTGTACATACGGTGGTCCAACCGTACGTACGGTTACTTATACCGGACGTATGCCTGCAGCACCAGACCCAAACTTCAGAGAGGGTAGTTTTGAGTACGCCTAAGCGTACGTACGGTGGTTCCACTGTACGTACGGTATCCCAGACCGTACGTACGCCTGCACCACAGGAACAAACTTCAGAGAGAGCAAATCAGTATAGCCTTTACCATACGTAAGGTATGTTCACCGTACGTACGGCACCGGCTGTCCAATGCGTGTTTTTTCAGCTATATCACTCCAAGATGACGCGACTTTTGTAGATATCATCAAATATAGCTTAGATTTTTTGTTAGGATTAGATATAAAGAGAGAAAGTGGGTTAGATATAGTTTTTCGTTGTATTTTCTTGTATTTTCTTACACTTTCTTTGTAAGCAAACATCATTTTCTTCAACAATTAATGAGAAATCTTCAATTCTTCATATTTTCTTCCATGGAATCAAGTAGCTAGACATCTCTTGGATGTAATTGTGGAAATCTACCAAGGATTTGCATGGGCTTCAATGGAGGTATATGAATTCCAATGATTTATCCTATGTTTTCTCTAATTCTTGCTTCAATTGAGTTGTAGACATATAGAACACTTAGATTCATAATCTAGGTTGGTAATTGCTATGTACAATATTCTAATTGGTATAGGAATTGCACAATTGAGGATTTGATTCTAAGATTCTTACAATAAACCAACAATCTACACTCAATTGAACTTGAATTCAAGTGTTTATGGTCGAAATCCTCTGGGTCAAGGCTCCATGGAGTGAACCTTGACTTGAGTTACACAAAACTCTATTGAAGACTTTGTAAAGATTTGGTAGATTGAAGTAGTTGTATCCAAGCCCTTCATTAATTGATTTAAACTTTAGTATAATTGCTTTCAATTTCAAGCATAATTAGTTTAGTTTAGCAAATCACAACCTCTCACCATTCAACGATTTTTGGTATTATTTTTAGTATAGTTCCAATTTGCTAAGCAATTCACTAATTCATCCCATTCGTTGTTTGTTTTGACTTGTGCCACGCCTATATTTGGCTCGATCCTTTGGGAGAATGATACCGGTTCTTATCGGTTTATACTTTGATCGACACCCGTACTCTTGCGGGAAAGCTCAAGTTCAATTGCACACTTGAGAGCGATTCACAACCTAGTCCAAAATCATGATCTAGTAATGCTTGTGATTTTAGAAACGCGTTTTTTCAGCCTTGGAACAGATCGAGTTATCCAGAGAACTATGTATAATTGTATGGAGAAGGTTGAAACTGTGAATTTTTCTGGTGGGATCTGGATGTTCTGGAGGGAAGATCTCATCGAAGTAGAAGTTCTGCCACCATCCTTCCAAGCCTTTAATTCCATTGTTAGTAGGAAGAATGAGATTGATTCGCTCTTCATAGCGGTATATACAAGTTCTAACCCAGTATAAAAAGAGGATATATGAGAATATTTTGAAGGATTGGTGGGAGCTTTGCAGTTTCCCTAGATGCTTGTTAGGGATCTAAGTGAGGTCAGTTTAGATAATGAAAGAGGGGGGGGGGGGGTTTGGTGCTCCCATTCCCCAACGAAGGTGTAACCACTTTGTGAATTACATTAACCAATGTGGTCTTATTCATTTAGGATTTACAAGGCCTAAATATACACTGGTTTATTAGACAAAAGGCAAGGGATCTATTTAGGGATGGATCATGTTCTTTGTGTGGATACTGATCAATCCAAAATAGTGTGATTGGAATTTGCCACTGTACGGTTGTGATACACTAATAATACTTGGAAGTCCAAGATCGATCCACAGGGAAGAGGGTTAACGCATTTAAGAAAAACGCACCTTAGATCTCTTTGGAAAACACTCCAATAAAATAAAAATAAAATAGTTTGAAGAAATGATTTGATTTATCTAAACTAAACAACTCAAATCATTGATTACGTCGTGAGTCTTTGATTCGGAAGATTTAGTGAGAAAAACAATTATTCTTTAACAATCAAACGTAGAATAAATCAAGTTTAGAATTATAGATGCATACCATCGACTTGTTACCAAGCATAATCAAACATCTAGATTTTCATAAATATCTACTCTAAATTCAATCAGTTTTAGAATCAAAGATGCATATCATCGATTCGTGTAGTACATATATTGAACACAGGTTTATGCATAAGTATTACGGAACATAGTCAAACATCTAAATTTTTGTAAATATCTAGGGTTTGATCCTAAAGAATTAAGAAGAAGAATATTTGAATAGTGAAATCCAATTTACCTCCATTGTTCATCCAAAATCTTCAATTGATCTTCACAATTGATTCCAAGATGGAATCTAGGTACTCATCATAATTATAGATATGCAAAGCTATATTGAATATATATTGAAACTATGAATTCTAATTACAATGGTTGAAAAAACTATAGGAAACTATGAAGAAACTACTCTAATATACGCCTAAACTACTCCTAAAACCTAGAAAAGTGTCCTCCTCTTTTAGGGTTTAATTATAAGTATATATAATTAAGTCTGGAGTCCTAAACCAACAAGAAAACAACAAAATTCAAAGTTGGGCTGGGTCGTCGTCCAAATGACCAAAACAGTGCATTTTCAACGTCTAAATGACGGGATATGAAATCTTTAGAAATCCTTCATCCATTCTCCAAACGACCAAAGCAGTGCATTTATCGTTATTCAAGCAACCATCTTTCAATGTCCGAACGGTGTTCAGACGACCATTGTAGTGACCAAAACAACACTTTGTATCTCTAACCATAGTTCGAATGGCGTCTGAACGAGGACTTTAGTGGTCAACTTCTAGGCACCTTTTTAGCTCTATTTCCTATAAAAATAAAAATAGACTTAACTAGTACTAGAATATAACTGAAGAGGTAATAGAATCCTAAATTAAGGGTAACAAAACACAAGTTAAGGTCTTATAATTGCACTTTTAGAACGCAATTAGGTACATTAGTGAAAACACCTTACATGTTGTTAGAGATTGCACAGTTCCTATTGCAATTTGGAGAAAGGAGATCTTATCCATTTATCAAGCACTATTCTTTCCTTACCCTTGGAGCAATGGATTGAATCTTGTTTAAAGCATAGGCAATGGGCTAGTGACGTGGGGGTAGAATTGAAAATGTTCATATTAGAAGCTATAGCCATGTTCTGGTATTGGCGGAATATGTCTGTTTTTTATACAAACTTCCTTATTCTAGCGGATAAGCTAGATCATATTCTTAAAAATGTTAGAGAGGTAGAGGTAATCCAAGAGACAGTGGCACTACAGAAGATGCAGTCAATTCTAGTTAAATGGAATTCTCTATTAGCACTTTATGCCAAGGTAAACACTAATGGCTCTATAAGAGAAAACCCGACGTATGGTGGAATTGGTGGTCTAATTCGAGACTATGATGGATTGTGGCTGGTAGTTTTTATTCAGATTATTGGGTGGGCTTCCACCATTTCAACTGAGCTTTGGGCAGTATGGTAAGGGCTTGCTTTGGCTTGGGATTAGGGATTTAGTAGAGTTATGGTGGAGACAAACTCGTAGGAATCAGTTGACATCATCTCTACTCTAAATGCTAATCATCTGAGTTACAATATGTCATTACATATTAGAGAGTATTTGTCCAAGTCCTGGTCTTATGCATTGCAACATGTTTTGAAGGAAGGTAAGGGTAGTAGACCAGTTGGCTTATGATGCAGTTGAAGCTCCAATGTAGTTATAGATTTTGCATGATCCTCCCAGCTCAGTTCACCTTTTTCTTTTTTGGAGAGATGTTTCAAATTGGGGAATGCTGCATAGAATGTTAGATTAGTTTTCTTTGGCTTTGGCCCCCAAAGCACCCAAAAAAAGTTAATAAGTGAACATATAACCCTCTAGTAATTGAACAAATAACCATATTGTAATTTAGACTTAACTGCAAATAGACAAAAAATTGTTAAAATTTCAGAAATTATGTCACAAAGGCATTTTTGCCATTTATATCTCTCCAAAATGGACGACTAAAAAGGCAATTTACATAATGTGATTTTCAGTCAAATCACAAGAAGGTCAAATGTAATTACCCATATTTATTTTGAGACAATAGGAGATTTTTATAGCAATTTCACATAATTTTAAATTTCCCGCTAATCCACAGTCCCCCTCCTCCCTCTTTCTATCTTATACTCAATGAGGTCTAATCACATTAGAAGTTATTTAGTGCTCTTAGAGCATCACGTGTCCTTACTCTCACTAGCAAACCTAGTAGGGGGTAGGTGGGGGCCACGGCCGCACTAAGCTTTGAAAAATTACCTTACACCCCATATGTTTTTGACTATTTATGATATAATAGGTATATTGGCCCGCCTAAAATTTTGAAAATTTTCTTTATACCTTTCATACTTTTAAGTATTTATAATTGTAGGTACATGTATCTATGTGCTCATATATCTCTACGTAGCACTTAGGTCAACCTATTGTAAGCACTCCATTTTTTCCCACTCGATAATCTCCAGTCCAAACCAAACTTACAAGCAAATATCACAACACTATTAAGCCCAAACCAGGTTTTCAAATTTCAGTCCATTCAACCAGGCGCTTCATGGGGCCTTTGCGCCTAATTAAAGCCAAAAAGACTAAAATGCCCTTAGGCAGTCTAGGCAGTTTCTCGAGATCGATCGATCCTCGGAACTAAGGCCAAAAACCATTAGAGTGACGAAAGTACTCACAAACTGTTACACTGTTAGAGTAATAAAAACACTCACAAACTACTAAGCTGTCGGAGTGACAAAAGCAGTCACAAACCCTCACACCATCGAAGTGACGGAAACACTCACAAACTTTAGACGATTCACTTCTAGCGCCTGCTAGTCCGTCTAGGCAAAAAATGACCAAACTACCCCTTGGGCATGATGACACATCTTGCAAGAAAGTATAAACTCCTTTAGACAATAAGTCCGTCCCACCCAATACATCTTCGAGTGTAAGCACCTTATTTTTGCCCGCTCAGCAATCTCCTGCCCGACCATATCCAGTTTTAAACATCACAACACATATAAGCCCAGACTGACTCTTTCAAACTCTAATCCAATCAACTAGTCGCTTCCCAAGCCCACAAGGCCCAATTGAAGCTGAAAAGACCATGTTACCCTTAGGCACTCCAGGTAGCTTTCCGAGACTAGGCGGTCTCTAAAATCAACGCCATCTAGGTATTTTCTCGAGATCGGGTGATCTCGTGGACCATCACCTTATCAAATTCCAGACAGTTCACTTCTAGCACCTATTAGCCCGCCAATGTAGAATGTCTGTCATCTGGTAATTCTTCAAGACCAAGCGATCTCAGGAACCAACACCACCCCGTAGGTAGCTTTTCGAGATCGGGTGATCTCAGGAACCAACACCACCCTACAGGTAGCTCTCTGAGATCGGACAGTCTTAGGGGCCAACACCGCACAGGTAGCTTTCCGAGACCGAGCAGTCTCGGGAACTAACACCTAGGTTAACACCAACACCTACTAGCCTGACTCGTTAAAAAATGACCAAACCAGCCCCTTGGTCCTCCGGGCACACCTTGAGAAAGTTCAAAATTCCTCAAGATGGTAAATCCACCCTTCCAAAGTATTCCTAGACAGTTAGGGATACTCAATATGCCATCCTATCAAATTCCGGTCCAATTTCAGTCTCGTCCCGATCAATTTTGGTCAAAATAACTATTTTACCTCTAGGCACCTAGCACAGTACAAATCTCACCAAACAGTGGTAACATCTTCTAGGACCATCCCCGAACAGTTCGGCACGCTTAATACGCCGCTTCAATCCATCCTGACCCTTTTTTACCAAGCTCGGTCAAATGACCATTTTACCCCTGGCGGCTCGAGCACACCTCGAAACCCCAACGGCTTTGGATACCAAACCAGAAGATCCTTATATGCCCATGTTCAATCCAAGGTGAGCCCCATGACTCTAAACACTTCCAACTCAATGAAAGTTCCTTGCAACGTCTCGCAGACGCTCAGCTAGGGTTGTCTTTTCCTCTCGATTCCTGGGTTATAACGCACCATCGAACGACTTAAGAAATGCGTAAATCATGAATTCTTAAAAGGTTGACCATAGGTCTTTCCATTGATATGGCTCGATTAAATAGATCACTTCCCGAAGCCCTGGATCGTATGGCTCAAAAACCGCCACTTTTAGTAAACCAGGGAGCAACTTACAAATGCTTCGCCAAGGTTGTCTTTTCTTCCAATTCCCTTATTATAATGTACCATCAAACGAATTGAGAAATGCATACATTAAGGAATTTCTGAAAGCATTTTCAGAGCACTTTCCATTGGTACAGTCTGATCAGAGAGATCGCTTCCCAAAAGACCCGATCACGTGACCCAAAAACAGTTACTTTTTAACATCAGCGAAGCGTATCATAGATGCTTTACAAAAGTGTGTTTTTGTTCACACTTCTTGAGATGATATCTCATTCTTCCGAAAAATTTTCAAGCTCCCAGAAAATTCTAGGTTCTTGAGAAACACTAGAAGAACATCGTGGACATAATCGATTTTCCTGAATCTTTCCTGGATTGCATAATTATCGAGACAAAGTTTAAACGAACATTTTCGACTATGGAGCATATGCTATATGTGCCCAGATTTTGATCAGATCGATCAAACTTTGCTTACACCCTAAGATTGAGCCAGTATAGGGAGTGCCACGTGGTATTCAGCCAGTGGAATAATACTGGCGCATATAGTAGATGGGCTAGGGCAAAATTTGCCTAGGCGCATGTACTACATGTGCCAGGTCTCTCCATGCTTGCCTATAAATACAGGCCTTCCCCATTGCATATTCTAGAATCGAAAACAGTAGCAAAGCTCTATAGAAATAGCCTCTAAACCTCGAATTTTCATATAAATCTCATCCTCCAAACACTTAGGTTAGATTCCACCTCCCTCTAGCCCATAAGCCACACTTACAAAGCCCTTAATGCCATAGAAAATCCCATTCCAGCCCCTTCAAGCCTTTCAAAGGCCATTCAAGTTCAAGCTAAAGCGTCCATGGAGGTTTGAAGGTGTTTGAAGGCAAAAGGCGGTATTCTCTTTTACATTTTTGTCATCCCCGCTGTTTTCTTCTCTCTCCTAGCCTACTTAGGCTATTCTCTATTTTTTTCATCTTCTACCTCCCTTTCTTGCATGCTTGAAATAAGAGAGCTCCTAGTTCATGCCTAGAGAAAAGTTTGTGAGAACCACCGTGTTGGGGAATCTCTCACTAGCCTACTTTAAAATGGTATGGCCATGGAGCACCTTGCAATTTGGTGTGGCCGATAGCTTTGTATGAATTCATGACCCCCTTGCATATGGTTACCAAGTTCATATATTGCATGCTTGGCCCCATTCTCGTATTCGTCATCACTTTGTAAAATTTTTCATTATCTTCATTTCTATGTCTTCTTCAAATGTCATATCCAAATGTTTTCCTAAAAAGATGGTTCTAAGGATTGGTTCCTTGAAGCCTTGGTCAGTTACCATGTCTTATAAACCCCCCCCCCCCCTCCTTTAACCCCCTTGACTTCTTTTTTGCATCCCTGTATTCATTTGCATTTCATGTGACATAAAATTCATTTTCAAAGTTTTTCTTTTATATTGATTTTATGGTATCCATTCTCTTGAACTTTGTGGTTGAAATGGTCTACTGGTATCCTTTCTTGAGTGGTTTCCTCATTATCTTAACCATATGAACCCTAGTTCACTAGAATTGGTTTCTTACACCCCAAAGGTGGTTTTCAAGACAACCCTCTTCAAGAAGAGTTCTCAAATTTTATTCTCTTTAATTTGCATAAAAATAGTTTTCCAAAAACTACGATTTTCACCTTGATTTTTAGAAGTTTTGCTCTCCTTCATATTGTGGTTGAAATTATCCCATGGAGTCTTCTTTGGAGTGATTTCCTTCAAAATAAACCATTGTCGCGCCCAAATTTTTTGCGCTCGAGGAATACTCACACAAGCGGAAAAAATACTGTACTCTCTCGTTAGAACTCACCCTCTTAGAAGAATGAGTGTAACTAGGTTTGAATTGAAAATAGATTGGTTTGAATAAAGGGCTTTTGGAAAAAGATTCGGAGTCGCCACCTAACTTGATTAAGGTGAGTTAGGTCACCTAAAAACTAAGCATAATCTGAAAACTACACTTAGGGTTTTTGGAAAACGATTTTGAAAATATTTCCTCAAGGGAGGGTATTTTAGGAAGACAGGTTGTTCGGCAACCTTTGGAAAACATTTAGCCCTTTTTTGAAAATAACTCCGTTTTTGGTCTTTGAAATCAATGATCCTAGGTTCAAAGGTTGTTTACGTGTAGGGAAGACACACTAAGCCATCACCCTACCCTACCCTTTCGGTACCTACATGTCAATCTACCCTAGATTCACCTATAAGAGCCTTCAACTAACATACGTTCAATCCTATCCACCTTCTAAAACAAAGTTTAGAAAAACATGATGCATGACATGCAAGTGCAACAAAAGAGACTTGATTTGGAAATAGATTTGAAAAGAAGAATTTGATTTGATTTTAGAAGAGATTTGAAAAGATAAATTTGAAATTGAAATTGAAAAGAGATTTGAGAAAAGGGATTTGAAAATAGAAATTTGAAATTGGAAATTTAAAAATAGATTGGAGATGTGAAAAGATTGTGAAATTTGAGATTTGGAAAATAAGGAGGAATTTGAAATTTGAAAAAAGTTGTGACCGCACCCATGAAGGTTGCCTACGTATCCTTTTGGAGGAATCAGGTCAGTTGTAGTTTGGACAAGAGTCCGATTGAAAATAAAATATTTGATTTGAAAAAGGAGTTGAATTGGAATTTGGATTTAACTTGAACTTAGAATAGCATATTGAAGATTGGAATTTAGAATTTTGAAATTGAAAAGGTTGAATTTTGATTTGGAAATATAGAACTTGGAAGAAAGATTTAGACTTGTTTTGGAAAGATGAAGGCTTGGGAAACCTAGACTTAGAAAAGATAGGATTTCAGGGAAGGACTTGAGATTAAGAAAGATTGGATTTGAATGTTGGATTTGGAAAGATCTTAGAAGATTTGAAAACTTAGAATTTAGGAAAGATTCAGATTAGGAAAGTTTCGAATTAGGAAAGTGTCATTTTAGGAAAGTTTTGGAATTAGGAAAGTTTTCGACTTAGGAAAGTTATGAAATTTGGAATGTTTTGAAATAGGAAAGTTTTGAAAATTAGAAAGCTTCGTTTTAAGAAAGGTTTTGAAATAGGAAAGTGTTGAATTTAAAAATGTTTTGAATTTGGAAAGTTTAGTTTAAGAAAGGTTTAGAATTTGGAAAGTTTCAAGCTAAGAAAGTTTTGAATTAAAAGAAGTTTTGAGTTTAGAAAGCTTAGAATTTGGAAATATTTGAAATTTAGAAAGTTTAAGATTTAGAAAGTTTAGAGTTTTAGTTTTATAAAATCTTGAAATTAGGAAAGGTTGAGTTTAGGAAAGGTTTGAAAACTTAGATTTGGAAAGGGATAAAATTAGGATAGGGTGGAATTACAAAAGATTTGAAAGCTTAATGTTTAAATAAAGATTTTAAAGTTTTGGAAAACTTATGATTTAGGAAAGTGGGAAATTAGGAGAGAGTTGAATTAGGAAATGTTGAGTTTTAAAATTTAGGAAAGATTTTTATGTTCAAGTTTGGGAAACTTAGGATTTAGGAAAGTAAAAGATTAGGAAAGAGTTGGGTTAGGAAAGTTTTGGATTAGGAAGGGATTGGATTCCTATTTCCTAAAGCAAGGGATTAAATTTTGTTTCTAAAAGAGAAGGTTTGATTTTGTTTCAAAAAACGGAGGATTGGATCTAGTTTCCTAAACGGGAAGATTTGATTTGGTTTCCTAAAGGGAAAATGGGATTTGACAAGGATTTGGAAAGGGAGGTTTTAGAAACCCTAGATTTGGAAATGTATAGTTTTGACGTAAAAAATAGGTTTTGGAAATTTGTATAGTTTTGATGTAGAAAACAAGAGGTTTTGGAAACCTATGTTTTAAGGCAAGTTTGAAAACCATGTTTTTGGGAAGAAAATTAGGGTTTCCTAATTGGGGGTTTTAGGGCTTGACTTGGGCACCAAGAAAAAGGATTTTTGGAAAGTGAGATTTTTGGAAACGAAGATTTTTAGAAGGGAATCCTAGAGAGGAGTATTTGGAAAGTGAATTTTGAAGATAGAGTTTTTGGAAAGAGATTCTTTTTAAAAAAAAAAAGAAGTTTTTGGAAAGTGTGTTTTTGGAAACAAGTTTTTAGAAGGAAAATCCTAGAGGGGAGTTTCTAGAAAGAAGATCTTGGAAAGAGAGTTTTTTAAGAAAGATTTTTGGAAGGAGATTGTTGGAGAGAGTTTTTAGGAAAGTGAATTTTGAGGAGAGTGTTTTGGAAAGGAGTTTGAAAATAGAAGTTTTAGAAGATGGATTTTTGGAGGGAGTTTTTGAAAACAACTTTGGAAAGAAGAGTTTTGGGGAAGCATGTTGAAAAAGAGGGTTTTAGGAAGAGAGAGACTTTTGAAAAGAGAGTTTTTAGAAGATGTAAAAACATCTCACTTTCCTAAAGCAATTCTAACCATAAAAGGGCTAGAACCACTTTAGGAAAGCGGTTTTGAAAACAACAAGATTTGAAAATATGGACCACATTGGTCACTTTAACTGTAACACTTTCCTAAAGCAACCCTAGCCATGGAAAGGCTAGAATCACCCTAGAATTGTGATTTTGAAAACACGTTTTGAAAAAGAGATTTTGATGCAATTTCGAAAACAAGTTTAATGCAAGCTTTGAAAACGAGTTTGAAAACAGTTTTTGGAAGATGCAAGATCATGATATGCACAATGCAAATTTGGGGTTTTGAATATGCAAGGTTAAGGCTTCATCACATAATCAAATGGGCCAAACCCACATGGTCTCCAGTTAGCCTGAAGGAAAGCCCCCGACACGGTGACCCTCCGATAGTCTAATCCTACACATGGACCAGGAGTCCCTTTGTTTCAAGCATGCAAAGAAAGGGGGGAAAAGAGATGGGGGATTAAAATAGAGAAAATGCAAATGGGTTAGGAGAGAGGAGAGAGAGGGGGGAAGTGCGAAAATTTAAATAGAAAGCCTACCGTATGTCTTGTTTATTTTGTGCGCCTTGCTTGTCTTCGGTCTTCATCTTGATCTTCATTTTCAATCTTCAAAAGTTGTCTTCAATCTTCAAACTTCAGATTACAGCTCTTCAAGTCTTCAAAGGAGGGTTGGAGGCTAGTGTATAAGTGTATGGGGATATGTATGAGTGTATATGAGGTTAGGGTTTGTGTATGGTGGCTAGGGTTTGGAAAACCTAAGGAAGCTAGGGTTTATGGGGTGCTCAAGCTCTGTATATCGAATATTGGTGTTTTTAGATTGAGTTTGCGGACCCCTTTCACGCTGGAAGAGGCTCTGTGTTTATAGAGAGGGAAATGCACAAGCGCCTGTTACAGTGGCGCCAGGCAAAAACTTACACTGGCGCCACTAGGCCATTTTTTGGCTTGGCACCACTACCAGTGGCGCCAGCCATTTAGGAAATGTTTAAGAACGGCAAAAAACGTATCTTTGACTAGATTTGGGCTCCTGTACTACTACCATGTAATTTTTAACCTGGCTTCACTAGGAATGACTTCGAAAAGTCCGAGAAGAAGTTTGGGAAACCGGGAATGACCTGGAAGGCTGGAAAAGAGCAGGAACACTTGAAATAGTGTCCCGAAGGTATTTGACTTTAAAGTGAGAATAGTATGTGTCAGAAGGGTTGACTGAGCCTTTAGGGGTAAAACGGTCAAACGAATCGGGAAGCTGCCGGGACGGACTCGGACTGTCCCGGAAGAAGGCTGGAGACTTGGAAAGGAACTTTTAGAAGAAAGATTTTTTGAAAACTTTTGGAGGAAAATAATAGGAAACCCCTAAGAAACTGATTTTGAAAAAGAAACTTTTGAAGGGAAGAAGTTAAAAAAGTTTTCGAGAGTTGTTTTTGGAAAAATAACTTTTTAGGAAACCTTTGAGAGTTGATTTTAGAAAAAAAAAAAAACCTTTGAATGAAAAGTTTAAGAAACCCTTTAAGTTGGTTTGAGTAGAATTTATATGAAAGTTGTGTCATTCATTTTCATTTATATTTTATCTTTGGTTATTATCAGTATTAATTTTTTTTCTCGCTTTTATTTCTTATCTTTTGAACTGCATATACCATGTATTAATACCTCTTACCTTAACTCACCTTTCAAGACAGCATACGTGGGCAATGACAGTTCCGAGGGGAGACACTGCTTCGGGAAGGCGGCTCGAACAAATTCTGTTGGCAGCTCTAGTTGATCCGGGGTAGTCATAAATCAGCTGGCATTTTCTATCTAAAAGGGAAGGGGGAGTAGGCTACCTGTCGACCATTTTCCTCCGGTTAAGCAAGCTTTCGCAGAGGAGATTGGTACTGAGGATGAGGTACCGGCACCTGGGGATCAGGTGACCGGTTATGGGAGAACTTCTTCCAGGCATAGGCAGACGGACGCTGACTTGGGAGATCTGCAGATACTGGACGTCCCACCACTCGGGGATCTTACTTATCACCCTAGTGTGTACTCTAGACAGCATTTGCCTCCCTCGCGGGTACATACAGCTTTTAGAGTGGCCGTTCATCAGGTCTTTGTGACTATGCAGCGGGCTGCCCCATCATATCGTGCCTTCTTGGCAGAGATCGGATTTGGCGCTTTCATAGGATTACAAGCTAACCGCCTGAACCGGCATTTAGTACTGGCGTTGGTTGAGCGGTGGTTCGGGGAGACCGGGACCTTTCATTTTGTCAGCTTCGAATTAGGTCCTACTCCTTTGGATTGGGCGATTATTACAGGGCTCTCCTTTGTCGGCCAGCGGATCACCCTGCATCCAATCAGTAGGGACGAGGCCTATTTATTGTTGGACTTGCCTCCTCCTGAGCATTCTGCCTTCCCAGTCTTTTGGATCAGTCAGGACGATCGTACTTTTGCTACTGAGCCATCACCTGCCAGGCGAGACATCATGAGACGGCGACTTGTGTTGTATATCATCTTTAGCTGCTTCTGCAACAACAAGTCACTCGTGTCACGCCGTTTGGTGAGTATAGTAGCTGATCTTAGAGCCTTATCTGAACTGGACTGGGGGTCCTTCTCCTTTGGCTGCTTTCTTCGGTTGATGCGGGTCCGGACTTCTTCCCGTTGAGGTAGCATGACTAGTTTCTGGCCCTTCCTTGTTTGGTGGAGTTACGAGTACCTTCCTGTTCGTCACCCTTTAGTTGTTGAGGATGACCTCTATCCTCACGCTTTGAGGTGGGCTTGTGACAGGGTAGCCCAACGATCGAAGATTACCGATTTTGTGACGTTCCGGGCTAACCTGGAGATGATTAAGGCGAGGGATGTGACCTGGCGGCCCTTCATTGGATCAGTCCATTATGAGACAGTCCAGTACTTGGTCCCATTGTCCCTGTCGAGATCTGCTTTTCTCAGTGATGACACTTGGGAGTCTTATCTTGGAGAGTGACACTGGCGGCAGTTTCATGAGGAGTTCCGATCAGCAGGAGCTCTGCCGGAGTATATGTTTGGAGCCTTGGTGGCGGAAGTGCTTATCCCGTATTAGAAGCGTCAGCCCGGTGCCGAGTTCTTGCTTCCTCCGGATACAGATTACACTGCACACTTTAGGGCTCATTCGGTTGGTGCCTTCACCCAGTTTGAGGTGGTGGTCGGCGGGTACGCTGTTGGCCAGGAGGTGGTCGACTTGTGGCGCCGAGTCAGAGGATACGTGCCCCAGGCTGAGTTTACTGCTGTGAGAGACTAGAGAGATCAGTACCAGTTGGAGCGGGATTAGTACCAGGCCGAGGTAGCTTCCCTGACGGCTCGTTTATCTCAACTGGGTGGTGGGGGGGTAATTTATTCTTTCTTTGCTTCTTCTTGCCCTAATGTTGCTTAGTTCCTTTTGTATGCAGCTGATTTTGGTGCTATCTTCCCTGCAGGATGGTGGTGCTTTGAGTAGTTATCCACCTCCTCCGATGCCGGGTTTCGGGGATTTTGATCCAGATGATATCGACTTTGACCTATGATAGATGCCCCTTGTAGAGACTCTGAGCCTCTTTTGCCCCTTGTCCCTGCGTTATATTTAGTGTTAGACAGTTTTATTTTGGTATTTTGTACAAAAATGAATATTTATGGTATTCAGATGCATGGATAGACAGATACATTTATAATCTTTACAGCTGGGCATATGATCAGATGCATGTGATGTATGATGATGTTCGATATCTATTACATGAGTTGATGTTGGTGACTTTTATTTCCACAGGGAGTTATATCCTATGTGTGCAAAGCCCATGCTTATTATTATTTTATTTTATTTTATTATTTCTTTTTTTTAACATATGCATAGGATAGGAATATGTTAATGACATAGGGTGCCGTTAGACTTGTATTCCTGGGAATGGTAACTCCCTCCTCTTTGGGGATTTAGCCTCTCTTCTGGCTCAACCCTACCCTGATTGGATGATAGCACTTCAAACCTTTCTCAACCTTTTGATCGCCTCCGGCTCTCTGCCTCGAGGTTAGTGTATGGGGTTATTGAGCTGAAACTCTTTACTCTCGGAGTTTTAGCAACCGTCTGCCTGACCTTTGACAGAGCGATAAGTGGCCAGTCCTTTCAATCCGAGGAAACTTTGCTTGGGACCGTAATGTAGGCTAGGTTATGGGGTTTCAGAAATAAAGAGATATATAGGCTCAAATTTAATGTTGTTTTCGGTAGGGTTTAGATCCATACCATCCTTAACTAGGATTAGCGTCCTTTTTTAGCTTTGGCAGCGTATCTAGCTCATTTAGATCAAGCAATCTGCTTTCAATCAGAGCGGACTTTAGTGGGGTTGTAATGTAGGCCATGGTTTTGAGGTTTTGCAAGAAAGGATAAAGGCTCGAACCTATTGTTTCTACTGGGTTTCCTTGTAACCTAGGATCACCTTTAAATTTCCTCCTTACTTTTTACACAACTTCTCAGGGTGAAAATGACCTTGTTCTTTCACCCTTTCTATATACTTTTTGAGATAAACACGACTTTCTCTTCTTTCGATCTTCTTATTACGCTTTTGATGATGACTCAATCATGATTTTCTTCAGGCCTTTCCTTAAAGGAGATTTTTTTTTTTTTTGGGCCTCTTGCCCCTTGGCAATTCTTTTCTGCGCTTTATCCTTTCTTTTCTTTTATGAAACGAATAATTCTTCGACCCTTTTTCCTTAGACCTTTTCCTTAGCAGTTCAATCTACCCAGTGTGGGTGGTGATCCCTAGGTTGGGGTTTTCTCGAGAAAAGGATATATGGCTCAACAGGTTTGGCAAGGGGTTACTTTTGACTGTATGGGAAATGAAATGAGGTCCTCTCTTCACTTTGGAATTAGATTGCTTGATCTATAGAGCTTTCATTGCTGCCTTAGCACAGCAGGGGTGGATACCGTTCCTAGAGTTCTCAAGCTAATGTCTACCCCAGTATGGGGAGGACAGTCTTGGATCGGGGTTAATAAAGAAAACTTCGTTTGTTACGAGGCTCTAGGGGTTAAACAAAGGGAATATGAGCACATTTGTTTATTTATTAGTGATTCATTCCTTTTATTTATATGTGGGGGACAATTCCCACATCTTCGATGCTCCATTCGCGACCCGAATCCTCAGCTAAGGCGAGACAGGCAAAGGCTTCTCCTAGAGCTCCAAAGATGTTGACACTATTGATGCGATTGTCAGCCTCCTTCTTGTTCTTTGCAGTGGGTTCTTCTGTAAACAGGGTGACCAGCTCACCCCCTTCCAATTCGAAAGGCTCTGTCTGTTCTCTTGACTCCTCTAGCTCCCAGCCCATGCCTTCACAGTTGTACTCAGTTGCGGGCCAAGGGTTTTCTAGTAAGTGACATTTCGCCGCGACATACCTCGGATGCAAAAACTCAGCACCCCATCCATCAACAACTGTGTTCTTGGTCATCTCATCTTCTAAAAATACTGGCTCCTCGGTGGGCCAGTCAGAAGCATCAGACACCTCCTCAGGGTTATAAAGATAAATCGGGCACAATAAGAGATCTTCCTCCCAGTCATTTTCTTCATCGGCCTCCCAATCGTTCTCATAACCTTCGGTCCTGAGCTCGTCGAATTCTCCCTCACCTTCCATTTCTACTAGTATCATATTGATGGTGTGATCCGGCAGAGGGTTAGCGGTCACATTGGGAGTAGGAGCAGGCTTTACCGGCTACAGATCAATGGTCTTATTATCGATCAGGTCTTGGATTTTGTGCTTGAGAGCAAAGCAGCTTTCGGTGTCATGCCCCTGGCCACCCGAATGGTACTTACAAGTAAGGGTAGCATTAAAGGTTGGGGGTAGAGCGCTTGGTAACGGGCGAGCAGGTACGGGCTTCAAGATGTTGTTCTTCAGAAGGCTGTGGTAAGCCTCGATTTGAGTGCAGGCTAAGGCATCGAAGGTACGGATGCGTCGAGTAGGTCTATTAAAGTTGGGTCGTGCCCCAATGGGACCATAGTTTGGGGTAGGAACATGCATGGTCAAGGTGGGTAAGGGCAAGACTGGGGGTGATTGGAGCGGGGGTCGGTATTGGGGTGGTTGGCTAAGCAGAATAGCGGACACTTCACTTTCCTTCCTGATTGTGCCCCTAGTAGTGGCCACCTTTTTGGCTATGTTGGCAGTATTTTCTCCAATCTTGGCATAGGGATCTTTAATTCTTCCTGTCTTGAGGCCGTTTTCTATCATCTCTCCTTGCATGATGAGCTCGGAGAAGCTTTTTCCCACCCTTGTGCAGAGCTTCTCGTAAAATATACATTGAAAAGTATGTACAAATAGTTGTACATACTCCTCCTCCAGTGGGGGATTAACTTGTGTAGCGGCCTCCCTCCATCTTAGGGCGTATGCTTTAAAGCTCTCCTTCTCACCCTTACTCATCGTCATCAAGGACCATCGATCAGAAGTGAGGTCGATGTTGTGACAGTAATGGGCTTTGAACGCATTGACTAGCTCCATCCAGGTGGTGATCTTCCTTAAGTCCAGACGAACAAACCATTATAGAGCAGACCCTGTGAGACTGTGTTGGAATAGTTGCATAAGGAGCTTCGGATTGTTGTCATGTCCACTTAGCACTCCAGCATATAGACAAAGATGAGCAACGGGGTTACCGGTACCGTCGTACTTCTGGAAGTCGGGCATTTTAAACTTAGCAGGTCTCGGGTGATCAAGGAAGAAGCAGAGCTCATCGTAGGAGGTGAATCCGTAAGCTTCGTGGCCATGGAGACTTCGCAATGAATCTTCCAAACCTTGGATTTTCAGACTGAGAGGGTCTAGAGAAGCCTTCTTTATGGTAGGTGAAAGCAATATGGTCTCTTCTTCTTCAGTGTTAACCCCTTTGGCATCTTCCTTAGTCATCCCAACATTGTTAGATTGAAGCATGATCCTTGGATTAACGGGTTCAAGGTCTTTGGATGAAGTCATAGATGATGACGAGACCGCAGTAGCATCTTTCATAGCCAGAGTTTGAATAAGTTTGAGCATCTCATCCATCTTAGTCCTCATTTCATTAACTTCCTCTCGAGAGACTTGAGAGGATTCTTCAGGGTTAGCAGCCATCAGTGATGCTCTTTGCCGGGTGATAATGGGATCCCTAGGTGGATGTTGCCCTTTCTTGGGAGCAATATTGACTTAGTGCAGGGTGACCTCTGTAAATAGAACTAAAAAGGAAGAAAGAAAAAGACAAAAACACAAGTCACAAGTCAGTTTTTGATTTTTAGAGAGCTTTATGCAATGCATGTCCTAGGGTGCCCATTTTTAGGAGGGAAACTAACATGGTGAACTGGCTCACTCTTGGAGATAGGTGATTTGCCCCTATATGCAGATACCGTATCGTCAAATAGGAACCTTCAATCATCCATGCATTCATTCATAAAAAATAAAAAATAAAAAAGTACTTTAAATTTTGGGTTCAAGATACAAAAGAATTGAAATACATTTTAATAGGAGAAGGGGGAACATTTTCCTTTGGACTTCCACCTATCTACTTTTACAAAGGAAAACCCTAAACTACTCTTGAGTCTTCGGATTCATCTTCCATGGACTTGATGTTGAAGAGGTCATTGAGAGACCTTGTTGATTGGTTGCCCCTTGTCTTCATGGCAATCCTATCTCCGTGAGCATAGAGGGATTGGGGCCCCTCTTATGGAATGAATTGTGATGCATGCAATGAATCCTTAGGGTTACGTGAGAACTGTTAGGGTTTAGGTAGGTTTAATGCAAGGGAAAGTGACCTTGGTGTCACTCTCAATGGGTTGATCATATGTATGAAAATGCAGTGACTTGAGTTACTTGGAACTCTTGTCTTGACATGGAATATTGATTGCATGGTATGCAAATAGTATAAAGAAAGAGAATGCACTAGCAAGGTAAACGTGCATGCATGAGTAGTTAAACAGGCATTATAACAGTATGAATATAGTCAATATAACAGCAAGAATAGATAAGTATAAATAAAAGTAAGAGCAGTCGCCCTTTCCTCCGTGGTTTTGAAAACGGTGCTCGTGTCTTAACTCGGACAGAGGTTCGGCTATGCATGGTGTCTATATAAGTATGAGGTTGAGGGTTGACTAATGCATCCTAAAAAGGCTCGGTTCCTGGATCTTCAAACCTAGGCCCACTCCTCGAGGTGGTGCCATGATCGGTTGGTGATCCGAGCGGGGGAACCATCAAGAGGCCGTAGGCAAAGAAACTGATACAACATCTTGCCCACAACCAATATACCATTCCCCCTTTCTAACTAGAAAGGACATATCAGGGTAGTAATGCAAGTATGCACAATGCAAGTGCACATGCAATGTGTGTGTGATTTTTAAAAGTGGAGAAAAGAGCCCAACAACTCCCATTCATCCTGTTCATCACATTCATGCATAGCAGTTAATAAAATTTAAACAAAATGTGTACCTACAAAACAATGCAAGTGTTAGTATCAAGATGATAAACATAATACAAGATAATATGAATAATGCATGTTTTTTGAAAATAATTTTGAAAATTTGGTTTTGAAAATTTAAAGCAAATAGTATTGAACAAGTTAATTGAAGACTCTACATGGGTGAAGGATAAAGAGACATGACTATGGCCTAACCCTCTAAGTAGTCCCCAGTGGAGTCGTCAGCTGTCGCGCCCAGATTTTTCGCACTCGAGGAATACTCACACAAACGGGTGTAAGCACCCCATTGTTGCCCGCTCAGCAATCTCCGACCCGACCAAATTCGGTTTCCAACATCACAACGTATGCAGACTCAAGATGAGCCTTTCAATCTCCAATCCAACCAGCTGGTCGCTTCTCGGGCCCACAAGGATCCGCTGAAGCCTTAAGCACCATTGTTCCAGGCAGTTTTCCTGACCAGGCGGTCCCGGAAATCAATGCCATCCAGGTAGTTTTCCGAGACCGAGCGGTCTCGGGAACCAATACCTAAGTCAACACTGGCGCCTGCTAACCCGACTCGTTGAAAAATGACTAAACCTGCCCTTTTAGGCCTTTAGGCACGTTTTGGAAAAGTTCAAAATCCCTCAAAATGATAATTCCATCCTTCCAAATGTTTTCAAACCATCAGGCATCCCCCACACTCCATTCGGTCCAAATTCGGTCCTATTCCGGCCCACTCCGGTCAAAATGACCGTTTTGCCCCTAAGCAGCTCAACATGGCACAAACCCCTCTGAACGGCAACGGACTCTCTTAAAACCATCCCTGAATAGCCCTACACGCCTAACACAATATACCAGTCCATTCCTAACCATTTCCAGCCAACTCCAGTTAAAATGACCGTTTTGCCCCTGGAAGCCCAAAAATGCCCCAAAATAGCATTGGCTTTGGGATTTCGAGCGGAGGTTTCACCACTCGTGTTTGCTTAACCCAAGGAATACCCTACGATGCTAAACTCACACGACTCGACAAAAGTTCCCTAGAGCGTCTCGCAAACGCTCCGCCTAAATTATCTTTTCCCCCGATTCCCTGGTTATAACGCACCGTCCACCGACTTGAGAAATGCGTACATCAGGGAATTCTCGAACACTCGTCCATAGATCTTTCCATCGATATGGTTTGATCGAATAGATCACTCCCCGAAGCCCTCCATCGTACGGTGTGCAAACCATGACTTTCAGCAACCCTTGGAGCGTCTCGCAGACGCTCCGCCAAGGTTGACTTTTTCTTCGATTCCCTAATCAAAATGCACCATCAAACAACTTGAGAAATGCGTAAATTTGGGAATTCTAGAAAGTATTTCCAGAGTACTTTCCATCGAAATGGTCCGATCGAATGGATTACTTCTCAAAGGCCTTGATCACATCAAATGAAAACAGCTACTTTCGAACACACACGGAGCGTATCACAGACCCTCCACAAAAGTGTCCTTTTTGGCACGCTTCCCAAGGCGATATCACTCACCTCCAAACATAATTCAAACTTTTCAAAAACATGAAAGTTCATCGGAAGCGCTAGGAAAACATCTCCAGTGCGACCAATTTTCTCGAAACCTTCCCGATTGACCCAATTATCGAGGCAAAGTTTGGGCGAATCTTCCCGGTGATGGAGCGTATGCTACATGCTCTCAAATTTTGTTCAGATCGACCGACTTTCGATCAACGGTTGAGATTTAACCAGTACATAGGGTGCCACGTGTTATTCTGGCAATGGAACAGTACCTGCGCATGTCGTACATGCGCACGGCCAAAGTTTGGCCATGCGCATGTAGCACATGCGCATGGCCTGTTCTAGATTGCCTATAAATAGAGGCCTCCCCCATTGCATATTCCAGGTCTGAAATTGATACGAAACTCTGCTGAAATCACTCCAGAAACTCGAATCTCTACATATATTCCTCCCCTTCAACACTTAGGATAGATTCTACCCCTCCTAAGCCTATACACTCCACATACAAAGCCTCATACACACTTATACACTCCACTGAAGCCTATCAAGCCTTGTTGAAGTCACTCAAGCTCCAATCAAAACATCCATTGAAGACTACAAGAGTGTTGAAGACAAAAGGTGGTATCCCTTTTACATTTGTGCTCTCCCCCACTCTTCTCTTTTCCCTCCTAGCCTACTTAGGCTATTTTCTATTTTAATCCCCATCTCCAACCCCCTTTCTTGCATGCTTAAGCCAAGAGGGCTCCTAGATCATGCCTAGAGGAAAGCAAGTGAGAGCCACCGTGTAGGGGGACCTCTCACTAGCCTACTTTAAGATGGCATGGCCTAAGAGCCCCTTGTTTGTGTGGTGAAGCCTAAAAGCCTTGTATGTGAATCATGACTCCTTGCATATTATTATTTTGATCATGTCCTGTATGATTGGCTTCATTTTATGTTTATTGCCATATCCCATAATGCTTACATTACTCTTAATTTCATGACATTTCTAAGTTCTACATGTCCTTCAAAAATTATCCCAAGAGTTAGCCCCTTGAAGTCTAGGATGAGACCTTAGGAGTCATGCCTTAGAAAGTCCCTCTCAACCCCCTAATTCATACTTTTGCATCATTGTATTTCAACTTGCATGAAAATTTCTTTCAAACTCTCTAATTTTCAAGGTTTCCATTCTCTCTAATTTAGTGGTTAAAAATGGCCCCATGGAACCCTCTCTTGAGTGGTCTCCCTTTATATTGGCCATAGGAACCCTAAATTGTTAGAATGGTTCCCTTTCCTCTTTATGCTTGCCTAAGAATGATGTTCATACTGTTTGAATTCTATGGTTTCTATTCTCTTAAGTTTAGTGGTTGAAATGGCCCCATGGAACCCTCTCTTGAGGGGTCTCCCATTTATTGGCCGTATGAACCCTCTCTTGATGGAATGATTCCCTTGAAAAAATGGTTTTCAAAATCTTTCTCCAAAAATAATCTAAAAAATGCACTCTCACCATCTTTGCATAAAAAATGATCTTCCAAAAATCACTATCATTATATTGAATTTTGACCCCTTATACTCTTGTCAAGATATTGGTTATAATGGCCATAAGGAAACCTTCCTTGGAATGGTCTCCAATCACCAACCATATAAACCATATTCTTGGCTAGAGTCAAAATTTTCATGGAAATGATCTTCAAAAAGATTACCAACCAAAATCCATTACATATCATGTTGTGTTTTCAAAACTCTTTCCAAGAGCGCATCAAAACAACTTTCAAGACCATTCTCCAATCTAACCTTAGGTTAACTTGACCCTAGTTACCAAACCCTAGGTCAATTTGACCCTAGTTACCTAACCCTAGGTCAATTTGACCCTAGTTGCCTAACCTTAGGTTAACTTGACCCTAGTTGCCTAACCCTGGGTTAACTTAACCCTAGTTACCTAACCCTGGGTTAACTGGACCCTAGTTACCTAACCCTAGGTTAACTTGACCCTAGTTAGTTAACCCTTAGTCTTCTTAACCTTAGGTTCCCCCTAACCCTAGGCTAACCCAACCTAGGTTAAGTGAACTTCAAAGTCCCAACTCTTATACCCTTTTCTAAATGATCATTCAAAATTTTCAAATTATTCTCATAGCTTATTTTCAAAAACCTCTTACTCCCTTGATTTCAAAAACCCAACTCCATACACTCTTCTAATGTTCCTAAACTCTAAGGCATTTCTAAAAAATACTTTCAACTGGTCACAAACCTAAGGTGTCCCTAGCCCTCTCATGGTTAGGGATTCTAAGGACAAGTGACAAAACAAGAACAACCCCTAAGGTTGTCCATATTAGGATTCCCAACATCACTTTTATAAACCAATTCATCAAAACATTCCAAAATCATACCTCCAAGGTTTTCAAAACAAAATTTCAAAAACATTCTCAAACTCTCTTGAGTTATCCAAAAACATTTTTCAAAATTCTATCAAATTGATCCAAAAGCATTTTCAAAACACGCCACTATCCAATTTCAAGTCAAAACTTTCAAGACCACAAAGAGTCTTCAACTTCCAAAGACCTCAAAGTGTCTTAAACTTTTTCAAAGACCTCAATGTGTCTTCAAACCTTCCAAAGCCCCTAATGCACCTATTTTCCATCGGGCTCTTGCCCGAACTACGAATGACCTGATTCTCGCCAAATGAGATACGTAGGTAACCTAAAATGGTGCGGCCATAACTTTTATGTCAACCCCAATCTCTTTTTCAAAAATTCCAATCAATTCAAAGTTTCTATTCTAAACTCTTTCAAAACCTCCGTTATTTTCAAAATCTTCCCAAAAACTTGCATCATGCATCATCCATCCGAAAAGTGATGACTAAACCCCGTTTTCAAAAATTCTAAAGTGGATATAAAGTGGACCATGGTAACCGGTTATTTTAGTAAGTGAACAAAGGGTGATTAGACATGTAGGTACCGAAAGGGCGGGGTAGGGTGACGATCTTAGGATATCTTCCCTACATGTAACCAACCCTCGAACTTTAGATTTCTATTTTCAAAAGACCAAAAATGGAGTTATTTTCAAAAAGGGCTTAAATGTTTTAAAAGGTTGCCAAACAACCTATTTTCCTAAAAACCCTCTCTTGAGGGAGTTTTCAAAAATCTTTTTCAAAAACTCTATGTTTAATCTTCAGATTAACGCTTAGTTTTAGGTGCCCTAAATCACCTTTATCAAGTTAGGTAGTGACTCCTATTTTTCTAGAAAGCCCTTAGTCAAACCAATTTTCAAACCTAGTCGCACTTGTCCTTCTAGGAGGATGAGTTCTAGTGACAGAGTTCCGTGCTTTAGGGTCTCCGAGCCGAAAGGACCTTGGACACCCCAAAAAATCGAGGCGCGACAGTGGGAAAAATGTTGTACTCTCTCATTAGAAATCACCCTCCTAGAAGAATGAGTGCGACTAGGTTTGAATTGAAAATAGATTGGTTTGAATAATGGGCTTTTAGAAAAAGATTCAGAGCCACCACCTAACTTGATTAAGGTGAGTTAGGTCACCTAAAAACTAAGCATAATCTGAAAACTACACTTAGGGTTTTTGGAAAACAATTTTGAAAATATCTCCTCAAGGGAGGGTTTTTTAGGAAAACAGGTTGTTCGGCTACCTTTGAAAAACATTTAGCCCTTTTTTGAAAATAACTCCGTTTTTGGTCTTTGAAATCAGTAATCCTAGGTTCGGAGGTTGGTTACGTGTAGGAAAGACGCACTAAGCCATCACCCTACCCCGCCCTTTCGGTACCTACATGTCAATCTACCCTAGATTCACCTATGAGAGCCTTCAACTAACATATGTTCAGTCCTATCCATTTTATAAAATAATATTTAGAAAAACATGATGCATGACATGCAAGTGCAAGAAAAGAGACTTGATTTGGAAATAGATTCGAAAGGAAGAATTTTATTTGATTTTAGAAGAGATTTGAAAAGATAAATTTGAAATTAAAATTGAAAAGAGATTTGAGAAAAGGGATTTGAAAATAGAAATTGGAAATTGGAAATTTGAAAATAGATTAGAGATGTGAAAAGATTATGAAATTTGAGATTTGGAAAATATGGAGGAATTTAAAATTCGAAAAAAATTGTGACCGCACCCATGAAGGTTGCCTACTATCCTTTTGGAGGAATCAGGTCAGTCGTAGTTCGGACAAGAGTCCGATTGAAAACAAAATGTTTAATTTGAAAAAAGAGTTGAATTGTAATTTGGAGTTGACTTGAACTTAGAATAGAATATTGAAGATTGGAATTTAGAATTTTGAAATTGAAAAGGTTGAATTTTGATTTGGAAAGATAGAACTTGGAAGAAAGATTTAGACTTGTTTTGGAAAGATGAAGGCTTGGGAAACCTAGACTTAGGAAAGATTGGATTTGAATATTGGATTTGGAAAGATCTTGGAAGATTTGGAAACTTGGAATTTAGGAAAGATTCGAATTAGGAAAGTTTCGAATTAGGAAAGTGTCATTTTAGGAAAGTTTTAGAATTTGGAAAGTTTTGGACTTAGGAAAGTTTTGGAATTTGCAGTGCTTTGAAATAGGGAAGTTTTGAAAATTGAAAAGTTTTGTTTTAAGAAAGGTTTTGAAATAGGAAAGTGTTGGATTTAGAAATGTTTTGAATTTGGAAAGTTTAGTTTAAGAAAGGTTTAGAATTTGGAAAGTTTCAAGTTAAGAAAGTTTTGAATTAAAAGAAGTTTTGAGTTTAGAAAGCTTAGAATTTACAAAGATTTGAAATTTAGAAAGTTTAGAGTTTTAGTTTTAGAAAACCTTGAGATTAGGAAATGTTGAGTTTAGGTTTGAAAACTTAGATTTGGAAAGGGGTAAAATTAGGATAGGGTGGAATTAGGAAAGATTTTAAAGCTTAATGTTTAAAGAAAGATTTTAAAGTTTTGGGAAACTTATGGTTTAGGAAGGTGGAAAATTAGAAGAGAGTTGAATTAGGAAAGATTGAGTTTTAAAATTTAGGAAAGATTTTTATATTCAAGTTTGGGAAACTTAGGATTTAGGAAAGTAAAAGATTAGAAAGGAGTTGGGTTAGGAAAGTTTTGGATTAGGAAGGGATTGGATTCCTATTTCCTAAAGCAAGGGATTAAATTTTGTTTCTAACAGAGAAGATTTGATTTTGTTTTCAAAAACGGAGGATTGGATCTAGTTTCCTAAACGGGAAGATTTGATTTGGTTTCCTAAACGGAAAATGGGATTTGACAAGGATTTGGAAAGGGAGGTTTTAGAAACCATAGATTTGGAAGTGTATAGTTTTGACGTAAAAAATAGGTTTTGGAAATTTGTATAGTTTTGATGTAGAAAACAAGAGGTTTTGGAAACCTATGTTTTAAGGCAAGTTTGAAAACCATGTTTTTGGGAAGAAAATTAGGGTTTTCTAATTGGGGGTTCTAGGGCTTGACTTGGGCACCATGAAAAAGGATTTTTAGAAAGTGAGTTTCTTGGAAACAAAGATTTTTAGAAGGAAATCCTAGAGAGGAGTATTTGGAAAGTGAATTTTGAAGATAGAGTTTTTGGAAAGAGATTTTTTTTTTTTTTAAAAAAAAAGGAGTTTTTGGAAAGTGTATTTTTAGAAACAAGTTTTTAGAAGAAAAATCCTAGAGGGGAGTTTCTAGAAAGAAGATCTTAGAAAGAGAGTTTTTTAGAAAGATTTTTGGAAGGAGATTGTTGTAGAGAGTTTTTAGGAAAGTGAATTTTGAGGAGAGTGTTTTGGAAAGGAGTTTGAAAATAGAAGTTTTAGAAGATGAATTTTTGGAGGGAGTTTTTGAAAACAACTTTAGAAAGAAGAGTTTTGGGGAAGCATGTTGAAAAAGAGGATTTTAGGAAGAGAGAGACTTTTGAAAAGAGAGTTTTTAGAAGGTATAAAAACATCTCACTTTCCTAAAGCAATTCTAACCATAAGAGGGCTAGAACCACTTTAGGAAAGTGGTTTTAAAAACAACAAGATTTGAAAATATGGACCATATTGGTCACTTCAAATGTAGCAATTTCTTAAAGCAACCCTAGCAATGGAAAGGATAGAATCACCCTAGGATTGTGATTTTGAAAACACGTTTTGAAAAAGAGATTTTGATGTAATTTTAAAAACAAGTTTAATGTAAGCTTTAAAAACGTGTTTGAAAACGGTTTTTGGAAGATGCAAGATCATGATATGCACAATGCAAGTTTAGGATCATGAACATACAAGGTTAAGGCTTCATCACATAATCAAGGGGGCCGAACCCACGTGGTCTCCGGTTAGCCTAAAAGGAAAGCCCCCGGAACGGTGACCCTCCGATAGTCTAATCCTACACATGGACCAAGAGTCCCCTTGTTTCAAGCATGCGAAGAAAGGGGGAGAAAGAGATGAGGGATTAAAATAGAGAAAACCCAAGTGGGTTAGGAGAGAGGAGAGAGAGGGGGGAAGTGCGAAAATTTAAATAGAAAGCCTACCATATGTCTTGTTTATTTTGCGCGCCTTGCTTGTCTTCGGTCTTCATCTTGATCTTCGTTTTCAATCTTCAAGAGTTTGCTTCAATCTTCAAACTTCAGATTGCAGCTCTTTAAGTCTTCAAAAAAGGGTTGGAGGCTAGTGTATGGGGGTATGTATGAGTGTATACAAGGTTAGGGTTTGTGTATGGTGGCTAGGGTTTGGAAAACCTAAGGAAGTTAGGGTTTAGGGGATGCTTAAGCTTTGTATATCGAATATTGGTGTTTTTGGACTGAGTTTGCGGACCCCTTACACGCTGGAAGAGGCTCTGTATTTATAGAAAGGGGAATGCACTGGCGCCTGTTACAGTGGTGCCAAGCAAAAACTTACATTGGCGCCACTAGGAGTGGCGCCAGGCCATTTTTTGGCTTGGCACCACTACTAGTGGCGACAGCCATTTAGGAAATGTTTATGGTCGGCAAGAAACGTATCTTTGACTAGATTTGGGCGCTTGTACTAGTGACTACCATGCAATTTTTAATCTGGCTTCACTAGGAGTGACTCCGGAAAGTCCGGGAAGGAGTTTGGGAAATCGGGAGTGACTCATGTCGGGCTCAAATTTTTCGCACTCGAGGAATACTCACACATGCGAGAAAAATGTTGTACTCTCTCGTTAGAACTCACCCTCTTATAAGAATGAGTGCAACTGGGTTTGAATTGAAAAATTGATTTGAATAAAGGGCTTTTAGAAAAAGTTTGGAGTCGCCACCTAACTTGATTAAGGTGAGTTAAGTCACCTAAAAACTAGCATAATCTGAAAACTATACTTAGGGTTTTTGGAAAAGGTTTTTGAAAATACAACCTCAAAAGAGGGTTTTTAGGAAAACAAGTTGTTTAGCAACCTTTAGAAAACATTTAGCCTTTTTTGAAAAATAACTCCGTTTTGGTCTATGAAAACAGTGATTCTAAATTCGGAGGTTGGTTACGTGTAAGGAAGACGCACTAAGCAATCACCCTACCCCCCCTTTCGGTACCTACATGTCAATCTACTCTAGATTCACCTTTGAGAGTTTTCAACTAACTAATGTTCAATCCCATCCACTTTGAAAAAGAATGTTTGAAAAGATATGATGCATGATATGCAAGTGCAAGATAAGAGAATTGATTTAGAAATATATTCGAAAAGAAATTGATTTGATTTAAAAAGAGATTTGAAAAGATAGATTTGAAATTGAAATTGAAAAGAGATTTGAAAAGAGTTATGGAATTGGAAACTTGAAAAATGTTGTAGAATTGGAGATTGGAAAGAAATTGTAGAAATAGAAATTGAAAGATGTTGTGGAATTTGAGATTTGAAAAATGTTGTGACCGCACCCATGGGGGTTGCTTACGTATCCTTTTGGAGGAATCAGGTCAGTCGTAGTTCAGACAAGAGTTCGATTGAAAATAGAAAAGTTGAATTGAAGAAGGAGATTGAATTGAAAATTGGATTTGATTTGAAATTAGAAGAGGAGATTGGAAAAATTGAAATTGAGAAGATTGGACTTGCTTTGGAAAGATTGAGGTTTAAGAAACCTAGACTTAGGAAAGATGAGGTTTAGGAAAGACTTGAGAGTTAGAAAGATTTGACTCGAACATTGGACTTGGAAGATTTGGAAAGATTAGATTTTAGGAAATGTTCGAACAAGTTCAAATTAGGAAAGTGTCATTTTAGGAAAGTTTCATTTTTGGAAAGTTTCGAGTTAGGAAAGTTTCATTTTGGGAAAGTTTTGGATTAAAAAAGTTTCAAATTTAGAAAGCTTTCGAAATAGGAAAGGTTATCAAATTAGGAAAGTTCCCAAATTAGGAAAGTTTTGAAAATTGGAATGTTTAGAAAACAAGGAAGCTTTGAAAATAGGAAAGTTTTGAAATTGGAAAGTTTCGTTTTAAGAAAGGTTTTGAAATAGAAAAGTATTGAATTTAGAAATGTTTTGAATTAGGAAAGTTTAGTTTAAGAAATGTTTAGAATTTGGAAAGCTTCAAGTTAAAAAAGTTTTGAATTTGAAAAGCTTAAAATTTAGAAATATTTAAAATTTTGAAAAGATTTAGAAATTATTTGAATTAGGAAAGTTTCAACTTAAGAAAGTTTTGAATTAAGAAAGTTTTGAAGTTTTAGGAAAGTTTAGAGTTTAGAAAGATTTGAAAACTTGGATTTGGAAAGTTAAGATTTGGAAAGAGATGGAATTAGGAAAGGGTTGAATTAAGAAAGATTTGAATTTTAAAATTTTAGGAAAGATTTTTATTTTTAAGTTTTGGAAACTTAAGGTTTAGGAAAGGAGAAGTTTAGGAAGGGAAAATTAGGGTTTCCTAATCGTGAGTTATATGGCTTGACTTGGGCTCTAAGAAAAAAAGATTTTTGTAAAGTGCGTTTTTGGAAACGAGTTTTTGGAAAGAAATCTTAGAGAGAAGTTTTCTAAAAGGAAGATTTTGGAAAGAGAGTTTTTAAGAAAGATTTTTGAAACGAGATTGTTGGAGAGAGTTTTTAAGAAAGTGAATTTAGGGAGTGTTTTTAGAAAGTGAATTTTGGGGAGAGGATTTTGGAAAGGAGTTGAAAAAGGGAGTTTTGAAAAATAGATTTTTGGAGGGAGCTTTTAAAAACAATTTTGGAAAGAAGAGTTTTTGGGAAGTATGTTGAAAAAGAGATTTTTGGAAAGAGATTTTTGAAAAGAGAGCTTTTTGGAAAGTATAAAAACATCTCACTTTCCTAAAGCGATTCTAACCATAAGAAGGCTAGAACCACTTTAAGAAAGTGGTTTTGAAAACAACAAGGGTTGAAAATATAGACCATGTTGGTCACTTTGAATGCAAAACTTTCCTAAAGCAATCCTAGCCATGGAAAGGCTAGAACCACCCTAAGATTGTGATTTTGAAAACATGTTTTGAAAAAAGAGATTTTGATGCAATTTTGAAAATAAGTTCAAAAACGATTTTGAAAACAACTTTGAAAATGACTTTTGGAAGATGGAAGACCATGATATGCACAATGCAATTTTGGGGTCGTGAAAATACAAGGTTAAGGCTTCACCACATAATCAAGGGGGCCGGACCCACGTGGTCTCTGGTTAGACTAGAAGAAAGCCCCCGACACGGTGACTCTCCAATAGCCCAATCTTACATATGGACCGGGAATCCCCTTGTTTCAGGCATGCAAAGAAAGGGGGGGGAAGAGATGGAGGATTAAAATAGAGAAAACCCAAGTGGGTTAGGAGAGAGAAGAGAGAGGGGGAAGTGCGGAAAATTAAAGAGAAAGCCTACCGTATGTCTTCTTTATTTTATGTGCCTTGCTTGTCTTCGGTCTTCGGTCTTCGTCTTGATCTTCGTCTTCAATCTTCAAGAGTTTTCTTCAAGCTTTAGATTGCAGCTCTTCAAGTCTTCAAGGAGGGTTGAAGGCTAGTGTATGAGTGTATGGGGGTGTATAGGAGTGTATATGAGGCTAGGGTTTGTGTAGGGTGGCTAGGGTTTGGAAAACCTAGGGAGCTAGGGTTTGGAGAGTGCACGAGCTTTGTATATCGAAATATACAATTTTTTGACTAAGTTTATGGACCTCTTTAACATTGGAGGAGGCTCTGTATTTATAGAGATTAGATAACACTAGCGCCTATTGCAGTGGCACTAGGCCAAACTTTACACTGGCGCCACTAGGAGTGGCGCCAGGCCATTTAGGAAATGTTTAAGGTCGGCAAGCAACGTATCTTTGACTAGATTTGGGCGCCTATACTAGTGACTACCATGCAATTTTTAGCCTGGCTTCATTAGGAGTGACTCTAGAAAGTCCGGGAAGAAGTTTAGGAGACCGGGAATGATCCGGAAAGCCGAAAAAGAGTAGGAACACTTAAAATAGTGTCCTGGAGATTTTTTACTTGAAAAATGAAGATAAAATGTGTCGGAAGGGTTGACCGGGCCTTTAGGGGCAAAACGGTCAATCGGATTGGAAAGCTGCCGAGACAGACTCGGACTATCCTGGAAGAAGACTTTGGATTTAGAAACATTATTTAGAATGTTCTCAAAGGTTTCCGGTTTGATACCTGGAGCCGGTGTGGTTGGAAGAGGTGATCGGCCCAACAGGGGCAAAACTATCATTTTGCACCGAGTTTCTCAGAACTTGGAATGATCTGGAAAGGTAAAGAGAGGTTGAGAACACTATAAAAAGTAGTCTCAGAAGGTTACCGGTTTGATACCCAGAGCCGGTGTGGTCAAAAAAGGAGATCGGCCCACTAGGGGCAAAACGATCATTTTGTACCGGGTTGGCCGGAACTAACTCGGAATAATCTGAGAAGATAGAAAAAGGTTGAGAATACTATAAGTAGCATTCTCAAGAGGTTACCGGTTTGATACCCAGAGCCGGTGTGGTTCTTGGGGCGTTCGGATGCCTAGGGGCAAAATGATCATCTTTCCCGGAAAGTCTTGGAAAAGGCTCAAAGGGCAGTTTGGTCATTTTTTACTGAAATGGGCTAACAGGCACCGGTGTTGACCTGGGTTTTGAGTGTTTTCGCCACTCTGACGGGCGGTCGTCGCGACACAGGGGTTTATTGGCAATTCCCTTTGTCGACCTGTTTACAAGTATTTCCGCTACTCGGACGGTTGTGATATTTGTGAGTATTTCTGCTACTCAGACCGTCTCAAGGAATAAACTGTCTCAAGAGAGGGATTGAAAAATGGGTCTTATCATCTCCAAAAAGACGTGCCTGATTTGGAACCGTATCGAGGAATAAACTCTCTCTCGAGAGGGATTGGAAAGGGGACTTACCTTCTTCAAAAAGACGTGCCTGATTTGGAACCGTCTCGAGGAATAAACTGTGTCGAGAGAGGGGTTGGAAAGGGGACTTATCGTCTCCGAAAAGATGTGCCTGATTTGGAACTGTCTTGGGAATAAACTATCTCGAGAGAGGGATTGGAAAGGGGACTTACCGTCTTTGAAAAGAAGTGCCTGATTAGGAACCGTCTCAAGGAATAAACTGTCTCGATAGACAGATTGGAAAGGGGACTTACCGTCTACGAAAGACGTGCTTGAGTAGGAACCGTCTCGAGGAATAAATTGTTTCGAGAGAGGGATTGGAAAGGGGACTTATCATCTTCGAAAAGACATGCCTGATTTGGAACCGTCTCAAGGAATAAACTGTCTCAAGAGAGGGATTGGAAAGGGGATTTACCATCTTTGAAAAGACGTGCCTGATTTGGAACCGTCTTGAGGAATAAACTATCTCGAGAGAGGGATTAAAATTGGAATGGACAATGCCCCTAACGGCATTTTGGTCATTTTGCCTCTATTTGGGCCTGGTGGGCCCACGAAGCAATGGACAGACAGGATTTGGACTTAGAAAGTTGGTTTCGATTGGAATATGCCCACAATGACTTGAACACAACTCTGGACGGAATGTAAACTGCCGAGCGGTCAAAAATGGGGTGCTTACAACTCGGAAGACTGGAAAAGAGCAGGAACACTTGAAATAGTGTCCCGGAGGTATTTGACTTGAAAAGTGAGGATAGTATATGTCGGAAGGGTTGACCGAGCCTTTAGGGACAAAACGGTTAAACGGATCGGGAAGCTGCCGGGACGGACTCGGACTGTCCCGAAAGAAGACTTGAGACTTGGAAACATTATTCAAGATGTTCCCAAGGGTTTCCAGTTTGATTCCTAGAGCCGGTGTGGTCGGAAAAGGAGACCGGCCCACCAGGGGCAAAACGGTCATTTTGTACTGGGTTGGCCGCAACTGACTCGGAATGATCCGGGAAGATAGGAGAAGGTTGAGAATACTATAAGAAGCAATCTCAAGAGGTTACTGGTTTGATACCTAGAGCCGGTGTGGTTCCCGGGGCGTTCGGATGCCTAGGGGCAAAATGGTCATCTTGACCGAAAAGTCTCAGAAAAGGCCCAACGGGCAGTTTGGTCATTTTTCACCAAAGTGGGCTAGCAGGCACTGGTGTTGACTTGGGTTTTGAGTGTTTCCGCCACTCTGACGGTGATCGTCGTGACACAGGGGTTTGTTGGCAATTCCCTATGTCAACCTGTTAACGAGTATTTTCGCTACTCGGACCGTTGTGATGTTTGCGAGCACTTCCGCTACTCGGACCGTCTCAAGGAATAAACTTTCTTGAGAGAGGGATTGGAAAGGGGACTTACAGTCTTCGAAAAGACGTGCCTGATTTGGAACCATCTCGAGGAATAAACTATCTCGAGAGAAGGATTGGAAAGGAGACTTACTATCTTCGGAAAGACGTGCTTGATTTGGAACCGTCTCGAGGAATAAACTGTCTCGAGAGAGGGATTGGAAAAGGGTCTTATCGTCTTCGAAAAATCGTGCCTGATTTGGAACCGTCTCGAGGAATAAACTATCTCGAGAGAGGGATTGGAAAGGGGACTTACCATTTTCGAAAAGACGTGCCTGATTGGAGTAGATTTACCGTCTCGAGGAATAAATTGTCTCGAGAGAGGGATTGGAAAGGGGACTTACCGTCTTCGGAAAGACGTGCCTAATTTGGAATCGTCTCGAGGAATAAACTATCTCGAGAGAGGGATTGAGAAGGAGACTTACCGTCTTCGGAAAGACGTGCTTGATTTGGAACCGTCTCGAGGATTAAACTATCTCGAAAGAGGGATTGGAAAGGGGTCTTATCGTCTTCAAAAAGACGTGCCTGATTTGGAACCATCTCGAGGAATAAACTATCTCAAGAGAGGGATTGGAAAGGGGACTTACTATTTTCGGAAAGACGTGCTTGATTGGAGTAGATTTATCGTCTCGAGGAATAAACTGTCTCGAGAGAGGGATTGGAAAGGGGACTTATTGTCTTCGAAAAGACATGCCTGATTGGAGTAGATTTACCGTCTCGAGAAATCAACTGTCTCGAGATAGGGATTGGAGTTGGAATTGGAAAGAACAATGCCCCTAAGGGCATTTTAGTCATTTTTCCTTTATTTGGGCCTAGTGGGCCCGCGAAGCGATGGACAGGCGGGATTTGGGACTTAGAAAGTTGGTTTCGATTGGAATACGTCCATATTGACTTGAGAACAAGTCTGGACGGAGCGTAGACTGCCGAGCGTTCAAAAATAGGGTGCTTACAACCATATGAACCCTTATTCTTTAAAGTGGTTTTCAAAATCTCAAAAGGGGTTTTCCAAAACTAATTTTCAAAGGTTCATTCTCTCTACTTTCCCAATCAAAGAAGTCTTCAAAATTATCTATTCAATATTGATTTTCATAAGTTTTACTCTTTTGAGTTAGTGGTTGAAATGGTTACAAGGCAACCCTCTCTTGAGTGGTTTCCAAATACCAACCATAAGAACCCAACCCTCACTTGAGTGGTTTTCATAAAATGTTTTTCAAAACACGCTTTCAAGTTTCATGCATGAAACCATCTTTCCAAAACCACTAGGTCCAAATCTTAGTTTAGAACCATCTTTCCAAAGCCCATAGGTCCAAACCCTAGTTTAAGACTACCTTCCAAAACCACCCTTCAATCCTTGGTCAACGAAACCTTAGGTTAACGTAACCTTAGTTTGTTAACCTTAGGCCACCTTAACCCTAGGTTAACTTAACCCAAGTTAGTTAATCATAGGTCACCTTAACCCGAGGTTAGCCTAACCCAAGTTAGTTAACCCTAGGTCACCTGAATCCTAAGTTAACTTAACATTATTTAGTTAACCCTAAGTCAACCCATCCTAGGTTAGTAAGTTTCAAGGTTCCAATTCAAAGACCCCTTTTCAAATAATCTTTCAACTCAAAAACTATTTTCATAATATACTTTAAAAAACATCCTACTATCTTAAGATTTCAAAAATCAACTCCAAAACCTTTGTAAATATTTATATACTCTATATTCAAAAATGCCTCAAAGAAGTTCTCTTAATCTTGTCTCAACTAAAATGGGCAGACACTTAACATCTTCTTAAAAACTATTTTCAAAATGTTTTTAAGAACTCAAAACCCTAAAGTGCCCTTAACCTTTTATGGTTAGGAATTCTAAGGGAATGTGATGCATTAAATACAACCTTCAAAGTTGTCCATATTACAGTTCCAAAACCCTAAGTGCTTTCAAAAGTCCTTTTCAAAAATGAATTTCAAACATCACATTCTTGAAATAACCATAATCCTTCCATGGTTACGATTGTTCAAGTGTAAGTGAGACATTCAAAAAGGGTTCTATAACCCTAAGGCTTTAAAAAACCAAAGGGAAGTTTCTAACCCCTTTTCCAAACATGTTTTCAAAACTCATAACTCTAAAGGAGTTTAGTTCTTCAATGACTAACCTATTAAAATGATGAAACATTGAAGATGCCTTTCATAAGATATTCAAAAACCACTTTTAAAAGTTTTTCGAAGACAAGTTCACAAGAGCATTTCCGATTCGAACTCTACCCCCAAAGTTTTCAAAATAAGACTTCAAAATATTTCCAAAAACTCTATTAAGTTATTCCAAATCCCTTCCAAAACTCCCTCTAGTTATTTCAAAAACATTTCAAAACTTCCTTAAGGTGATTTTAAAAACATTTAAAATCATCTTCAATCCCAATTTCGAAAAACACTCCAAACATCCCAAATCCTATTTCAAAGGCATTTTTTCTGAACTCTCAAGTTCTCTTTTTCCAAATACCTGAAAGTGTCTTCAAACGTTTCCAAAGATCTCAAAGTGTCTTCAAAACTTTCCAATACCTCAATGCGCCTCTTTTCTATCAGGCCCTTGCCTGAACTATGAATGGTCTAATTCTCGCCAAATGAGAGAGGTAGACAACCTAAAATGGTGCGGTCATAATCTTTACTTCAACTCAAGTTTCCTTTTCAAAATTTTCTATCAATTCAAGATTTCTATTTCGAATCCCTTCAAAACTTTCATATTTTCAAAGATTTTTTTTCAAAACTTGTATCATGCATCATTCATCCAAAAAGTGATGATCAAACCCCATTTTCAAAATTCTAAAGTGGATATCAAGTGAATAATAGTAACCGGTTGTTCAAGTGAGTGAATTAAGGGTGATTAGACATGTAGGTACCAAAAGAATGGGGTAAGGTGATGATCTTAGGATATCTTCTCTACACGTTACCAACCCCCGAGCCATAGATTTCTATTTCAAAGACTAAAATCGGACTCATGTTTTCAAAAGGGCTTTCCAAGGTTATTAAGACTTATTTTCCAAACAAAAACTTTTTAAAAGGACATTTGCAAAACCTTTTTGAAAAACCTAAGTTTAGTTTTCGGATTGCACTTAAGCTTAGGTGACTTGACACATTTTTAACTATGTTAGGTGGTGACTCCAAACATTTTTCAAAAGCCCTTGTTTAAGTTAATTTTAAGATCAAACCTAGTTACACTCCTTCTAGGAGGATGAGTTCTAATGAGATAGCACTGTGCTTTTTCCCGAGTCAAGAGGGCTTAGTAGTTAAAAATTGGGGTACGACAGCTGGCGACTCCACTGAGGACACTTAGAGGGTTAGGCCATTATCATGTGTCTTTACCCCTCACTCACCTAGAATCTCTGGTTACTTTGTCCACTTTTCAAAATTTGTCTAAGTTCTAAAACATGATTTTCCAAAAAACAAAATCTTTCAAATAAGTGTCATTAGTTGCATGCTCTTGCATTACTTTCCATATTCATGCTCTTGTCATAACCGTCCACTTTATTTTACATTGAGTTTTTCGAAAAGTTACTAACTCCTTGTATTTTCTTGTGTAGGTGGACTTTTGTTCACATTTTATTTTTATGTCATATTAACTGTCATGTATGTTATGAATGAACAGAATGAGATGTGTGTTGTTGGGTCCTTTCCTCTATTTTTCAAAATTTCACACACACTTGGTGTGCTCACTTGCATTTGCATCTCTACATAATTACTTGATTACTACCCTTCTAGATAGAAGAGGAAACAATATGTTGAATGTGGGCAGATGCTGTGTTAGTTTCTCAGCATACAATCTATTGATAGTTTCCTCGCTTGAACCACCAACCAAAGATGGGGTTCAACCTTTTGGGGGTGGACGCTTGAGGTTTAAAGGTTCGAGAACCGAGCTTTTTAGGAAGCATTAGTAAACCGCTAACCTCATGCTCATGTAGCACCCCATGTATAACCAAACCTCTGCCGGCTTTAAGACACGCATGTCAATTTCAAAAATAGGGAGGAAGGGTGACTGTCGCGCCCAGATTTTTCGCGCCCGAGGAATACTCACCCAAGTGGGAAAAATGCTGTACTCTCTCGTTAGAACTCACCCTCCTAGAAGAATGAGTGCAACTAGGTTTGAATTGAAAATTAGGTTTGAATAAAGGGCTTTTGAAAAAGATTCAGAGTCGCCACCTAACTTGATTAAGGTGAGTTAGGTCACCTAAAAACTAAGCATAGTCCGAAAACTACACTTAGGGTTTTTGGAAAACAATTTCGAAAATATCTCCTCAAGAGAGGGTTTTAAAGAAAACAGGTTGTTTGGCAACCTTTGGAAAATATTTAGCCCTTTTTAGAAAAATGACTCCTTTTGGTCTTTGAAAACAGTGATCTAGGTTCGGAGGTTGGTTACGTGTAGGGAAGACACACTAAGCTATCACCCTACCCCGCCCTTTCGGTACCTACATGTCAATCTACCCTAGATTCACCTATGAGAGCCTTTAATTAACTAATGGACAACCCTATTCACTTTGAAAAACAATGTTTGAAAACTATGATGCATGATATGCAAGTGCAAGATAAGAGAATGAAAAGATAGATTTGAAAAGAAGTTGGATTTGATTTGAAAGAGATTTGAAGAAATAGAATTGAAATTGAAAAGCTTGAAAACTTGAAAATAGGAATTTGAAGATAGAAATTTTGAAATTGAAATTTGAGATTTGAGAAGATTTTGAAAACCACACCCATGAAGGTGGAATTGAAAGTTTGAAAAGTATTGTGACCGCACCTATGAAGGTTGCCTACGTATCCCTTTGGAGGAATCAGGTCAGTCGTAGTTCGGACTGAAGTCCGATTGAAAATAGATTGATTTGAAGAGAGAGATTGAATTGGAAGAAAGAGATCGAATTGAAAACTGGATTTGATTTGAGATTAGAAGAGGAGATTGAATTTGAAATTTTGAAAAAGATTGGACTTTGATTTGAAAAGATGGATTTTAGAAGGACTTGGTTGTGGAAAGATGGAGGTTTAGGAAACCTAGACTTAAGAAAGAGAAGAGACTTAGGAAATATTTGACTTGACTTAGAAGGTTTAGGAGATTAGAAAAGGTTGGATTTAGGAAATGTTCATTTTTGGAAGGTTTCGAAATTAGGAAAGTTTTCATTTTAGGAAAGTTTTGAAATTAGGAAAGTTTCATTTTTGGAAAGTTTGGAATTTAACAAAAGTTTAGAAATTGGAAAGTTTTGAAAATTGGAAAGTTTTGAATTTAGAAATGTTTTGAAAAATGAAGTTTTGAATTTGGAAAGCTTTGAAAACAAGGGAGTTTTGAAAATAAGAAAATTTTGTTTTGGGAAAGGCTTGAAAAAAAGGAAAGTTTTCAATTTAGGAAATGTTTGAATTAAGAAAGTTTCGACTTAAGAAAGTGTTTGAATTAAGAAAAGGAAAAGTTTTGAATTAAGAAAGCTTTGAGTTTAGAAAGTTTTGAATTAAGAAAGCTCCATTTTAAGGAAGGTTTTGAAAAGGGAAAGGTTTTGAAAATAAGGAAGTTTTGAAAATAAGAAAGTTTTGGAAAGATGTTGAAGTTTTAGAAAGATTTAGAATTTAGAAAGATTTGGGTTTAGAAAGATTTATCTTAAGAAAGTTTTGAATTTAGGAAGCTTTGGACTTGAAAAGATTTAAAATTTTGAAAGTTTAAGATTTAGAAAGTTTTAGAGTTTAGAAAGATTTAAGATTTTAGAAAGTTTTAGAGTTTTAGAAAATCTTGAAATTAAGAAAGGTTTGAATTTAGGAAAGATTTGAAAGCTTGGATTTGAAAAAGATTTTGGAAAGGGGTAGAATTAGGAAAGTTTTGAAAGTTGAGTTTTAAAACTTAGGAAAGATTCTTATGTTCAAGTTTTGGAAACTTAAGATTTAGGAAAGTGAAAGATTAGGAAGGATTTGAATTAAGAAAGAGTTGGATTTTAAAATTTAAGGAAAGATTTAAAGTTTAGATTTAGGAAACTTATGGTTTTAGGAAGGAATTGAATTAGGAAAGGTTTGGACTAGGAAGGGATTGGATTTGGTTTCTAAAAGAAAAGATTTGATTTTGTTTCCAAAAACGAAGGACGGGATCTAGTTTCCTAAACGGGGAGATTGGATTTGGTTTCTTAAAGAGAAGATAGGATTTGACAAGAATTTGGAGAGGGAAATTTTAGAAACCCTAGTTTTGGAAAATTGTAGTTTCGACGTAGAAAATAGGTTTTGAAAACATGTATAGTTTTGATGTAGAAAACAAAAGATTTTGGAAACCTAGGTTTAGGGCAAAGTTTGAAAATTGTGTTTTTGGAAAGAAAATTAGGGTTTCCTAATTGTGGGTTCTAGGGCTTGATTTGGGGCTCTAAGGAAAGAGTTTTTGGAAAGTGTGTTTTTAGAAACGAAGGTTTTTCTAGAAAGGAATCCTAGGAAGGAGTTTTTGGAAAGTGAATTTGAAAATAGAGTTTTTGAAAAAGATTTTAAAGAGAAGGAGTTTTGGAAAGTGTGTTTTTGGAAACATAGATTTTGGAAGGAAGAATCCTAGAGGGGAGTTTCTAGAAGGAAGATTTTGGAAAGAGAGTTTTTGGAAAGATTTTTGGAGAGAGTTTTTAGAAAGTGAATTTTGGGGAGAGGATTTTGGAAAGGAGTTGAAAAAGAGAGATTTTGAAAAATAGATTCTGAAAAGGAGTTTTTGAAAACAGTTTTGGAGAGGAGAGTTTTAGGAAAGTATGTTGAAAAAGAGATTTTTAGGAAGAGATTTTTGAAGAGAGAGTTTTTGGAAAGTATAAAAAACATCTCACTTTCCTAAAGCAATTTTAACCATAAGAAGGCTAGAACCACTTTAGGAAGGCGGTTTTGAAAACAAAGTTTGAAAATATAGACCAAATGGTCACTTTTAATATAACACTTTCCTAAAGCAACCCTAGCCATGGAAATGCTAGAATCACCCTAGAATTGTGGTTTTGAAAATAAGTTTTTGAAAAAGAGATTTTGATGCAATTTTGAAAATAAGTTTAAAAACGTTTTGAAAAACAACTTTGAAAACGGTTTTTGGAAGATGCAAGGCTATGATATGCACAATGCAATTTGGGGTCGTGAACATACAAGGTTAAGGCTTCACCACATAATCAAGGGGGCCGGACCCACGTGGTCTTTGGTTAGACTATAAGAAAGCCCCCGACACGGTGACTCTCCAATAGTCCAATCCTACACATGGACCGGGAATCCCCTTGTTTCAAGCATGCAAAGAAAGGGGGGGAAAGAGATGGGGGATTAAAATAGAGAAAATCCAAGTGGGTTGGAGAGAGAAGAGAGAGGGGGAATGCGGAAATTTAAATACGGAGCCTACCTTGTTTCTTGTTTATTTTGCGCGCCGTGCAGTCTTCGGTCTTCGGTCTTCGGTCTTCGTCTTCGTCTTCTTCTTCAGTCTTCAAGGGTTGTCTTCAAGCTTTAGATGGCTGCTCTTCAAGTCTTCCAAGGATGGTTGAAGGTTAGGGTATGAGTGTATAGAGGAGTGTATGAGTGTATAGGAGGCTAGGGTTTGTTTAGTGGCTAGGGTTTGGAAAAACCTAGGGAGGCTAGGGTTTTGGAGGTGCTCGAGCTCTGTGTATTGAAATATGAGATTCTTAGGTTAAGTTTGCAGACCCCTTTCACGTTGATCGAGGCTCTGTATTTATAGAAGTTGGACAAGCCTAACGCCTGTTGCAGTGGCGCCAGGGCAAAATTTACACTGGCGCCACTACTAGTGGCGCCAGGCCATTTTTTGGCTTGGCGCCACTGCTAGTGGCGCCAGCCATTTAGGAAACAATTAAGGTCGGCAAGCAACGTATCTTTGACTAGATTTGGGCGCCTGTACTAGTAACTACCATGTAAATTTTAGCCTGGCTTCACTAGGAGTGACTCCGGAAAGTCCGGGAATGATTTGAAGGAGCCGGGAGTGACCCGGAAGGCCGGAAAGGAGCAGGAACACTTAAAATAGTGTCCTGGAGGTATTTGACTTGAAAAGTGAGGGTAAGATGTGTCGGAAAGGTCGACCGGGCCTTTAGGGGCAAAACGGTCAACCGGACCAGAAAACTGCCGAGACAGACTCAAACTGTCCCGGAAGAAGACTTGGGGTCTGGAAACATTATTTAGAATATTCCCAGAGGTTGCTGGTTTGATTCCCAAGGCCGGCGTGGTCGGAAATGGAGACCGGCTCACCAGGGGCAAAACGGTCATTTTGTACCGGGTTTGCCGAAACTGGCTCGGAATGGTCCGAAAAGGTAAAGGAATACTATAAAAAGTATTCTCGGGAGGTTACCGGTTTGATACCCAGAGCCGGTGTGGTTGAAGAAGGAGATCGGCCCTCTAGGGGCAAAACGGTCATTTTGTACCGGGTTTGCCGGAACTGACTCGGAATGGTCCGGAAAGGTAAAGGAAGATTGAGAATACTATAAAAAGTATTCTTGGGTCATTACCGGTTTGATACCCAGAGCCGGTGTGGTTCCCGGGGCATTCAGATGCCTAGGGGCAAAATGGTCATCTTGGCCAGAAAGTCTCGGAAAAGGTCCTAAGGGTAGTTTGGTCATTTTTCACCGAAGTGAGATAACAGACACTGGTGTTGACCTGGGTTTTGAGTGTTTCCGCCACTCGGACGGGGTTGAGTATTTCCGCTACTCGGACGGGGTTGACGATTTGAGAGTACTTCCGCTACTCTAACAGTTCTGTGAGTACTTCTGCTACTCTAACAGTTCTGTGAGTACTTCCGCTACTCTAACGGTTCTGTGAGTATTTCCGCTACTCTAACGGTTCTATGAGTATTTCCGCTACTCGGACGGTTGTGTGAGTATTTCCGCTACTCTAACGATGGAGTATTTTCGCTACTCTAACGGTTGTGTGAGTAGTTTTGCTACTCGGACCGTCTCGAGGAATATACTGTCTCGAGAGAGGGATTGGAAAGGGGTCTTATCGTCTCCGAAGAGACGTGCCTGGATTGGAACCGTCTCGAGGAATAAACTATCTCGAGAGAGGGATTGGAAAGGGGTCTTACCGACTCCGAAGAGACGTGCCTGGGTTTTGAGTGTTTCCGCCACTCTGACGGTTTTGTGAGTGTTTCCGCCACTCTGACGGTTTTGTGAGTGTTTCCGCCACTCTGACGGTTTGGTGAGTGTTTCCGCCACTCTGACGGTTTGGTGAGTGCTTCTGCCACTCTGACGGTTTTGTGAGTGTTTCCGCCACTCTGACGGTTTTGTGAGTAGTTTTGCTACTCAGACCGTCTCGAGGAATAAACTGTCTCAAGAGAGGGATTGGACTTGGAATAAGAAAGGACAATGCCCCTAAGGGCATTTTGGTCATTTTGCTTCTATTTGGGCCTGACAGGCCCGCGAAGCGATGGAAAGACAAAATTTGGACCTAGAGAATTGGTTTCGATTGGAATATGCCCAAAATGACTTGAAAACAAGTCTGGACGGAGTGTAGACTGCCGAACGGTCAAAAATGGGGTGCTTACAGTGACCGCTGTACCTTCCCTTACTTTTTGTCCAGTTTAACTGCTTAAATTCCTACTATTACTTTACTTGTACATTTTCCTTTGCTATACAAATGTCATACTATTCATGCATCGCTCAACATAATAACTACTCATACATCCATATTCATCTCAAGACAAGAGTTTCCAAAGTAACTCAAGTCATTGCATCCCTATGCATCTGATTAACCCCCAAAGAAGGGCCCACAACCATTCTCATTCAAATCAAGCCAACCAAGACTCCGAAGGGTACCAAGTGACCCTAAGGATTTATAGCATGCATCAAGGTTATCTCATAAATAAGGGCCCAAATCCCTCTTTGCTCACAAAGATAGGGCTATTAAGAAGGCAAGGGGCAATTTGAAATCAAGGTCCCTCATTGACCTCTATCAAAGAAGGCTAATCCAAAAACTCAAGAGTAGTTTAGGATTTCAAATGTAAAAATAGGATAGGCAAAAGTTCTAAAATGTTTCCCTTCTCCTTCAAATGTACTTTAATTCCATATACCAAACAAAAAGGAGAATCAAATGCAATAAAACTGTCCTTCCTACGTTCATCGAATGAATGCATGAATGTGTAAATGAATGAATGAATAAGCTCGCACAGGTATAATATTGTATACATGGGCAACCCCCTATCTCCAACAGTGAGCCAACACATTATACTTAGTCCCCCTCTTAAAGTAAGGGCACCTATAGGGCATGTATTGCATAAAAAATTTTCAATCCAAAGACACTAACTTCTCCTTTTTGCTTTTCTTTTTACATTTTCATTGTCTTTTCCCTTACCTACAATGGTCAATAAAACCAAAGGATGAAGCAAGAACAAAAAGGGGGTCTTCTATAAGCATCCTATTTTTGCCAGCTCGGTAGTCTCCAATCCATCCAGACTTGTATTCAAGTAAATATATACATATTCTAATTTAAATCAACTTTCCAAGTTTAATCCTATCAATCAATCGCTTTGCGGGCCCTTTGGGCCTAAATAGAGGAAAAAAGACCAAAATGCCCTAGGGGGCATTGTTCGGTCCAATTCCAATAGGCACATCTTTTCGAAGACGCTAAGCCCCCTTTCCAATTCCAATTTCAATTAAATTCGGCACACCTTTTGAGAAAGTTGATTCCTCGAGATGGTAAGACCATCCAATCTGGCATGTTTTCGAAGAGACTCTTCAGAACGGTAAACCCCTTCAAATCAGTTGACCGGGATGAAACCGTAAGTCCCCGATATGATAGAACGGTCCACCTTTGGCGCCTACTAGCTTGCCAATGAAGAAATGTCTATTTCAGCACGCCTTTCGAGAAAGTTGATTCGTCAGGCGCTAAGTCCACCTAGCAGCTACTAGAGATTAGACAGTCTCTAGAATGATCGCGACCTATTAGAGTAACGAAAATACTCGCAAACATCGCAACTGTTAGAGTGGCGGAAACACTCGTAAACAGGTCGATATAGGGAATTGCCAGCAAACCCCTATATCACGAGACCGTCATCAGAGTGATGGAAACACTCAAAACCCAGGTCAACACCGGTGCCTGCTAGCCCAATTCGGTGAAAAATAACCAAACTGCCCCTAATGCCATTTTTGGCACGTTTCTCGAGAAAGTACCTAAGTCTTCAGAAAGGTAAGTCCACCCTTCGAAGATTGTCTTAAAGACAATCCGGCATGATTAGGTGCCTTCTACTCATTTTTGGGCCAATTCTGAGACATTCCAGTCAAGATGACCATTTTGCCCCTAGGCATCCGAGCTCCCCGGGAACCACACTGGCTCTAGGTATCAAACCGGTAACCTCCCGAGAATGCTTCTTATAGCATTCTCGACCTTCCATTACCTTTCCGAATCATTTCGAGTCAGTTTTGGTAAACCCGGTGCGAAATGACCATTTTACTCCTAGTGGGCCGATCACCTCTTCTAATCACACCAGCTTTGGGTAACAAACCGGTAACCTCTTGGAACATTCGAAGTAATGTTTTCAAACCTCAAGTCTTCTTCTGGGACATTCCGAGTCCATCCTGGTAGTTTTCCGGTCCAGTTAACCGTTTTGCCCCTAATAGCCCGATCAACCCCTCCATCACATCTTGACATCATTCTTCAAGTTGATTACTCCTGAGACTTTACTCTAAGGATTCTTGTCCCTTTTCAGCCTTCGGGGCTATTCCCGGCGCTTCAAATCATTCTCGAACTTTCTGGAGTCTCCTAGTGAAGCCAGGCTAAAAATTGCATGGTAGTCACTAGTACATGCGCCCAAATCTTCTGAAGATATATTGCTTGCTGACCTTAAAACTTTCCTAAGTGGCTGGCGCCACTAGTAATGGCGCCAAGCCAAATTTTGCCCTGGCGCCACTGCAACAGGTACCAAGTCATTCCTTTCTCCATAAATATAGAGCCTCCTCCAACATTAAAAGGGTCCGCAAACTCAGTCTAAAAACCCTCCTCTTCGATATACAGAGCTCGTAACCTCCCAAACCCTAATCTTCTTTAGGTTTTCTAGAACCCTAGCCCCCATATACAAACCCTAGCTCTCATATACTTCCATACACTAATATACACTCCCATATACTAGCCTCCATTGAAGACTTGAAGTGCTGCAACCCGAAGCTCCCGAAGATCAAGACAAACCCTTGAGAATTGATGCAAAGCGAAGCGAGGGCCGAAGCAAAGTAAGCAAGTAAAACAAAGCGAATAAAGAAGACACAAGGTAGGCTTCCTATTTACGTTTACGCAACTCCCCCTCTCTCTTCTCTCTCCTAACCCACTTGGGTTTTCTTCCATTTTAATCCCCCATCTTTTTCCCCCCCTTTCTTGCATGCTTGAAACAAGGGACTTCCTGGTCCATGTATAGGATTAGACTATTGAAGGTCACCATATCGAGGGCCTTCTTTTAGTCTAATCGGAGATCACGTGGGTTTGACCCCCTTGGTTATGTTGTGAAGCCTTAACCTTGTATGTTCACGACCCCAACTTGCATTGTGCATATCATGATCTTGCATTCCTCCAAAATTCATTTTCCGACATGTTTTCAAAACTTGCATCAAAACTGTTTTCAAAACTTGCATTAAATCTTCTTCTTCAAAACTTGTTTTTAAAATCACAGTCCTAAGGTGATTCTAGCATTTTCATGGCTAGGGTTACTTTAGGAAAGTGTTATATTAAAAGTGACTAAAATGGTTCATATTTTCAAATCTTTGTTGTTTACAAAATCACTATTCTAAAGTGGTTCTAACCTTCTTATGGTTAGAGTCACTTTAGGAAAGTGATATATTTTTATGGACTTTCTAAAAACTCTCTTTTCAAATCTCTCTTTCTAAAAAACCTCTTTTCCAACATACTTTCTAAAAACTCTCTCCAATCTTCTTTTCAAAATTCTTTTCCAAAATTGCTTTCTAAAAATTCCTGTCATGAAACTTACTTTCCTAAAAACTTCTTCTCAATCTCCTTTCAAAAAATGCTCTCCTCAAAGTTCACTTTCTAGAAACACTCCCTAGACTTCCTTCCTAAAAACTCTTTTCAAAAATCCCTTTCCAAAAATTCTCTTTTCAAAATTCGCTTTCCAAAAACTCCTTTTTTAAGATCTCTTTCCAAAATCTCTCTTTCTAAAAATTCACTTTCCAAAAACTCTTTACCTTGGAGCCCAAGTCAAGCCCTAAAGCCAACAATTAGGAAACCCTAATTTTCATTTCCGAAAACATGATTTTCAATCTTGCCTTAAAATCTAGGTTTCCAAAATCTCCCTTTTTACATCTAAATCATAAGTTTCCAAAACTTATTTTCTACATTAAAACTACAGTCTTCAAAATCTAGGATTTCCAAAACATCATCTTTCTAATTCCATGCTAAATCCAATCTTCCCTTTAGGAAACCAAATCCAATCTTTCCTTTAGGAAAACCAAATCCAATCTCCTCATTTAGAGAACTAGATACAATCCTTCGTTTTTGGAAACAGAATCCAATCCTTTGTTTTAAGAAATAGGAATCTCAATTCTTCCTAATCTAAATCTTTCCTAATTCAAATCCTTTCTAATATCACACTTTCCTAAACCATTAGTTTCCCAAACTTGAACTTTCAAATCTTTCCTTAAACTTTAAGCTTCCAAATCTTTCCTAATTCAACCCTTTTATAATTCCAACCTTTCCAAATTCTAACTTTCCAAATCTAAGTTGTCAAACCTTTCTTAAACTCAAAATTTTCATAATTTTAAGTATTTCTAAAACTCAAATTTCAAATCTTTTCAAATTCAAAGCTTTCTTAAGTCAAAACTTTCTAAAAACAAAATCTTCCTTAAGTTGAAACTTTCCAAATCCAAAACTTTCTTATGTCAAAACTTTCTAAATTCAAAACTTTCTAAATTCTAAACGTTCTAACTTTCAAAACTTTCCTAAGTTGAAACCTTTCTTAAAATGAAACTTTCCTAAAACAAACTTTCCTATTTTGAAACTTTCCTAATTTGAATCTTTCTTAAATCCAATCTTTTCCTAATCTTCCAAGTCCAACATTCGAGTCAAATCTTTTCTAAAACCCTTCCAAGTCAAATATATTTCTTAAACTTCATGTCTTTCCTAAATCCTATCTTTCCTAAATCTAGGTTTCCTAAATCTCAATCTTTTCAAAATAACTCCAAATTCTTCTTCGAAGTCCTATCTTTCCAAATCAAAGTCTAATCTTTTCAATTCCAAATTCCAAATTCCAATCTTCTATTCTAAGTTCAAAGCAAACCCTTTCTCAAATCAATTTCTTTTTCTAATCAAAATCTTCTATTTTCTATCGAACTCTTGTCTGAACTACGACTGACATGATTCTTTCAAAGGGATACGTAGGCAACCCTCAAGGGTGCGGTCATAACTCTTTTCAAATTTCCAATTCCACAACAATTTTCCAACTTCTAATTCCATGATCTACTTCAAACTTTCAATTCCAAATTTCTATTTTCAAATCTTTATTTCCAATCTCCAAAACTTTCTTTCAAAATCAAATCTATCTTTTCAAATCAAATCAAATTCTTTTCAAATCTATTCCCAAATCTATTTTCAAACTCTCTTCTCTTGCAATTGCATATCATGCATCATTCTTTTAAAAATTCTTTTTCTAAAAGTGGATAGTTTTGGACATATATTAATCGAAGACTTTGATGGATGAATCTAGGGTGATAGCTTAGTGCGTCTTCCCTACACGTAACCAACCTCCGAACCTAGCTCACTATTTTTGAAAGACCAAATGAAGTTATTTTTCAAAAAAGGGCTTAAAAGTTTTCCATAGGTTGCCAAACAACCTGTTTTCTTAAAAACCCTTTCTTGAGGAAGTATTTTCAAAATCGTTTTCAAAAACCCTAAGTGTAATCTTCGGTTTGTGCTTAGTTTTTAGGTGACCTAACTTACCTTAATCAAGTTAGGTGGCTACTCCAAATTGTTTTCCAAAAGCCCTTTATTCAAATCAATTTTCAATTCAATTCTAGTCGCACTCATTCTTCTATGAGGATGAGTTCTAACGCAAGAGTATAGTATTTTTTTCGCTTGTGTGTGTATTCCTCGAGTGCGAAAAATCTGGGTGTGACACTTCTAAATGGCCTATTCACTGCGAATATGGTGCTAATGTATTTATTATTTTGTTCATATCCATTCCAAGACAAGAGTGCCAAGAAACTCAAGTCATTGCATTCTCATGCATTCAATCAATTGTAGAGAGAAAGGAGCAAATCTAATCTCATGCTAAAAGAAGCTTACCTAAACTCCAAAGGGTTCGCGTAACCCTAAGGATTCATGGCATGCATAGAATCATATCTTAAGAGAGGCCCAAATCTCTCTTCGTCCATGGAGGTGGGATTGCCTAAACAAAGAAGCATCAATCGGCCCATGTCGAAAAGGTATTGTATTGTACACAGGGGCAAAACCCCACCTCTAAAATGAACTTAACATCATGCCTAAATTCCCTCAAAGAAGGGACCTCCACAGGACATGCATTGCATAAAATCTTTGACTCCACATGCTAACTGCATTTTGTTTTCTTTTTCTAAATCTAAGATCACAATCAAATAGATATAATCCCTCTAGCATCCTGCTGAATTTGTAATTCATGCAAAGCCATGACCCGACACCATGTTGCCACTCCACCAGACTTTAAACTCTTAAAGCCATTCCTATGCAATCAGATGACACACATGGCAAATGGAGTGTGAAGGACGCCAACGTGATTCCAAAACCAATTTGAGGGGTTTATTCCAAAAAAGGGAGATTTCTTTCAGGCCCTTTTTCAATTTTCAATTCGAATTTGAGCATGAAAATAACATCATCTAAATGAAAAGGATTCAAAGTTTTCATGTATATCATTTGTCTCAGGGCTTTGCATGAATGATGTTTTCTTCTCTAGGAATTGTCCTTTCGAAATGTTTTACCCTGACTTGGAGGATGGGATAGCACAAGCACCACTTTTAACAGAAACAATCTCTAACTCTGAAAAGAGGGGAGAGAGAAATAGATAGTAGAGAGAGAGTGGAAATACAAAAGGGTGAGAGATAAGGATCAATCACATAAACTCGTTGAAGTCCAAAGAGTGATTTCTGAAGGATATCCTAGCAAAGCAACAAGTAGCTACACCCTTGAAGGGACGATTAGGGCACATTGGTAAGCCTGGGATGATTAAATCTTTGAAAAAAAAAAAAGAGAAGAAAAATTATAGAAACTAAAAAGATTTTTGATAGTTTTTGTCCTATGCGTGCACAATCACTAGGGCAAATATTCAATTATGAACAAATTGATGTGCATGCTTGTTTGAGGTTGAATCTTGTATGCATGATCACTTACATAAATATAAGTCAATGGTTTTGGTGATCTTTACCATATTAGTGATTCATGTTTGTCTTAATACACACTTCTCGAGACTTCTTGGAATCTAGAATCTACATTTATGATTTAGTTTTATCTGGTTCCACTATTGTTAAATATTTATAGATTGTATCACCCCCAGATTGACCTTTTGTCAATTTTCTCTCCTATCACTTATAAAAAGGGCTACCAATGAGTGTGAGTGCAGCTACCATTGCTATGTGACAAGAGGGGAAGGCTACCTACTCAAGTGTGTGAAAGCCACCATATCTTTACATTTCAGTATTCCTTCCATTGGAGAGATAGGGTTGGATTTCCATTAAAAAAAAATTAAGAGTATGGGATAAGACAGGTTTAACTTCTAGGAGTGTTGATCTGCAAGCTATTAGACATGGTACGCCATCCTAGATCACGCCCAGGGTCCATATTCTCATTAGGCTCTGTGAAGTTCACGCTTACACCACTACAATGTCACTGATATGGTCTTGATTATCTTACAATCAGTTGTGCTTATTTTATGTGGTTTTGTGTATATTTGATGTTGATCTTTTCAAGCTAGGCCGTATCTTGATATTCTTGAATCTATATTTGCCCTACATTGATTGATCATGTCTTTATAGGACTCCTATAATTTGAAAAGTTCAATGGTTCTACAAAAAAAAATTTTGGACTTTCCTACACTTTCAAATAGCTTTCAAAGTCTCCGATTAATGAAGGAAGCTACCAGTTGCTTTGCTAAAAGGGCGATATTGGTTGTCACTTAACAACCCCAATGGGAGGAGTTTTCCTTTTTAGCAAAAGAGAGAGGGAGAATGAGTCAATGAGTTAAATCTCTGAAAGTGATGCAAATGCTATCATATCCTAGCAATAAAAGGGCAGAACCTGAAAGGGGAATCCCAAGAGAAGAACAGAAGTTCAAAAAACTGCCAGATCCTGAGATATAATGCTCATAACTGAATATGAACCTTGTAAGCACCCCATATTTGACCGCTCGGCAGTCTACACTCCGTCCAGACTTGTTTTCAAGTCATTTTGGGCATATTCCAATCGAAACCAATCCTCTAGGTCCAAATTCCGTCTTTCCATCGCTTCGCGGGCCTGTCAGGCCCAAATAGAGGCAAAATGACCAAAATGCCCTTAGGGGCATTGTCCTTTCTTATTCCAATTCCAGTCCCTCTCTCGAGACAGTTTATTCCTCGAGGCGGTCCAAGTAGCAAAACTACTCACAAAACCGTTAGAGTGGCGGAAACACTCACAAAACCGTTAGAGTAGCAGAAGTACTCACAAAACCGTTAGAGTGGCGGAAACACTCACAATCCAGGCATGTCTCTTCGGAGACGGTTAGACCCCTTCCCAATCCCTCTCTCGAGACAGTTTATTCCTCGGGACGGTCCCCAATCGAGGCACGTCTCTTCAGAGACGGCAAGACCCCTTTCCAATCCCTCTCTCGAGACAGTTTATTCCTCGAGATGGTCCGAGTAGCAAAACTACTCACAAAACCGTTAGAGTAGCGAAAATACTCATAGAACCATCAGAGTAGCGGAAATACTCACAGAACCGTTAGAGTAGCGGAAATACTCACAAAGCAGTTGGAGTAGCGGAAATACTCACAAAGCCGTCCGAGTAGCGGAAATACTCCCAAATCATCAACCCCGTCCGAGTAACAGAAATACTCAACCCCGTCCGAGTAGTGGAAATACTCAACCCCGTCCGAGTAGCGGAAATACTCACAAATCATCAACCCCGTCCGAGTAGCGGAAATACTCACACCGTTAGAGTGGCGGAGACACTCAAAACCTAGGTAAACACCTGTGTCTGTTAGCTCACTTCGGTAAAAAATGACTAGACTACCCTTAGGACCTTTTCCGAGACTTTTCGGTCAAGATGACCATTTTGCCCCTAAGCATCCGAATGCCCCGGGAACCACACCGGCTCTGGGTATCAAACCGGTAATATCCCGAGAATACTTTTTATAGTGTTCTCAAGCTTCCTTTACCTTTCCGGATCATTTCGAGTCAGTTCCGGCCAACCTGGTACAAAATGACCGTTTTGCCCCTAGAGGGTCGGTCTCCTTCTTCGACCACACCGGCTCTGGGTATCAAACCGGTAATGACCCGAGAATACTTTTTATAGTGTTCTCAACCTCCCCTTACCTTTCCGGATCATTCCGAGTCAGTTTCGGCAAACCCGGTACAAAATGACCGTTTTGCCCCTAGTGGGCCGGTCTCCTTTTCTGACCACGCCGGCTCCGGAAATCAAATCGAAAACCTCTGGGAACATTCTAAATAATGTTTTCAGATCCCAAGTCTTTTTTCGGGACAATCCGAGTTTGCCCCGGCAGTTTTCCGGTCCGATTGACCGTTTTGTCCCTAAAGGCCCGGTCAACCTTTCCGACCCACCTTATCCTCACTTTCCAAGTCAAATACCTCCAGGACACTATTTTAAGTGTTCCTGCTCCTTTCTAGCCTTTCGGGTCACTCTCGGCTCCTTCAAATCATTCCCGGACTTTCCGGAGTCACTCCTAGTGAAGCCAGGCTAAAAATTGCATGGTAGTCACTAGTACAGGCGCCCAAATCTAGTCAAAGATACGTTGCTTGCCGACTTTAAATCTTTCCTTATTGGTTGGTGCCACTAGTAGTGGTGCCAAGCCAAAAAATGGCCTGGCGCCACTCCTAGTGGCGCCAGTGTAGAATTTGGCCTGGCGCTGCTGCAACAGGCGCCAGTTTTGTCCAACCTCTATAAATACAGAGCCTCATTCAATGTGAAAGAGGTCTGCAAACTTAACCTAAGAATCCTATATTTCGATATACAGAGCTCGATTAACTAGGTTTTCCCAAACCCTAGCCTCCCTAGGTTTTCCCAAACCCTAGCCACTATACACAAACCTTAGCCTCCTACACACTCATACACTCCCTCATACACTCATACACTAGCCTTCAACCATCCTTTGAAGACTTGAAGAGCTGCCATCCAAAGCTTGAAGACAACTCTTGAAGACTGAAGGTGAAAATCAAGACGAAGACCGAAGATTGAAGACCGCACGGCGCGCAAATAACAAGATACAAGGTAGGCTCCCTATTTAAATTTCCGCACTTCCCCCCTTTCTCTTCTCTCTCCAACCCACTTGGGTTTTCTCTATTTTAATCCCCCATCTCTTCCCCCCCCCCCTTTCTTTGCATGCTTGAAACAAGGGGATTCCCGGTCCATGTGTAGGATTGGACTATTGGAGAGTCACCGTGTCGGGGGCTTTCTCCTAGTCTAACCAAAGACCACGTGGGTCCGGCCCCCTTGATTATGTGGTGAAGCCTTAACCTTATATGTTCACAACCCCAAATTGCATTGTGCATATCATAATCTTGCATTTTCCAAAAACCGTTTTCAAAGTTGTTTTTCAAAATGTTTTCAAACTTGTTTTCAAAATTGCATCAAAATCTCTTTTTCAAAAACATGTTTTCAAAACCACAATTCTAGGGTGATTCTAGATTTTCCATGGCTAGGGTTGCTTTAGAAAAGTGTTATATTAAAAGTGACCTTTTGGTCTATATTTTCAAACATTGTTTTCAAAACCACTTTCTTAAAGTGGTTCTAGTCCTCTTATGGCTAGAATCGCTTTAGGAAAGTGAGATGTTTTTATACTTTCCAAAAACTCTCTCTCTTCAAAAATCTCTTCCTCAAAAATCTTTTTTCCAACATACTTTTCTAAAACTCTTCTCTCCAAAATTGTTTTCAAAAACTCCCCTCCAAAATCTATTTTTCAAAACCCTTTTTTTTTCAACTCCTTTCCAAAACTCTCTCTCTTAAAAATTCACTTTCCAAAAACGCTCCCTAAAAATCTTTCCAAAAACTCTCTTTTCTAAAATTTTCCTTCTAGAAACTCTCCTCTAGGATCTTCTTTCCAAAATCTACATTTCTAAAAACGCACTTTCCAAAACTCATTCTCTTTAAAATCTTTTTCCAAAAACTCCCTCTTCAAATTCACTTTCCAAAAGTTTCTCCCTAGGATTCCCTTCTAGAAAACCTTCGTTTCCAAACATACATTTTCTAAAAACTCTTTTCTTAGAGTCCAAGTCAAGCCTTAGAGCCCACAATTAGGAAACTCTAATTTTCTTTCCAAAAACATGATTTTCAAACTTTGCCCCAAACATAGGTTTCCAAAATCTCTTGTTTTCACGTCCAAACTATACATGTTTCCAAAACCTATTTTTTATGTCAAAACTATAATTTTCCAAATCTAGGGTTTCTAGAATCTCCTTTTCCAAATCCTTCCCAAATCCTGTCTCCCCTTTAGGAAACCAAATTCAATCTCCTCGTTTAAGAAACTAGATCCCGTCCTCCGTTTTTGGAAACAAAATCCAACCTTTCTCTTTTAGAAACCAAATCCAATCCCTTCCTAATCCAAACCTTTCTTAATTCAATTCCTTCCTAAACCATAAGTTTCCTAAGTTTAAACTTTAAATCTTTCCTTAAATTTTAAAATCCAACTCTTTCCTAATTCAAATCATTCCTAATCCTTCACTTTCCTAAATCTTAAGTTTCCAAAAACTTGAACATAAAAATCTTTCCTAAAATTCTAAAATTCAACCCTTTCCTAATTTAACCCCCTTTCTAAATCTTAACTTTCCAAATCCAAATCTTTCCTAAATTCAAGCCTTTCCTAATTTCAAGACTTTCTAAAATTCAAACTCTAAAACTTTCTAAATCCTAAACTTTCTAAATTTCAAATCTTTCTAAAATTCTAAGCTTCCTAAATTCAAAACTTTCTTAAGTTAAATCTTTCTAAACCCAAATCTTTCTAAACTCTAAACTTTCCAAAACTTCAACATCTTTCCAAATCTAAGACTTTCTAAACTCAAAGCTTTCTTAATTTAAGACTTTCTTAAGTTAAAACTTTCTTAATTCAAACATTTCCTAAATTGAAAACTTTCCTTTTTCAAACCTTTCCCAAAACGAAACTTTCTTATTTTCAAAATTTCCTTGTTTTCAAAACTTCCCACTTTCAAAACTTGCCTTTTTCGAAACATTCTAGAATTCAAAACTTTTTTTTTTTTAACTTGAAACTTTCTAAATTCTAAGTCTTTTCTAAACTAAACTTTTCCTAATTCAAAACATTTCTAAATTCAATACTTTCCCATCTCAAAACTTTCCTAAAGTGAAAACTTTCTTAAACCTAAAACTTTCCTAATTCAAAACTTTCCAAAAATGAAACTTTCCAAAAATAACATTTTCCTCATTCGAAACTTTCCTAATCCAAATCTTTCCTAAATTTCAAGTTTCCAAATCTTTCCAAATCTTCCGAATCCAACATTGCAATCCAATCTTTCTTAATCTCAAGTCTAGGTTTCCTAAACCTCCTTCTTCCCAAAACTAAGTCTTTCCAAAATCAATCTTTCCAAAACAAGTCCAATCTTCTCAATTTCAATTTCCAATCTCCTCTTCTAATCTCAAATCAAATCCAATTTTCAATTCAATCTCTTTCTTCCAATCCAATCTCTCTCCTCAAATCAGTCTCTTTTCAATCGGACTCTGGTCCGAAATACGACTGACCTGATTCCCCCAAAGGGATACGTAGGCAACCTTCATAGGTGCGGTCACAATACTTTTCAAACTTTCAATTCCACCATCATGGGTGCGATTTCCGAAATCTTTCCAAATCTCAAATTCTAATCTATTTTCAAAATTCCAATTTCAAAATTTCTATTTTCCAAATTTCTATTTCTAATTTTTCAAACTTTCCAATTCCAATTCTATGTTTTCAAATCTCTTCTAAAATCAAATCAAATTCTTCTTTTCAAATTTCCTTTCAAATTTATTCCTAAATCAACTTTCTTTTCTATTGCATTTGCATATCATGCATCATGTGAGTTTTTTTTCAAACATTGTTTTTCAAAGTGGATAGGAATGGACATGGGTTAATTAAAGACTCTCATAGGTGAATCTAGGGTAGATTGACATGTAGGTACCAAAAGGGCGGGGTAGGGTGATAGCTTAGTGCGTCTTCCCTATACGTAACCAACCTTCGAACCTAGAACACTGATTTCAAAGACCAAAAAGGAGTTATTTTTCTAAAAAGGGCTAAATGTTTTCCAAAGGTTTGCCAAACAACCTGTTTTCTTAAAAACCCTCTCTTGAGGATGTTTTCCAAAATCGTTTTCCAAAACCCTAAGTATAGTCTTCGGATTATTCTTAGTTTTTAGGTGACCTAACTCACCTTAATCAAGTTAGGTGGCGACTCTGAATCATTTTCAAAAGCCCTTTATTCAATCCAATTTTTCAATTCAAACCTAGTCGCACTCATTCTTCTAGGAGGGTGAGTTCTAACGAGAGAGTACATCATTTTTCCCGCTTGGGTGAGTATTTCTCGAGTGCGAAAAATCTGGGCGCAACAACTGGCGACTCCACTGGGGATGCTTAGAGGGTTAGGCCATAGTCATGTCTCTTTACCCTTTACCCATGTAGAGTCTTTAATTAACTTGGTTCAATCCTATTCACTTTAAATTTTCACAAACTAAATTGTTTTCAAAAAACAAACATGCATTTATTCATATTATCTTGTATTATGTTTGTCATCCACATACTGACACTTGCATCTTTGTTTTGTAGGTGCGCTTTATGTTTAAATTTTATTAACTGCTTTGCATGAATGTGATGTACAGGATGAATGGGAGTTGTTGGGCCCTTTCCTCCACTTTTAAAAATCACACACACACTGTATGTGCACTTGCATTCTGCATACTTGCATACCCTGATATGTCATTTCTAGTTAGAAAGGGGGAACGGTATATTGGTTATGGGCAAGTTGTTGTGTCAGTTTCTTCACCTACGGCCTCTTGATGGTTCCCCCGCTCGGATCACCAACCGATCATGGCACCACCTCGGGGAGTGGGCCTAGGTTTGAAGATCTGGGGACTGAGCCTTTTTAGGACGCATTAGTCAACCCTCAACCTCATACTCATATAGACACCATGCATAGCCGAACCTCTGCCGGATTTAGGACACGAGCACCTTTTTGAAAATCACGGAGGAAAGGGCAACTGCTCTTACTTTCATTTATACCTATTTATTCCTGCTGTTACAATGCTTGCATTTATACTGTTATAATGCCTATCTAACTGTTCATGCATGCATGTTTACTTCAATTGTACTTTCTCTCCTTATACTCTTTGCATATTCATGTTCATGCATTCAATATCCCATGTCAAGACAAGAGTTCCAAGTAACTCAAGTCACTGCTTTCTCATGCATATGATCAACCCATTGAGAGTGACACCAACGTTACTCTCCCTTGCATTAAACCTACCCAAACCCTAAGGGTTCCCACGTAACCCTAAGGGCCTCATTGCATGCATCTCAATCCATTCCACAAGAGGGGCCCCAATCCCTCTATGCTCGCGGAGATAGGGTTGCCAAGAAGACAAGGGGCAACCGATCAATAAGGTTTCTCAGCGACCTCCTCGACATCAAATTCAACGAAGGCGGACCCGAAGACTCAAGAGTAGTTTAGGATCTCTCTTTGTAAAAGTAGATAGGTGGAAGTCCAAAGGAAAATGTTCCCCCTCCCCCTATTAAAATGTATTTCAATTCTTTTGTATCTTAAACCCAAAATTCAATGTATTTCTTTACTTTTATGAATGAATGCATGAATAGATGAAGGTTTCCAACTGATGGTAAGGCATTTGCATATAGGGGCAAATCCCCTATCTCCAAAAGTGAGCCAATGCATCATGTATAGTCTCCCCTCTAAGTAGGGGCAACTCTAAGACATGCATTGCATAAAAATTTTCAAATCAAGGCACTAACTTCTTTTTTGTTTTTGTCTTTTATCCTCCCCCTCCTCATTTCCAAACATCAAGAGAACCGAAGGCAGAAGCAAGACAAGAAGGGGGTTTTTCTAAACCATTTATTCATTGTTATCATATTGCTCGCACATTCACTTCTTTTATGCTCATGCACCCATATCCATTGCAAGACAAGAGTTCCAAGAAACTCGAGTCATTTCGTCCTCATGCATCTATTCAACCGTAGAGAGAAAGGAGCAATCCGATCTCATGTTAATCGAACCTACCAAGCTTCCTACGGGTTCTTAAACCCTAAGGATTCATGGCATGCATAGAACCATATCTCGAGAGAGGCCCAAATCTCTCTCAGTCTATGGAGGCAGGATTGCCCACATAGGAAATCATTAACCGGCCCACGCTGAAGAGGTATTGTATTGCATAATAGGGGCAAAACCCTACCTCCAAAATGGACTTGTCATCATTCCTAGACTCCCTCAAAGAAGGGACCTCCATAGGACATGCATTGCATAGAACCCCCAACTCCACATGCTAACTATATTTTGTTTTTCTTTTCTTTTTCAGCTCAAAGAGCACAATCTAACTCATGGAAACCCCTCTAGTATCATGCCCAATTCAAACTCATGCAAGGATGAGCCAGGCTATTGAAGGAGGCCGAACCTACGTGAAGGAATAATTAACCATCCATTCGCAAGACATTACCTCTATGCAACTACCCTCGCGCCATGCCAAGACAATCACTATCCATGTAGAAGAGGACCTCACCATTTGCGAAGTCTTGTCAGACCCGTGTATTGCAACAACACATCCTCTAACTTCCAAATGCATGACAAATATCGTGAACTTGCCCTCCATTGATACACCTGATGAATGAAGCACCAAGAGGTTGATGTAGTCCCAAAACCCTATTAAAGATTCTCACCAAAAGGCCCACAAGAAAAGGGAGGTTTCATAAAATTCATCTGTTTCCTTTTTGTCTGTCTATTTTCTTGCATATCTTATTTAAATAAAAAGACATACCGTGCATTCGTGATTTGAAATGAAAAAGATGAAGTTTCCAGTTTATCCCCTTTTGTCTCATACTCTTGTGGAGGATTGTTGCGTTTAAGGATTCTTTCCCATTTAGTGATGACTCGATTTGAAGGATGGGATAGCATAGGCCACCTATTTAAAAGGGGTTAAAACCTTCGAGAGAGAATGAGAGAATGAGAGATAGGAGGAAGACAGTCTTAATAGAGAAGTGCAGAGTTTATTGAAAAGGCGACACTTGCGTGATATCCTGGCTAAGCGATGGGCAGCCGAGTCCCTAAAATGATGAGAAGCCATTGTTCTACTTATCCCAAATAAACACTACCCTTTGCTCAGCCCACTAGAGCCGTACATAATTTCTTTTCAGATATCCCCAAACCCATAACCATCCCCCACATTGGGGTGAGCACAAAATAGTTGATTTGATAGAACATGTAGGGTTTCATTGACAGAAACCCATCATCCCTAGGAGTAATGTCTAAATTTTGTACAAAGGCTTTATGGACTAAGCAATTCAATTTGAAATGATTAGAGGCCCTCAATTCTATTACCATACACAAAAATATTCCCTTTGCTTAAACCATTAGTGCCTTGCAGGAAGCGGAAGTTTTCTTTTTGTCAACCTTGATCCGAAACCATCCCCCCACACTAGGGCAGTCAGGCAGCAGAAGATCTGGTGGAGAATGTTATCGACCAGCAAGCTGAAGTAACATGAAGGCTCTATGGATCAAGCAATCTTATTCAAAATGAAGAGAGGCCCTCATTTCACTTCCCATACAGTTAAAAGCAACCCTTGTCAAACCTATTGAGCTGGTTATCTTTCTTTTCCAAAATACACCCCAACCTAGGGATCACCGTCCACAATCGGTTAAATAAAAATGTTAAGGAAAGGATTTGAGAGAAAGAAGTTGTAGAAATGTTCTTCTTGTCAAAGGCAACAAGAAAGGGAAGGAAAAAAAAAAAGAAATAAAGAAGCATATCAGTAGAAAGACCGAAAAAGAGTCATGTTGTGCTATCTTTAAAAAGCATATAAAGCCAAAAGTCAGGAAAAAGGGTCAAATGTCGGACTAAGAAGGTCAAAATTTACAAGAAAGGTCAAACTCCTCTTGTAAAAGAGAAAATTCGAAGGTGATCCTAGGTAACAAAGCCACCAAGTAGAAGCTATAGGTTTGAGCCTTTACCCTTTCTTGTTAAACCCCAAACCATGGCCTACGTTACAACCCTACTAAAGTCCACTCTGATTGAGAAGGATTGCTTGATCTAAATGAGCCAAATATGTTTCTAAAGCTAGAGGAAGATATCAGGGGATGAAACCCCAGTGGAAGACCAACCAAGGATGGTGCGGATCTAACCCTACTGGAAGCGACATCAAATTTGAGCCTACATATCCCGTTCATTCATAAACCCCTTAACCTAGCCTACGTTACTGTCCAAATTAAAGTCCTCTCTGATCAAAGAGAATTGCTTAGTCCAAATAAGCTTGAACAATACTAAGACAACTAAGATGAGAAAGGAGAATTGGAAGAGAATGCAAGGGGCAATCTCATGCTCCAAGATGTGCTCAGATGGTTACGGTTTTAACAACCCACTAAAAGAAGATCTTTGAGCCAAAATATCCCTTCGTTTCTTACAACCTCTAAACCCAGCCTACATTACGGTCCTAAAAGAAGTCTTCTCGAATTGAGGGCTTAGCTGTTTATCGCTCTGCAAAGGGCATGCGAGTTGTCGCTCGAGCCATGGTTGTAAGCACCCCATTTTTAACCGCTCGGCAGTCTACACTTCGTCTAGACTTGTTTTCAAGTCATTGTGGACATATTCCAATCGAAACCAATCTTCTAGGTCCAAATTTCGCCTTTCCATCGCTTCGCGGGCCTGTCAGGCCCAAATTGAGGCAAAATAACCAAAATGCCCTTAGGGGCATTGTCCTTTCTTATTCCAATTCCAGTCCCTCTCTCGAGACAGTTTATTCCTCGAGACAGTCCGAGTAGCAAAACTACTCATAAAGCCGTTAGAGTAGCGGAAATACTCAACCCCGTCCGAGTAGCGGAAATACTCTCAAATCATCAACCCCGTCCGAGTAGCGAAAATACTCACAAATCATCAACCCCGTCCGAGTAGCGGAAATACTCCCACCGTTAGAGTGACGGAAACACTCAAAACCTAGGTCAATACCCATGTCTGTTAGCTCACTTCGGTGAAAAATGACCAGACTACCCTTAGGACCTTTTTCGAGACTTTTCGGTCAAGAGGACCATTTTGCCCCTAGGCATCCGAACGCTCCGGGAACCAAACCGGCTCTGGGTATCAAACCGGTAACCTCCCGAGAATACTTTTTATAGTATTCTCAATCTTCCTTTACTTTTCCGGATCATTCCGAATTAGTTCCGGCCAACCCGGTACAAAATGACCGTTTTGCCCCTAGAAGGCCGGTCTCCTTCTTCGACCACACCGGCTTTGGGTATCAAACCGGTAATGTCTCGAGAATACTTTTTATAGTATCCTCAACCTCCCTTTACCTTTCCGGACCATTCCGAGTCAGTTCCGGAAAACCCGGCACAAAATGACCGTTTTGCCCCTAGTGGGCCGGTCTTCTTTTCTGACCACGCTGGCTCTGGGAGTCAAACCGGCAACTTCTGGGAACATTCTAAATAATGTTTCCAGATCCCAAGTCTTTTTCCAGGACAATCTGAGTTCGGCCCGGCAGTTTTCCGGTCCGATTGATCGTTTTGCCCCTAAAGGCCCGGTCAACCTTTCCGACACACCTTATCTTTATTTTTCAAGTCAAATACCTCCAGGACACTATTTCAAGTGTTCCTGCTCCTTTCTGGCCTTCCGGGTCACTCCCGACTCCTTCAAATCATTCCCGGACTTTCCGGAGTCACTCCTAGTGAAGCCAGGCTAAAGTTTACATGGTAGTCACTAGTACAGGCGCCCAAATCTAGTCAAAGATACATTGCTTGCCGACCTTAATTGTTTCCTAAATGGCTGGTGCCACTAGTAGTGGCGCCAAGCCAAAAATGGCCTGGCGCCACTCCTAGTGGCACCAGTGTATAATTTGGCCTGGCGCCACTGCAACAGGCGCCAAGTTTGTCTTCCCTCTATAAATACAGAGCCTCGTTCAACGTGAGAGGGGTCTGCAAACTTAACCTAAGAATCTCATATTTCGATATACAGAGCTCGAGCACCTCCAAAACCCTAGCCTCCCTAGGTTTTCCCAAACCCTAGCCATTATACACAAACCCCAGCCTCCTATACACTCATACACTCCCCCATACACTCATACACTAGCCTTCAACCACTCTCTGAAGACTTGAAGAGCAGCCATCCAAAGGTTGAAGACAATCCTTGAAGACTGAAGGTGAAGATCAAGACCAAAGATCGAAGACTGCACAGCGCGCAAAATAAACAAAAAACAAGGTAGGCTTTCTCTTTAATTTTCTGCACTTCCCCCCTCTCTCTTCTCTCTTCAACCCACTTGGGTTTTCTCTATTTTAATCCCCCATCTCTTTCCCGCCCTTTCTGTGCATGCTTGAAACAAGGGGATTCCCGGTCCATGTGTAGGATTGGACTATTGGAGAGTCACCGTGTCGGGGGCTTTCTTCTAGTCTAACCAAAGACCACGTGGGTTCGGCCCCCTTGATTATGTGGTGAAGCCTTAACCTTATATGTTCACGACCTCAAATTGCATTGTGCATATCATAATCTTGCATCTTCTAAAATTCGTTTTCAAAGTTGTTTTCAAAACTGTTTTCAAACTTGTTTTTCAAAATTGCATCAAAATCTCTTTTCAAAACTTGTTTTCAAAACCACAATTCTAGGGTGATTCTAGCCTTTCCATGGCTAGGGTTGCTTTAGGAAAGTGTTACATTAAAAGTGACCTTTTGGTCTATATTTTCAAACTTTATTGTTTTCAAAACCGCTTTCCTAAAGTGGTTCTAGCCTTCCTATGGTTAGAATTGCTTTAGGAAAGTGAGACGTTTTTATACTCTCCAAAACTCTCTCTCTTCAAAAATCTCTTCCTAAAAATCTCTTTTTCAACATCTTTCCCAAAACTCTCCTCTCCAAAATTGTTTTCAAAAACTCCCTTCCAAAATCTATTTTTCAAAACCTCATTTTTCAACTCCTTTCCAAAACTCTTTCTCTTTAAAATCTCTTCCTAAAAACTCACTTCAAAAACCTTTCTAAAAAATTCTCTTCCCAAAATCTTCCTTCTAGAAATTTCCTCTCTAGGATTTCCTTCTAAAATCTTTGTTTCTAAAAACACACTTTTCGAAAACTCCTCCCTAGGATTCCCTTCTAGAAAACCTTCGTTTCCAAAAACGCATTTTCCAAAAAACTTTTTTCTTAAAGCCCAAATCAAGCCCTAGAAACCACGATTAGGAAACCCTAGTTTTCTTTCCAAAAACATGATTTTCAAACTTTGCCCTAAACCTAGGTTGCCAAACTCTTTTGTTTTCTACATCAAAACTATCCTTGTTTCTAAAACCTATTTCCTACGTCAAAACTACGATTTTCCAAAACTAGGGTTTTTAGAGTCTCCCTTTCCAAATCCTTGCCAAATCCTATCTTCCCTTTAGGAAACCAAATCAAATCTCCCCATTTAGGAAACTAGATCCCATCCTCCGTTTTTGGAAACAAAATCAAATCTTTTCTTTTAGAAACCAAATCCAATCCCTTCCTAATCCAAACCTTTCTTAATTCAACTCCTTCCTAAACCATAAGTTTCCTAAACCTAAACATTAAACCTTTCTTTAAATTTCAAAATCTGACTCTTTCTTAATTCAAATCCTTCCTAAACTTCCACTTTCCTAAACCTTAAGTTTCCAAAAACTTGAACATAAAAATCTTTCCTAGTTCAACCCCTTTTCCAAATCTTAACTTTCTAAATTCAAGCTTTTAAACCTTCCCTAAATTCAAACCTTTCTTAATTTCAAGATTTTCTAAAACTCTAAAATTTTCTAAAATCTTAAATCTTTCTAAACCCAAAACTTTCTAAATCTTAAACTTTCTAAATTTCAAATCGTTCAAATCAAATTTAATTTCCAATTCAATCTCTTTCTTTCAAATCAACCCTTCTGTTTTCAATCGGACTCCGGTCTGAACTACGACTGACCTGATTCTCCCAAAGGGATACGTAGGCAACCTTCATAGGTGCGGTCACAACGCTTCTCAAACTTTCAATTCCACCCTCATGGGTGTGGTTTACAAAATCTTCTCAAATCTCAAATTTCAATTTTAAATTTCTATTTTCAAATTTCTACTTTCAATTTTCAAACTTTCTAATTTCAATTCTTCAAATCTATTTTCAAATCAAATCAATGTCAAATCAATTTCTATTTTCCAATTCTTTTAACTTGCACTTGCATATCATGCATCATGTTAGTTTTCAAGTACTGTTTTTCAAAGTGAATAAGGTTGAACTATAGTTAGTTGAAGACTCTCATTGGTGAATCTAGGGTAGATTGACATGTAGGTACCGAAAGGGGGGGGTAGGGTGATAGCTTAGTGCGTCTTCCCTACACGTAACCAACCTCCGAACTTAGATCACTATTTTCAAAGACCAAAAGGAGTTATTTTTCAAAAAGGGCTAAATTGTTTTCCAAAGGTTGCCAAACAACCTGTTTTCTTAAAAACCCTCTTTCAAGGAGATATTTTCAAAATTGTTTTTCAAAAACCCTAAGTGTAGTTTTCGGACTATGCTTAGTTTTTAGGTGACCTAACTCACCTTAATCAAGTTAGGTGGCGACTCCAAATCTTTTTCAAAAGCCCTTTATTCAAACCTGTTTTCAATTCAAACCTAGTCGCACTCATTCTTCTAGGAGGGTGAGTTCTAATGAGAGAGTACAGCATTTTTCCCGCTTGGGTGAGTATTCCTCGAGTGCGAAAAATCTGGGCGCAACAGCTGGCGACTCCGCTGGGGAGACTTAGAGGGTTAGGCCGTTAGTTATGTCTCTTTACCCTTTACCCATGTAGAGTCTTTAATTAACTTGGTTCAATCCTATTCATTTTAAATCTTCAAAACCAAATTTTCAAAATTGTTTTCAAAGAAACATGCATTTATTCATATTATCTTGTATCATGTTTGTCATTCACATACTAACACTTGCATCTTTGTTTTGTAGGTACACATTTTGTTTAAATTTTATTAACTGCTTTGCATGAATGTGATGTACAGGATGAATGGGAGTTGTTGGGCCCTTTCCTCCACTTTTAAAAAAAAATCACACACACACTGCATGTACACTTGCATTCTGCATACTTGCATACCCTGATATGTCCTTTCTAGTTAGAAAGGGGGAACGGTATATTGGTTGTGGGCAAGATGTTGTGTCAGTTTCTTCGCCTACGGCCTCTTGATGGTTCCCCCGCTCAGATCACCAATCGATCATGGCACCATCTCGGGGAGTGGGCCTAGGTTTGAAGATCCGGGGACCGAGCCTTTTTAGGACGCATTAGTCAACCCTCAACCTCATACTCATATAGACACCATGCATAGCCGAACCTCTGCCGGATTTAGGACACGAGCATCGTTTTCAAAATTACGGAGGAAAGGGCGACTGCTTTTACTTTCATTTATACCTGCTATTATAATGCTTGTGTTTATACTGTTATAATACTTGTCTAACTGTTCATGCATGCTTGTACTTTCTCTCCTTATACTTTTTGCATATTCATGTTCATGCATTTAATATCCCATGTCAAGACAAGAGTTCCAAGTAACTCAAGTCACTGCATTCTCATGCATATGATCAACCCATTGAGAGTGACACCAACATCACTCTCCCTTGCATTGAACTTACCCAAACCCTACAGGTTTCCGCGTAACCCTAAGGGCTCATTGCATGCATCTCAATTCATTCCATAAGAGGGGCCCCAATCCCTCTATGCTCACAGAGATATGGTTGCCAAGAAGACAAAGGGCAATCAATTAACAAGGTCTCTCAGCGACCTCCTCGACATCAAATCCAAGGAAGGTGAATCCGAAGACTCAAGAGTAGTTTAGGATCTCTCTTTGTAAAAGTAGATAGGTGGAAGTCCAAAGGAAAATGTTCCCCCTCCCCCTATTAAAATGTATTTCAATTCTTTTGTATCTTAAACCCAAAAGTTAATGTACTTCTTTATTTTTATGAATGAATGCATGAATGGCTGAAGTTTCCTACCTGATAGGTAAGATGTCTGCATACAGGGGCAAACCCCCTATCTCCAAAAGTGAGTCAATACATCATGACTAGTTTCCCTCTTTAAGAGGGATACCCTAGGACATGCATTACATAGATTTCTCCAGGAACCAAACTCTAATTTGTAACTATTGTCGTCATTGTTATAGGTAATGAATACTAGTCCAACTTCCTCTATAATAGTGAAGGCCATGGGTTACAAGCTTCAGGAAAACATATCATTGGGAAGCGGGAATGCTAGCAGGGACCCCCTGTGCAACACACTTACCACAATCCCAGAAGGGACAATTCCTGCCTTAAAGGAGCCCGAATACCAAAATCCTTCCATCCTAACCACACAATCTTATCTCCCTGGCATGGACTTAACCATAGGAGCCTTACTAGACCTTTCCCCTTATCCCCTTATCCTTAATACGTTGTTCGAACCAGAACCCATGATCGCTATGGCTTGACCTGAATCTCAAACCAACAACCAAGGAAACACACGACCTAAACTGCCTTTAGTCTTGCCAAAGAAGCCAAATGTGCCCACCACTCTACCCGTTCTCACCAACCCTTCAGTTGTAGCAATCCCTTTGCCCGTAAACCCAAGGATAGCTCTTCCCACCATAACCCAAACACCAATACCCAGTCTTCATAACATCCCATGGAATTACCCACCTGATAAGGGCATCGGAGAGCCCGTAATAGAAGTAGGGGGAATGACTCGGTCAGGGTGCCTTTATACCTCTGTTGAAGTGGAAAGAAAAAGGAAGGGTAAGGACAAAGAAGGAGAGTGTTCCAACCAGCCAACAGATCAGGAGATGTCAGAATTCACCAAAGCTTTAGGAAAGGTCGATTACGATATCATGGAACAGCTTAGGAAAGCCTCAGCCCATATTTCGATGTTGGGTTTGCTACTCACTTCTGAGGTGCACCGGAATGCTTTCATAAAGATCCTCAAGGATGCTCATGTGCCCGAGAGTTTCACGCCAGACAATCTACATGACATGGTCAGTCTCATTATGGCCCCAAACATCATCACTTTCTCTGATGACGAGATTCCGGCTGATGGAACAGGTCATACTCGGGCTTTGCATATCGCTGTAAGAACAAGAGGAGGAATGGTGGCCAAAGTATGATAGATAATGGGTCAGCATTGAACGTGTGCCCGTATTCTACTCTGGAAAGGCTGGGAATGGACCAAACTTATTTGAAAAATAGTGGTATGATCATCCGTGCCTTTGATGGATCTCGGAGGGAAGCCATGGGAGAAATTGAAATGCCTGTTGAGATAGGACCAGTGACCTTCATGATTAAATTTCAAGTTTTACACATTCCGGCTATCTATAACTTGCTGTTAGGAAGGCCCTGGATTCATTCGGCAGGAGCGGTTCCTTCTAGTCTTCATCAGAAAGTCAAGTTCATCGTGGGCTCCAAGCTAATCGCTATTTTCGCTGAAAAAGAGCTCGCCGTATACAAAGCTGACATCATTGCGTCGGACACTGAACTGCCCTCTTGTTTTCAATCATTTGAATATATCACTGTCGTGCAGAAGGAAGATCAAGTGAAGCCAAATTATTCTAAGAACTCTTAGATGGTAGTACGATACTTTAAAGAAAATGGTTTCCATCCGGGTAAAGGTTTAGGGAGATGTTTACAAGGAAGACCAGAAACCGTAGAAATACCGTCAGCTGAACCCACCTTTGGGTTGGGATATGAACCCACGAAAAGAGAAAGAATAGAAGCAGCGCGGAAGAAAAGGGTTGATAAGAAAGCTATCATGGAGCTCTCGGACCAATTCAAGCAGTTAGACATGGGAAAAGGAGCACCTGCATTAAGTAATAAGAAGAGAAAAGTCCAAGGAGAAGCGCCCGTCATGACGATCAACATTGGAGTAACCCAAGATGGATCCATTCAAGCAATGTTGCCAGGCGAAAAGTTGCATAATTGGGCCAGCCAAGACATCATCCGTGCTCGCAAGTTTCGGTACAAAGCCCGTTAAAGCGAGACCCTGGAGCAACTGATTCGCCATAAACTTTGTCATTTTAAATTTATTTGTTTTAACTTTTTAAAAGCAAGTTATCAATGAATAAAATAATATCCCTTTCTTGTTTGATTTACTGTACACTATTTTCCATGCCAAGGACCCTTGCATCTGATATCCTACTCAGCTAATCCAGGGAATGCCAATCTTGATGAATGATGACTTGAACACTGAATTTGATTACCAACAACTGGGGATTGAAGAAGATATAAATTTTACAGAGGAGGTGCCAGAAGAAATTCGAGAACAAATAGAAAGACATGAGAATCGTAATACCCCAAACATTGAAGAAACGGAAACCGTTAATTTGGGAAATGAAGAGGATCCGAAGGAGCTTAGAATCGGTACGGGCCTAGATCAATGGCAGCGCAAAGAGTTATTGGAACTTTTGCGTGCATACTTGGATGTTTTCGCATGGTCCTATCAAGACATGCCCGGACTAGATGAATCCATTGTCGAACATAAACTACCTTTGGACTCGCAGATGAAGCCTTTAAGCAGAAGCTAAGAAGATTGAAACCCGAATGGAGCCTGAAGATCAAGGAGGAGGTGATTAAAAAACTCCAAGCAGGGTTTCTGCAAGTGGTAGAGTATCCTCAATGGCTGGCTAATATTGTCCCGGTACCTAAGAAAGATGGCAAGGTGTGGATGTGCATTGACTTTCAGGACCTCAACAGGGCCAGTCCAAAGGATGATTTTCCTCTTCCCTACATAGACTTGCTTGTTGACAACACGGCCGGTCATGGAATGTTTTACTTCATGGACGGTTTTTCGGGTTATAATTAGATCAAGCTGGCTGAAGAAGATCGGGAGAAGACTCCTTTCATTACCCCCTGGGGAGTATACTGTTATAAGGTCATGCCATTCGGTCTTCGCAACGCAGGGGTAACTTACCAAAAGGCCATGGTAACTTTATTCCATAACATGATACATCAAGAAGTAGAGATCTATGTGGATGACATGATCATCAAGTCCAAGCAGCGGAAGGACCACTTGTTCAACTTGCGGAAGGTATTTGATCGCCTCCGTAGATATCAGCTTAAGCTAAATCCGGCCACATGCATGTTCGGAGTATCTTCAGGGAAATTGTTGGGATTCATAGTCAATGAAAAGGGGATAGAGGTTGATCCTGCCAAGGTGAAGTCCATTGTTGAAATGCCTACACCTAAAGGGGAAAAGGAGGTTCGGTCTTTTCTAGGAAAGTTGAACTTTATTAGCAGGTTCATCGCCCAAATGACCCACCTGTGCGAACCTATTTTCAAGCTCCTTAAGAAAGACGTTCCAAAGGAGTGGGATAATAACTGTCAAATGGTGTTTGAGAAAATTAAAGAATATCTTCAAAATCCCCCTATCCTAATGGCACCAACCCCGGGGCGTCCTTTGCTGATGTACATGACAGTGTTAGATACTTCTATGGGATGCGTTCTGGGACAACATGATGAAACGGGGAGAAAGGAGCAAGCCATTTACTACCTCAGTAAGAAATTTCTGCCATATGAGGCGAACTATTCCGATCTCGAGAAAACCTGCTGCACATTAGCCTGGGCAGCTCACAAGCTTGGACACTATATGCTCTATCATACCACCTTCCTCATCTCTCAAATGGATCCCCTCAAGTATATATTCGAGAAACCAACCCTGTCCAGCAGAATTGCTCGATGGCACATGATCTTGTCAGAATTCGATATTGTATTCACTACCCGTAAAGTAGTCAAGGGGCAGGTGATAGCTGATTATCTGGCCGAGAACCCCATTGATAATTATCAATCCATGGAGCCCCAATTCCCTGATGAAAATATACTATGCGTTGATGGTGCATCTGAAGAGCAGGAACCAACCGGATGGAAGATGTTTTTTGACGGCGCTGCTAACAAAAGGGGAGCCGGCATTGGGGCGGTAATAGTATCGAGAACAGGCAGTCATTATCCTATTGTGGTTAAGTTACAACTTGAACTCTGCACTAATAACATCGCCGAATATGAGGCTTGCATCCTGGGATTAAGATTGGCATTAGAAATGAAGACTGATGAATTGGTCGTTCTCGGTGATTCAGATTTGGTCATTCAGCAATCCAAGGACGTGTATCAAACTCGAGATGCCAAACTCTCCCCGTATCATCAACAGGTCAAGGACTTGTGTCAGCTATTCAAAAGCGTGGATTTTTGTCACGTGCCCCGAACAGAGAACAGCTTCGTCGATGCCTTGGCTACATTGGCTTCAACAATCAAGGTTGACAGTGACACTGAAATACCCCCTCTACAAATCTTCACCAGGGATGTCCCCTCTTATTGTCTGCATACAACTATTGAATCTCCCAAGAAACCGTGGTTTTATGACATCCAGAGGTATATTCAAACCAGGACGTTCCCCGATGCAGCAACACAACGCGATAGGAAGACCATTTGCCGTTTGGCGGGACACTATTTCATGGCTGGAAATGAGCTTTTCAGGAGATCATGGTTCGGACCTCTAAGATGTGTCAATGCCGCCGAAGCCAAAGTTATCATGGAAGAAGTGCATGAGGGAGTTTGTGGCCCCCACATGAATGGCCACACGCTTGCAAAGAAGATTCTCCAGATAGGGTATTACTGGTCAACAATGGAGTCAGATTGCATTAGATATGTTATTCCATGTCACAAATGTCAGATACATGGGGATAAGATCAAAGCACCATCGTCTGAGCTCCATTCTATGTCTGCCCCATGGCCCTTTTCTATGTGGGGGATAGATATGATTGGTCCTATCACTCCTAAAGCTTCCAACGGCCATCGTTTCATCCTGGTCGCTATTGATTATTTCACTAAATAGGTGGAAGCCGTCTCTTACATCCATGTCACCAAGAAGGTCGTAGAAAGGTTCATAAAAAATTACATCATCTGCCGGTATGGGATTCCCGAGTCACTCATTACTGATAATGGTTCCAATCTGAACAACGAATTAATATCGAAGCTATGCCAAACATTTCGCATTACTCACCGGAATTCGGTCACTTACCGGCCCCAGATGGATGGGGCAGTAGAAGCAGCCAACAAGAATATTAAGAGAATACTCCGAAAAATGGTTGACAATTACAAAGATTGGCATGAGAAACTTCCGTTTGCATTGATAGCTTACCGAACTACTTTGAGGGTCTCCACCGGAAGTACTCCTTTTGAGCTAGTTTACGGCACCGAGGCAGTCATCCCTGTTGAGATTGAGATTCTTTTTTTACGGATCTTAACAGAAACCAAGTTAGACGAAGCAGAATGGATTAAAGACCGATATGCCCAACTTTGTTTACTGGATGAGAAGCGGTTAGCTGCAGTTTATCACGCTCAATGTTACAGAAGGCAAATGGCCAGAGCATTTGACAAAAAGGTACGACCTCGATCATTCCAGCCGAGAGATTTGGTGCTCAAGAAGGTGTTCCCCCATCAGGAGACGGCACAGGGAAAGTTTGCTCCAAACTACGAAGGGCCATTAATGGTAAAGAAAGTTTTGTCTGGAGGAGCTCTCATTTTGGAGGAAATGGATGGCCAAGAATTTCCTAGCCCATTGAATTCAGATGCAGTCAAACACTATTACATATGATTCCGAAAGCTAGACCTTTGGTTTCTTCAAAGAGGCAATAAAACCTACTCTCCTCATTCTCCATTAATCAATAAGGTAGTGTTTTAAAGTTAAAGCTCTATGGACTAAACAATCTAATTCCGAGATGACGAGGGGCCCTTATTTCATTTTCTGTCCAATTAAAATGCATATATATAACCTTCGTCAAACCTTTAGAGCCGGTTACTTTCTTTCAGAAGCATTCCCCCAATAAAGTGATCATATTAAGCAGAGGCACTGAAAGTAGCAAAAAAAAAAAGGCCCTTGAAGTACTACTTTAAGTTCGCACAAATAGTGGTATTAACATCCATAGCCAAAAAAAAAAAAGGGCGTACAATAAGATACCCAAGGAAAGATGGGAATATGCAGGAAAAGTGCCATTGAACCAAAAAAAAAAACCTATCAAAGGTGATCACTAGTAGAGTGGTAGGTTTGAGCCTTTTTCTTTTTCTTTCGAAAATAAATACCAACACCATAGCCCCTAAAAAGTCCTCTCAGATTGGAATTAAATTGATTAGTCCAAATGAGCTTACTAAATATGCCATGAGCTGGAGAATGATGCAAGTAGCGTTTAGGGGCTTCTCAACAGAAATCCGAGACCAAGCTGAGGAAAGAGAGAGAAAGAAGAGAGAAAAGTTAAGCGTTTCCCGAGGATACGGTGAAAACCCGAAAGGGCGTCGTACGTAAAAAGGTAGGGATGTGGCAAGATACAAAATTGTCGACCTTGGCGAAAACCTGCAAAGGCGCCTTGGTGCAAAAAATGACAGAGCTGGGACTGGTGAAAACCCTCAGGGGCACTAGTAGCAAAAAATAGCCAAAAAAAAAAGGGGGGGGGGGGGGGGGGTAAAAACAAGGGATTTAGATGTAAGAAATAGCTCGAGCTACCACATTCCCCAGAAGTTAAGGTATAAAAGCAACGGTGTAAAAGTCGAAAGGCGTCTCGAAAGGCATTCTCCGGTTTAGCCCGGTTAGGGTTAAAAGAGGCAGAGGTCCCTTTCACGGAACAATCAGTGAGTCAAAGAATCAAACAAAGGGGAGTTATTTTTCATTAAACTGCAATTCTCATTTAATTTTTCCCAAATTTGTTACTATACTAATCATGCAGAAAATCATACCAAAAGCACGGGAGGTCATGAATTCATAAGATAAAAGAGGCATAACACTAAACAAAGTATGTTTTTCTATAAATGCAGAAATCAGCAAATTTAAGAGCGAGGGGAAAAAATATATCGCTCCCCGTCGTCATCAGAGGAGGAATCAGCTAAACAGGGATCCACTGGCTCGCCGGTCACAAGAGGAGCAGTCGAAGAAGCACCAGCAACAGAAGACCCAGGCCGGCCTCGCTCATAGTCCGCACATCTAGCCAGAAGCATCTCCCTCTCTCGAGTAAGGGACTCCACAGTCTCCCGCAAGGACGGGCCACCTATCACATCACCCTCCAGGGAAGGAGAGCTGCCTAGAACGCCTCGTGGCCGCCTGCGGGCCCTCACAACACCCGAAGGTGGGTCATCATGTGTCGATCTGGCTGCTACTAACTGCCTCTTTAGTAAAGCTACCTCAGCGTCTCTCATCCTCAATCGGTCATGCAACATCGGTATTAGACGACGGTTTTCCCATCTGTGGCGACGCCCCTGAATAATCATAGCAGTCAAGAAGTCGGTATACCCTACGGGAGGTAAAGGAGTCTCAAGGAGAAGATCCCCAAGTCTACTAGGACCCAGCACGTAGCGTCGAAGCCAATAATGATAGGCCTCGGTTGCAGGGGGCATGTCGAAGAAGGGACCATCATCATCAATGTGAGGAAGCAAAGATCTCCATATATCCATAACTTTCTCCACCAATGCTCTAGGAATCGACGCCTCAAAGACAAGAGTAAACTCGGCTGCAGAAGCTAAAAAAGGGATATCCTGACTCCTACCAAGCTGTCGTAGAACCCGAATCCCGAAGAAAGGGGCAATGCCCCGTAGTCCTGCTAGGGGCACGAAAGCCCTCCCGGAAGGCCGAACTCTCAAGCAATACCTACCAACCAGCCCTAAATACCACCTGACTGTGCCTGACCTCGTGCTTTGAAGATAGTCAGCCCAGGATGTAGCAGTCTACGAAAATCTCCCCTCATCTGCCATGACACCCTGAGATCTCGCTAGGGAATGTACATGATTGAGCTCAAGATACCACATGTGCTGAAACAAAGGTGTAATAAACAAATGACTAATCGCCCAGAGCTGGACAAGAGTAGTGCATCCGCGGAAACGAGCGTCAAGGGACTGTTGGAATCTCGTAAGACTCACGAAGGTCTCCCCTACAATCATAGGAGCATAGGAATGCCCCGTACGGATCAAGGCCAGTGGTGCACAGAGTCGACAGTCCACTAAATCATCGTCTCGGGGGAACTCCAAGAAGTTCAGCAGAAGCAAGGCTAAGGCAACCATACGAGAAATAGCCCAATCCTGGGAGGTGTGCCACTCACCTGAATGAACTCGCATACCCGTAGGAAACTCAAAATGGGAAAAGAGGAACTCTGCTGGGACATAGGGAAATTGGGGCAAAGAAGAAGACGAAAGAACTACGTGTCTGAATCCGAGCTGGGATGAAACCACTGTGATACAACCATCCGGAAATAAGGGTCCCACAATGTCAGCAGAAACATCTCGGAAACCAAGAAGGAACCCATACTCGTGAGAAGTAGGGGTAAGCTCACACTCTCCAAAGCGGAAAAGAGACAAATTCGGTTGCCAGAAAGGGATCACTGCCTCCATGAGTCCGGGAATAAGCCGCACTGATAAAAGCAAAGCCACCTGACCAAAGGACCGACGAAAGATATCCTGTTCATCGGGAGGGTAGCTACTGTGCCAGGCTCTCAGCCGATGCAAAACTCCATCTGTCATCCTGAAAAGGTAAGCCAAGGTAAGTGATGTAAATATACCATCCATGCAATTTAAATAACAGTAAAATAAAACAAACAAATAACACAAAACAAATAAAGGATTTTGAATAACAAATCAAAAACAAAATTTTCACACATCTTGATTTTCCAACTCCAAATCACATCTCAAGGGTTCTCTGCCATTTCCCTCCAAAAAGATTTTATTTCTAAGATTTAAACCAACTCTTTTCATAATTTCTAAAAATTTCGGCAGAGTCCCGTTTAAAAATGGCCCCTACAACGCCCATGACATCAACACAAAACACGAAATATGCACCTTCCAACGCTACAATCACATGACAATGGCACCCGTGCACACTTTCCAATTTTTTAAAATTTTCAAAACTCATGTTTTATTTTTCAAATAAATCAATGGTTTTCAAAAGGCTTCCAAAATTTTTCAAAATCACCTCAAATGTTTTCAAAATATTCCTACATTTTTCCAAATTTCAAACTTTAAAAATTTCATCAATTTCTTGAATTTTCTAATTTTTTCTAATTTTCTAAATATTTTTCTAATTTTCAAAAAATCAAAAATTCACCGAGTTTTCAAAAAATCACGAAACTTCATACGGTTGTTAAACACATTTTTCTGAGGCACAGTGCACAAAAACATAGCCAGAAAACCTAATACCCATGCTTATAGGAACAAATTTCCTATTCCTGCAGAAAACCCCTTTCACACATTTACATGTAATCACTCAAATTCAATCAAACAACCATCAAATTGCAAAAACAACATCACCAAAGTGTTCAAAACATATCAAAGCTTTAATTTCCACTATTCACATGATTCAAACGAAGTTCTACACATCAAAATCAACAAAATTTGAAAACTCACATTTTGGAAGTTCTCCTGCGAAATCTTCACTTCCGATGACTTTTCCGGCAACGTGGACTCCCTCCGGCAATCACCCGTGGTCCCTAAGGAGTGCTCCTTCAATGTCCAAGACGGATTCCTCGCAATGCCTCACAAATTTGTAAAAAACTCTTCAAATCCCGTGGGTGTTCGAACCAGAAATTTTCTGGTTTTAACTTTAAGCCTAGCGCCACTAGTAGAGGGGCCAGTTCATTTCTGCCAAAGTAGTGGCGCCAGTTATAAATTCTGGGCAGTTTTTCCCTTTTTCCCATCAAAACTCGTTTTCGAAGGCCTTTTTGGCTTGTTATCCGTTTTCGACCCCTGTTGTCGAAGGATTTCCAGTGTCCGTCCCTCCGACTGCCTCACGGTCAACATGGGACTCTTACTCTTATCGTTTTTTGTCTTTGACAAGCAAAGACAGAAAAAGAGGGGCAGCTGTAAGCACCCCATTTTTGACCGCTTGGTAGTCCACACTTCGTCTAGACTTGTTTTCAAGTCATTGTGGACATATTCCAATCGAAACCAATCCTCTAGGTCCAAATTCCGCCTTTCCATCGCTTCGCGGCCTTGTCAGGCCCAAATAGAAGCAAAATGACCAAAATGCCAATAGGGGTATTGTCCTTTCTTATTCCAATTCCAGTCCCTCTCTTGAGACAGTTTATTCCTCGAGACGGTCCGAGTAGCAAAACTACTCACAAAGCCGTTAGAGTAGCGGAAATACTCAACCCCGTCCGAGTAGCGGAAATACTCCCAAATCATCAACCCCGTCCGAGTAGCGAAAATACTCAACCCTGTCCAAGTAGCGTAAATACTCACAAATCATCAACCCCATCCGAGTAGCGGAAATACTCACAAATCATCAACCCCGTCCAAGTAGCGGAAATATTCACACCGTTAGAGTGGCGAAAATACTCAAAACCTAGGTCAATACTCGTGTCTGTTAGCTCACTTCGGTGAAAAATGACCAGATTACCCTCAGGACCTTTTTCGAGACTTTTCGGTCAAGAGGACCATTTTGCCCCTAGGCATCTGAACGCCCCGGGAACCACACCGGCTCTGGGTATCAAATCAGTAACCTCCCGAGAATACTTTTTATAGTATTCTCAATCTTCCTTTACTTTTCCGGATCATTCCGAATTAGTTCCGGCCAACCCGGTACAAAATGACCGTTTTGCCCCTGGAGAGCCGGTCTCCTTCTTCGACCACACCGGCTCTGCGTATCACACCGGTAATGTCCCAAGAATACTTTTTATAGTATCCTCAACCTCCCTTTACCTTTCCGGACCATTCCGAGCCAGTTCCGGCAAACCCAGCACAAAATGACCGTTTTACCCCTAGTGGGCCGGTCTCCTTTTCTGACCACGCCGGCTCTGGGAGTCAAACCGGCAACTTCTGGGAACATTCTAAATAATGTTTTCAGATCCCAAGTCTTTTTCCGGGACAATCTGAGTTCGCCCCGGCAGTTTTTCGGTCCGATTGACCGTTTTGCCCCTAAAGGCCCGGTCAACCTTTCCGACCCACCTTATCTTTATTTTTCAAGTCAAATACCTCCAGGACACTATTTCAAGTGTTCCTGCTCCTTTCCGGCCTTCCGAGTCACTCCCGGCTCCTTCAAATCATTTCCGGACTTTCCGAAGTCACTCCTAGTGAAGTCAGGCTAAAGTTTACGTGGTAGTCACAAGTACAGGCGCCCAAATCTAGTCAAAGATACGTTGCTTGCCGACCTTAATTGTTTCCTAAATGGCTGGCGCCACTAGTAGTGGCGCCAAGCCAAAAAATGGCCTGGCGCCACTCCTAGTGCCGCCAGTGTATAATTTGGCCTGGCGCCACTGCAACAGGCGCCAGGTTTGTCTTCCCTCTATAAATACAGAGCCTCGTTCAACGTGAGAGGGGTCTGCAAACTTAACCTAAGAATCTCATATTTCGATATACAGAGCTCGAGCACCTCCAAAACCCTAGCCTCCCTAGGTTTTCCCAAACCCTAGCCATTATACACAAACCCTAGCCTCCTATACACTCATACACTCCCCCATACACTCATACACTAGCCTTCAACCACTCTCTAAAGAATTGAAAAGCAGCCATCCAAAGCTTGAAGACAATCCTTGAAGACTGAAGGTGAAGATCAAGACCGAAGACCGAAGATCGAAGACTGCACGACACGCAAAATAAACAAGAAACAAGGTAGGCTTTCTCTTTAATTTTCTGCACTTCCCCCCTCTCTCTTCTCTCTCCAACCCACTTGGGTTTTCTCTATTTTAATCCCCCATCTCTTTCCCGCCCTTTCTTTGCATGCTTGAAACAAGGGGATTCCCGGTCCATGTGTAGGATTGGACTATTGGAGAGTCACCGTGTCGGGGGCTTTCTTCTAGTCTAACCAAAGACCACGTGGGTTCGGCCGTCTTGATTATGTGGTGAAGCCTTAACCTTGTATGTTCACGATCCCAAATTGCATTGTGCATATCATAATTTTGCATCTTCCAAAATTCGTTTTCAAAGTTGTTTTCCAAACTGTTTTCAAACTTGTTTTTCAAAATTGCATCAAAATCTCTTTTTCAAAACTTGTTTTCAAAACCACAATTCTAGGGTGATTCTAGCCTTTCCATGACTAGGGTTGCTTTAGGAAAGTGTTACATTAAAAGTGACCTTTTGGTCTATATTTTCAAACTTTATTGTTTTCAAAACCACTTTCCTAAAGTGGTTCTAGCCTTCCTATGGTTAGAATTGCTTTATGAAAGTGAGACGTTTTTATACTCTCCAAAACTCTCTCTCTTCAAAAATTTCTTCCTAAAAATCTCTTTTTCAACATACTTTCCCAAAACTCTCCTCTCCAAAATTGTTTTCAAAAACTCCCTTCCAAAATCTATTTTTCAAAACCTCATTTTTCAACTCCTTTCCAAAACTCTTTCTCTTTAAAATCCCTTCGTAAAAACTCACTTCAAAAACCTTTCTAAAAAATTCTCTTCCCAAAATCTTCCTTCTAGAAATTTCCTCTCTAGGATTTCGTTCTAAAATCTTTGTTTCTAATAACACACTTTCCAAAAACTCCTCCCTAGGATTCCCTTCTAGAAAACCGTCGTTTCCAAAAACGCATTTTCCAAAAAACTCTTTTTTTAAAGCCCAAATCAAGCCCTAGAAACCATGATTAGGAAACCTTAGTTTTCTTTCCAAAAACATGATTTTCAAACTTTGCCCTAAACCTAGGTTTCCAAACTCTTTTGTTTTCTACATCAAAACTATCCTTGTTTCCAAAACCTATTTCCTACGTCAAAACTACGATTTTCCAAAACTAGGGTTTCTAGAGTCTCCCTTTCCAAATCCTTGCCAAATCTTATCTTCCCTTTAGGAAACCAAATCAAATCTCTCCATTTAGGAAACTAGATCCCATCCTCCGTTTTTGGAAACAAAATCAAATCTTTTCTTTTAGAAACCAAATCCAATCCCTTCCTAATCCAAACCTTTCTTAATTCAATTCCTTCCTAAACCATAAGTTTCTTAAACCTAAACATTAAACCTTTCTTTAAATTTTAAAATCCGACTCTTTCTTAATTCAAATCCTTCCTAAACTTCCACTTTCCTAAACCTTAAATTTCCAAAAACTTGAACATAAAAATCTTTCCTAGTTCAACCCCTTTTCCAAATCTTAACTTTCTAAATTCAAGCTTTTAAACCTTCCCTAAATTCAAACCTTTCTGAATTTCAAGATTTTCTAAAACTCTAAAATTTTCTAAAATCTTAAATCTTTCTAAACCCAAAACTTTCCAAATCTTAAACTTTCTAAATTTCAAATCGTTCTAAATCCTAAACTTTCCAAAACTTCAAAATCTTTTCAAATCTAAAACTTTTCTAAACTCAAAACTTTCTTAATTCAAGACTTTCTTAAGTTGAAACTTTTCTTAATTCAAACATTTCCTAATTCGAAATATTTTCTAATTTCAAAACTTCCCTATTTCAAAACTTTCTAATTTTCAAAATTTCAAAACTTTCTAATTTCAAAACTTCCCTATTTCAAAACTTTCTAATTTTCAAAACTTTCCTATTTCAAAACTTTCTTAAATTCAAAACTTTCCTAAACCTAAAACTTTCCTAAAGTTGAAACATTCCAAATTCAAAGTTTTCCAAAAATGAAACTTTCCTAATTCAAGACCTTCCTAAATCGAACCTTTCCTAATTCAACCTTTCCTAAATCCAACCTTTTCTTAATCTCCTAAACCCTCCAGATAGAGTCAAATCTTTCCTAAGTCATCTTTCCTAAGTCTAGGTTTCCTAAACCTTAATCTTTCCAAAACAATTCCAATTCCTTATCTCCTATTCTAAGTTCAAATCAAATTCAATTTCCAATTCAATCTCTTTCTTTCAAATCAACCCTTCTGTTTTCAATCGGACTCCGGTCCGAACTACAACTGACCTGATTCCCCCAAAGGGATACGTAGGCAACCTTCATAGGTGCGGTCACAACACTTTTCAAACTTTCAATTCCACCCTCATGGGTGTGGTTTTCAAAATCTTCTCAAATCTCAAATTTCAATTTTAAATTTCTATTTTCAAATTTCTATTTCAAATTTCTCTTTCAATTTTCATACTTTCCAATTTCAATTCTTCAAATCTATTTTCAAATCAAATCAATTTCAAATCAATTTCTTTTCAAATCAATTTCTATTTTCCAATTCTTTTAACTTGCACTTGCATATCATACATCATGTTAGTTTTCAAGTACTGTTTTTCAAAGTGAATAGGGTTGAACTATAGTTAGTTGAAGACTCTCATAGGTGAATCTAGGGTAGATTGACATGTAGGTACCGAAAGGGCGGGGTAGGGTGATAGCTTAGTGCGTCTTCCCTACACATAACCAACCTCCGAACTTAGATCACTGTTTTCAAAGACCAAAAGGAGTTATTTTTCAAAAAGGGCTAAATGGTTTTCCAAAGGTTGCCAAACAACCTGTTTTCTTAAAAATCCTCTTTCGAGGAGATATTTTCACAATTGTTTTTCAAAAACCCTAAGTGTAGTTTTCGGACTATGCTTAGTTTTTAGGTGACCTAACTCACCTTAATCAAGTTAGGTGGCGACTCCGAATCTTTTTCAAAAGCCCTTTATTCAAACCTGTTTTCAATTCAAACCTAGTCGCACTCATTCTTCTAAGAGGGTGAGTTCTAATGAGAGAGGACAACATTTTTCCCGCTTGGGTGAGTATTCCTCGAGTGCGAAAAATCTGGGCGCGACAATGGTGGCATTTTGGAAATCAGAAAGAGAAAAACCAAGTGAGATCCGAAAAACCCCAAACAGCAACCCTGTAGAAAGTAGGGATAGGATAGCAAACCAAAAGGTCGAAATCCCTGGAGAATGGTGTAAATGCTATCACACCCCGATGAGAATGGGACAAAACTAAATGTGGTAGAATCCTGGAAAGGAACAGAATCCTAAGAGTATGGGCCCAAGGGGCAATCCTGGGATTTTCTTTGTCAATAGCTTATATACATGTAGTACTGATGCATCCATGACATGTATAACCTGTACATCCATTTAGATTCATGTGTAGTTTGTATCTATGCATGCATTCAACTGTGTTCTTGTATGAACTTGTTCATTTGTAAGGAAGTAGGTTATGCATTTAAATCAATTCTTACATAAATCTATGCATTTATTACAAAAAATGGGGGACATTGCATTTAATTCTATTTATGTATGCGTATTATCCCAAATTTTAACATGCATTCAATTCCAATTCTGTGTGAACCTGTGTATTCATAAAAAGTAGGACACACATTCAATTTATAAAAAAAAAAGTATGACACGCATTCACCCCGTACCGGGGCATTCTTAAACTGTTTTTGTATAAAACTCACTCTATGTCTTTCTCTTTCTCTCAAATCGGAAATAAGGAACAAAGCAAAACATAAAAAGGAGCTAAAGCCACCCCTCAGATATCTCCAGTACCAGCTCACACATCAGAAAGCTCAGATTTTTGGGACCAACAAGAAACAGAGAATGGGGCAATGACCCACCCTCGACCTCCCCAATCAAACGACTTTAAAAGAGGGGTAGTGAATAAGTATCCGATCACCCAAAGCTAGAATAATGAAGCACATCCCCAACAATGAGCATCGCCCCCCCTAAGGTCTGTCCCAAAACCATAGGAGCATATAGGTGCCCCTTATGAATCTTGGCAAGCAGTACAAGTAATTGGCAGTCAACCACGTCATTCCCTCAAGGAGAAACATCCAGAATCTTAAGAAGAGCAAAGTTGGGGCCACCATGTGAGAGATGAACCAATCTTGAGAAGTATGCCAATCCCCTATCTGTCGCAAACTCAAAATGAGAGAAACAAGAACTTCATTGGGACATAAGGAAACTGGGGTCGTAGATCACAAGAAAAAGCCTGCAAAATGGAGCCCAAGCTGAAGAGAGACAATCGTGATGCAGCCATCAGGAAAAGTGGGTCCCATAATGTCAGTTGAACCATTCCGAAGACCTAGGAGGAAGCCATACTCATGGGGAGTAAGGGCAAGCTAACATTCTCCAAAATGGAAGAAAGACAGGTCAGGTGGGAACCACTATCAGAAAGCAAGCTACACTAACAGGAGAGAAGCCATGCAACCAAAGGACCAGCAAAAATGTCTTGCTCATCTGAAGGATGCCCGTCATACCAAATCCATAGTCAGCTCAAAATAGCGTCGGCCATCCGAAAAGTCAAAAATGGAAAACCTCGATGTCCGTCTCATCCTCAAGGGTTGGCTCAATTGGAGGGAAGGGGTCAACTGGAGGCCTACTCCCCCCTCCCACCCTGGCTAGAAGGTGCTCGATTGGCAGAGTGCTGACTACCCCTAGAGCGGCTGGAGCTGCCGACAAGAATCTGTTCGGGCCATCTTCCCGAAGCAGTGACTCTTCTCAGAACCCTCATCGCCTGCGTCTGCTATCCTGAAAAGGTAAGCCAGGGTAAGTGATGTTAATATACCATCCATGCAGTTTAAATAACAGTAAAATAAACAAACAAATAACACAAAACAAATAAAGGATTTCGCAATAACAAATCAAAAACAAAATCTTCACACATCTTGATTTTCCAACTCCAAAATCACATCTCAAGGGTTCTCTGCCTTTTTCCTTCAAAAAGATTTTATTTCTAAAACTTTAACCTACTTTTTCCATAATTTCTAAAAATTTCGGCAGAGTCCTGTTTAAAAATGGCTCCTACAACACCCATGACATCAACACGAAATATGCACCTTTCAACGCCACAATCACATGACAATGGCACCCATGCACACTTTTCAATTTTTCAAAATTTTCAAAACTCATGTTTTATTTTTCAAATAAATCAATGGTTTTCAAAAGGCTTCCAAAATTTTTCAAAATCACCTCAAATGTTTTCAAAATACTCCTACATTTTTCCAAATTTCAAACTTCAAAAATTTCATCAATTTCTTGAATTTTCTAATTTTCTAAATATTTTTCTAATTTTCAAAAAATCAAAAATTCACCGAGTATTCAAAAAAATCACGAAACTTCATACGGTTGTTAAACACATTTTTCTAAGGCGCATTGCATAAAAACATAGCCAGAAAACCTAATACCCATGCTTATAGAAACAAATTTCCTATTCCTGCAAAAAACCCCCTTCACACATTTACATGTAATCACTCAAATTCAATAAAACAACCATCAAATTGCAAAACCAACATCACCAAAGTGTTCAAAACATATCAAAACATTAATTTCCACTATTCACATGATTCAAACGAAGTTCTACACATCAAGATCAACAAAATTTGAAAGCTCACCTTTTGGAAGCTCTCCGGCGAAATCTTCACTTCCGGCGACTTTTCCGGCAATGTGGACTCCCTCCGGCAATCACCCGTGGTCCCCAAGGAGTGCTCCTTCAATGTCCAAGAAGGATTCCTCGCAATGCCTCACAAATTTGCAAAAAACTCTTCAAATCCCGTGGGTGTTCGAACCAGAAATTTTCTAGTTTTAACTTTAAGTCTGGCGCCACTAGCAGAGGCGCCAGTTTCTTTTTGCCAAAGGCGCCACTAGTAGTGGCACCAGTTATAAATTCTGGGCAGTTTTGCCCTTTTTCCCGCCAAAACTCATTTTTGAAGGCCTTTTTGGCCTGTTATCCATTTTCGACCCCCGTTGTCGAAAGAATCTCAGTGTCCGTCCCTCCGACTGCCTCGTGGTCAACATGGGACTCTTACTTTTATCATTTTCTGTCTTTGACAAGCAAAGACAGAAAAAGAGGGGCAGCTGTAAGCACCCCATATTTGACCGCTCGGCAGTCTACACTCCGTCCAGATTTGTTTTCAAGTCATTTTGGGCATATTCCAATCGAAACCAATCCTCTAGGTCCAAATTCCGTCTTTCCATCGCTTCGCGGGCCTATCAGGCCCAAATAGAGGCAAAATGACCAAAATGCCCTTAGGGGCATTGTCCTTTCTTATTCCAATTCCAATCCCTCTCTCGAGATAGTTTATTCCTCAAGACGGTCCGAGTAGCAAAACTACTCACAAAACCGTTAGAGTAGCGGAAACACTCACAAAACCGTTAGAGTAGCGGAAGTACTCACAAAACCGTTAGAGTGGCGGAAACACTCACAATCCAGGCACGTCTCTTCGGAGACGGTAAGACCCCTTTCCAATCCCTCTCTCGAGACAGTTTATTCCTCGGGACGGTCCCTAATCCAGGCATGTCTCTTCGGAGACGGTAAGACCCCTTTCCAATCTCTCTCTCGAGACAATTTATCCTTGAGACGGTCCGAGTAGCAAAACTACTCACAAAACCGTTAGAGTAGCGAAAATACTCACAGAACCGTTAGAGTAGCGGAAATACTCATAGAATCGTTAGAGCAGTGGAAATACTCACAGAGCCGTTGGAGTAGCGGAAATACTCACAAAGCCGTCCGAGTAGCGGAAATACTCCCAAATCATCAACCCCGTCCGAGTAGCGGAAATACTCAACCCCGTCCGAGTAGCGGAAATACTCACAAATCATCAACCCCGTCCGAGTAATGGAAATACTCACACCGTTAGAGTGGAGGAGACACTCAAAACCTAGGTCAACACCCGTGTCTGTTAGCTCACTTCGGTGAAAAATGACCAGACTACCCTTAGGACCTTTTTCGAGACTTTCCGGTCAAGATGACCATTTTGCCCCTAAGCATCCGAATGCCCCGGGAACCACACCGGCTCTGGGTATCAAACCGGTAATGTCCCGAGAATACTTTTTATAGTGTTCTCAACCTTCCTTTACCTTTCCGGATCATTCCGAGTCAGTTCCGACCAACTTGGTACAAAATGACCGTTTTGCCCCAAGAGGGCCAATCTCCTTCTTCGACCACACCGGCTCTGGGTATCAAATCGGTAATGACCCGAGAATACTTTTTATAGTGTTCTCAACCTCCCCTTACCTTTCCGGATCATTCCGAGTCAGTTCCGGCAAACCCGATACAAAATGACCGTTTTGCCCCTAGTGGGCCGGTCTCCTTTTCCGACCACGCCGGCTCCAGGAATCAAACCGGCAACCTCTAGGAACATTCTAAATAATGTTTCTAGATCCCAAGTCTTTTTCCAGGACAATCCGGGTTCGCCCCGACAGTTTTCAGGTCTGATTGACCGTTTTGTCCCTAAAGGCCCGGTCAACCTTTTCGACCCACCTTATCCTCACTTTCCAAGTCAAATACCTCCAGGACACTATTTTAAGTGTTCCTGCTCCTTTCCGGCCTTCCGGGTCATTCCCGGCTCCTTCAAATCATTCCCGGACTTTCCGGAGTCACTCCTAGTGAAGCCAGGCTAAAAATTGCATGGTAGTCACTAGTACAGGCGCCCAAATCTAGTCAAAGATACGTTGCTTGCCGACCTTAAATCTTTCCTTATTGGCTGGTGCCACTAGTAGTGGCGCCAAGCCAAAAAATGGCCTGGCGCCAGTGTAGAATTTGGCCTAGCGCCACTGCAACAGGCGCCAGTTTTGTCCAACCTCTATAAATACAAAGCCTCATTCAACGTGAAAGAGGTCTGCCAACTTAACCTAAGAATCCTATATTTTGATATACAGAGCTCGAGCAACTCCTAAACCCTAGCCTCCCTAGGTTTTCCCAAACCCTAACCACTATACACAAACCCTAGCCTCCTACACAGTCATACACTCCCCCATACACTCATACACTAGCCTTCAACCATCCTTTGAAGACTTGAAGAGCTGCCATCCAAAGCTTGAAGACAACTCTTGAAGACTGAAGGTGAAAATCAAGACGAAGACCGAAGATTGAAGACCGCATGGCGCGCAAATAACAAGATACAAGGTAGGCTCCCTATTTAATCCCCCTCTCTCTTCTCTCTCCAACCCACTTGGGTTTTCTCTATTTTAATCCCCCATCTCTTTCCCCCCCTTTCTTTGCATGCTTGAAACAAGGGGATTCCCGGTCCATGTGTAGGATTGGACTATTGGAGAGTCACCATGTAGGGGGCTTTCTTCTAGTATAACCAAAGACCACGTGGGTCCGGCCCCTTTGATTATGTGGTGAAGCCTTAACCTTGTATGTTCACGACCCCAAATTGTATTGTGCATATCATAATCTTGCATCTTCTAAAAACCGTTTTCAAAGTTGTTTTTCAAAACGTTTTCAAACTTGTTTTCAAAATTGCATCAAAATCTCTTTTTCAAAAACATGTTTTCAAAACCACAATTCTAGGGTGATTCTAGATTTTCCATGGCTAGGGTTGCTTTAAGAAAGTGTTATATTAAAAGTGATCTTTTGGTCTATATTTTCAAACCTTGTTTTCAAAACCACTTTCTTAAAGTGGTTCTAGTCCTCTTATGGCTAGAATCGCTTTAGGAAAGTGAGATATTTTTATACTTTTCAAAAACTCTCTCTCTTCAAAAATCTCTTCCTCAAAAATCTTTTTTCCAACATACTTTCCTAAAACTCTTCTCTCCAAAATTGTTTTCAAAAACTCCCCTCCAAAATCTATTTTTCAAAACCCTTTTTTTTTTCAACTCCTTTCCAAAAATCTCTCTCTTAAAAATTCACTTTCCAAAAACGCTTCCTAAAAATCTTTCCAAAAACTCTGTTTTCTAAAATTTTCTTTCTAGAAACTCTCCTCTAGGATCTTCTTTCCAAAATTTACGTTTCTAAAAACGCACTTTTCAAAACTCATTCTCTTTAAAATCTTTTTCCAAAAACTCCCTCTTCAAATTCACTTTCCAAAAGTTCCTCCCTAGGATTCCTTTCTAGAAAACCTTTGTTTCCAAACATGCATTTTCTAAAAACTCTTTTCTTAAAGTCCAAGTCAAGCCTTAGAACCCACAATTAGGAAACCCTAATTTTCTTTCCAAAAACATGATTTTCAAACTTTGCCCCAAACATAGGTTTCCAAAATCTCTTGTTTTCACGTCCAAACTATACATGTTTCCAAAACCTATTTTCTATGTCAAAACTATAATTTTCCAAATCTAGGGTTTCTAGAATCTCCTTTTCCAAATCCTTCCCAAATCCTATCTCCCCTTTAGGAAACCAAATTCAATCTCCCCGTTTAGGAAACTAGATCCCGTCCTCCGTTTTTGGAAACAAAATCCAACCTTTCTCTTTTAGAAACCAAATCCAATCCCTTCCTAATCCAAACCTTTCTTAATTCAATTCCTTCATAAACCATAAGTTTCCTAAGCTTAAACTTTAAATCTTTCCTTAAATTTTAAAATCCAACTCTTTCCTGATTCAAATCATTCCTAATCCTTCACTTTCCTAAATCTTAAGTTTCCAAAAACTTGAACATAAAAATCTTTCCTAAAATTCTAAAATTCAACCCTTTCCTAATTTAACCCCCTTTCTAAATCTTAACTTTTCAAATCCAAATCTTTCCTAAATTCAAGCCTTTCCTAATTTCAAGACTTTCTAAAATTCAAACTCTAAAACTTTCTAAATCCTAAACTTTCTAAATTTCAAATCTTTCTAAAATTCTAAGCTTCCTAAATTCAAAAATTTCTTAAGTTAAATCTTTCTAAACCCAAATCTTTCTAAACTCTAAACTTTCCAAAACTTCAACATCTTTCCAAATCTAAGACTTTTCTAAACTCAAAGCTTTCTTAATTTAAGACTTTCTTAAGTTAAAACTTTCTTAATTCAAACATTTCCTAAATTGAAAACTTTCCTTTTTCAAACCTTTCCCAAAACGTAACTTTCTTATTTTCAAAACTTCCTTGTTTTCAAAACTTCCTTGTTTTCAAAACTTCCCACTTTCAAAACTTCCCTTTTTCGAAACATTCTAAAATTCGAAAAACTTTTTTTTTTTTTAACTTGAAACTTTCTAAATTCTAAGTCTTTTCTAAACTAAACTTTTCCTAATTCAAAACATTTCTAAATTCAATACTTTCCCATCTCAAAACTTTCCTAAAGTGAAAACTTTCTTAAACCTAAAACTTTCCTAATTCAAAACTTTCCAAAAATGAAACTTTCCAAAAATAACATTTTCCTCATTCGAAACTTTCCTAATCCAAATCTTTCCTAAATTCCAAGTTTCCAAATCTTTCCAAATCTTCCGAATCCAACATTCCAATCTAATCTTTCTTAATCTCAAGTCTAGGTTTCCTAAACCTCCTTCTTCCCAAAACCAAGTCTTTCCAAAATCAATCTTTCCAAAACAAGTCCAATCTTCTCAATTTCAATTTCCAATCTCCTCTTCTAATCTCAAATCAAATCCAATTTTCAATTCAATCTCTTTCTTCCAATCCAATCTCTATCCTCAAATCAGTCTCTTTTCAATCGGACTCTGGTCCGAACTACGACTGACCTGATTCCCCCAAAGGGATACGTAGGCAACCTTCATAGGTGTGGTCACAATACTTTTCAAACTTTTAATTCCACCCTCATGGGTGCGGTTTCCAAAATCTTTCCAAATCTCGAATTCTAATCTATTTTCAAAATTCCAATTTCAAAATTTCTATTTTCCAAATTTCTATTTCTAATTTTTCAAACTTTCCAATTCCAATTCTATGTTTTCAAATCTCTTCTAAAATCAAATCAAATTCTTCTTTTCAAATTTCCTTTCAAATCTATTCCTAAATCAACTTTCTTTTCTATTGCATTTGCATATCATGCATCATGTGAGTTTTTTTTCAAACATTATTTTTCAAAGTGGATAGGAATGGACATGTGTTAATTAAAGACTCTCATAGGTGAATCTAGGGTAGATTGACATGTAAGTACTGAAAGGGCGGGGTAGGGTGATAGCTTAGTGCATATTCCCTACACGTAACTAACCTCCGAACCTAGATCACTGATTTCAAAGACCAAAAAGGAGTTATTTTTCTAAAAAGGGCTAAATGTTTTCCAAAGGTTGCCAAACAACCCGTTTTCTTAAAAACCCTCTCTTGAGGATGTTTTCCAAAACCCTAAGTATAGTCTTTGGATTATTCTTAGTTTTTAGGTGACCTAACTCACCTTAATCAAGTTAGGTGGCGACTCCGAATCATTTTCAAAAGCCCTTTATTCAATCCAATTTTTCAATTCAAACCTAGTCACACTCATTCTTCTAGAAGGGTGAGTTCTAACGAGAGAGTACAGCATTTTTCCCGCTTAGGTGAGTATTTCTCGAGTGCAAAAAATCTGGGCGCGACAAACCCTAGGCCAATCTAGGAGCATTCTTCATAAATAACTTGTATTCATGCAGTACTTGTGCATTCATGACATGTATAACCTGTACGTCCATTCAATTCATATGTAGTTCAATTCTATTTATGCATTCATAAAAAGGTATGACATGCAATCAATTTTATTCATATATAAACTTGTGCATTCATTAAAAAGTATGACATGCATTCATCAAAAAGTATAACATGCATTTAATTCCATTCATGCATAAGCCTGCACATTCATCAAAAAGTATGATGTGCATTCATTTCAATCCCTGTGTAAGCCTATAAATTTATTTATTCATATTCATGTCTAATATGTGCATCCATCCATGGGTATAAGATACATCGTTCTAACATCGTGTGAAAACTTTAAACAACTTAATCCAACCTTTTTCAAACAATAAAGACTGGGGCAACGTTCCACTCTTGACCTCCCCAATCAACTTTGAAAAGCTTGATTCAATCTTCTCAAATCATTAAAACTTGGGCATTGGCCCACCCTACACCTCCCATTCAATTTCAAACCAGTCGATCCATTCAAAAAAGAACCCACCAAAGATGTTCGACCCTCTAGATTCTTCAAACCTTTCAAAAGAAACCCCACCTCCTCCATAAACAAACTCAAGAAGTTCGACTTCAGAGAAGCACAACCTCTCAGAAGATGTGTCAAGAAGAATCCTATTATGCCTAGCAAAAGAAGAACTTGATAATCAAGCAAACACTGAGTATTCTGATCTCCAAAAATCTCAATCCAAAAAGCCACAAAAGTCTTCTCCTCCAATGTTCAAGACAAAAGAACTGTAAACAGATCCCTCCAAAGCAAAGGTATAATTCTTATCAAATCAAATCAAAATATTTTAAAAATCGAAAGCTCTTGTCAAAATTATTTTTAATTTTAAAAATTTTCAAAGACTTTTCCTACAAAAAGTTTCAACTCTAGTTTCAATGTCTATTCTAAAAATAAAAGCTCTTGCTTTCTTTCAAATTCCAAATCACTTTCAACTTCAAAAACTTTCAAAACTTTTTCTACAAAAGGTTTCAAATTCAAAAAATCAAAGCTCTTACTTTCTTTCAAATTCAAAATCAATTTTCAAAAGTCAAATAAGTTTTTCTAAAATTTTCCTTCAAAAGGTTTCAAGTTTCAAGTCAAAAATGAATTTTGTATACATTTGGTTTTCAACCGTTCAAGTCTCCAGTCAAAATGAATTTTTTTTTTTTATAGTTCAAATTTCAAGTCAAAATGAATTTCCTAAACATTTCGTCTTCAAGAATTCAAATTTCTAATCAAATTACATTATCTAAACATTTTGCCTTCAACAAAACAAGTTTCAAGTTAAATCAATGTTGAATTTTTTCTAATCTTTTTTCTTCAAAAAAAAAAAAAAAAGCAAGTTTCAATTCTAGACAAATTCTACATTTTTCAAATTTTTTCCTTCAAAAAGTTTCAACTCAAAATCAATCTCTAGGTTTTCTAAACTTTTTTCTTCAAAAGTTTCCATTCTAATCAGTTTCTAGGTTTTCTAAACATATTCCTTCAAAAAGTTTCGTTTCAAAATCATTTCACCAGTTTTCAAAGCTTTTTCCTTCAAAAAGTTTAATCTCAAAAGCAAGTTTTGGGTTTTGAAGCTTTCGCCTCAAAAAGCCTCTTTTCAAAAAATCTTGAGTTTTCAAGCTTTTGCTTCAAAAAGCCTAAATTTCAAAATTCCGGATTTTTAAGCTTTTGCCTCAAAAAGCTTAACTTTTAAAATCCTAGATTTTCTAGCTTTCACCACAAAAAGCCTAGCTTTCTAAAATTTTCAAGTTTCCTGAGCATTCTCCTTCAAAAGCTCCGTTTTTAAAATATCTTCTCGGTTTCTCGAGCATTTTCTTTCAAAAGCTCCACTTTCCAAAAATCTCAGGTTCTAGCTTTTACCTCAAAAAGCCTAACTTTCCAAAATTTTTGAGTTTCTAATCTTCCTACAAAAAAGTAGATTGGGCTTTCGAGCTTCTTCCAAAAAAGCAAATTAGGTTTCCTAGCTTCCTTTGAAAAAAGCAGATTAGGTTTCAGAGCTTCTTCCAAAAAAGCAGATTGAGTTTCCAAGCTTCATTTGAAAAAGCAAATTGGGTTTCCGAGCTTCCTTTGAAAAAAGCAGATTAAGTTTTAGAGCTTCTTCCAAAAAAGCAGATTGAGTTTCCAAGCTTCATTCGAAAAAGCAGATTGGGTTTCAGAGCTTCCTCCGAAAAAGCAAATTGGTTTTCAGAGCTTTTTTTGAAAAAGTAAATTGGGCTTTTAAGCTTCCTTTGAAAAAGCAGATTGGGTTTCAGAGCTTCCTCCGCAAAAACCAATTAGGTTTCTGAGCTTCTTTCGAAAAAGCAAATTGAGTTTCTGAGCTTCTTCCGAAAAAGTAGATTGGGTTTTCGAGATTTCTTCGTCAGAAGTAGATTTGGTTTTAAGTTTTCTCTTATGCCCAAAACACTTTTCAACCTTAAAACTTTAAAACCCGAACCCCATATTTCAAAATACTTCTATTCCGGTCCTTTCGATAGCCTTGCAGTCAACATGGGATCCTTCCTTTTTCAATTTTCTGCCTTCGACAAGCAAAGATAGAAAAAGAGGGGTAGCTTAAGCACCCCATTTTTGCTAACTCAGCAATCTCCGGCCTGACTGGATCTAGTTTCAAAAATCACAATACATATGAGCCCAAGTCGGCTCTTTCAAACTCCAATCCAATCAACTAGTCGCTTCCTAAGCTTAAAAGGCCTAATTGAAGTTGAAAAGACCATGTTGCCCTTAGACACACCAAACAGCTTTCCGAGACCTAGTGGTCTTGGGAACCAACGCCATCCAGGCAACTTTTCAAGACCAGGCGGTCTCAGAAACTAGGTCTCGGGAACCAACGCCATCCAGGCAACTTTTCAAGACCAGGCGGTCTCAGAAACCAACGCCATCTAAGTAGTTTCACGAGATCAAGCGATCTCGGGGACCAACATCATATCAAATTTTAGACAGTTCACTTACGGCACTTACTAGCTCGCCAATGTAGAATGTCCGTCATCTGGCAGTTCATCGAGACCAGGTGATCTTGGAAACCAACACCACCCTACAAGTAGCTTTCTGAGATCAGGCAATCTCAGGAACCAACACTATCCTATAGGAAGCTCTCTAAGACCGGGCAGTCTTAGGGACCAACACCACACAATTAGCTTTCGAGACTGAGCGGTCTCGGGAACCAACACTTAGGAAAACACCGGGGCCTGCTAGCTCGACTGGGTGAAAAATGACCAAACCTGCCCCTTGGGCCTCTAGGCACATCTTGAGAAAGTTCAAAATCCCTCAAGACTGTAAATCCACCCTTCCAAAGTGTTCCTAGATAGTTAGGCATACTCAATATGTCATCCTATTTAATTCCAGACCAATTCCAGTCCTGTCCTGGTTAACTTTGGTTAAAATGACCATTTTGCTATTGAGCACCCCTAGTAAAGTACAAATCCCACCAAACAGCGGAAACACCTTCCAGAACCGTCCCTGAACAGTTCGACACACTTAACGCATCGCTCCAATCCATCCTGACCCTTTTTGACCAAGCCCAGTCAAAATGACCATTTTACCCCTAGCGACCCGAGTACGCCCCGAAACCACATTGGCTCTAGGTACCAAACTGGTAGATCCTCATATGCCCATGTTCAATCCATGGTGAGCCCTATGACTCTAAACACTTTCAACTTAACGAAAATCCCCTAGAGTGTCTCACAAACACTTTGCTAGGGTTTTTTTTATCTCTCGATTCCCAGGTTATAACGCACTGTCAAATGACTTGAGAAATGCATAAATCATGGCATTCGTAAAAGCTTGACCATTGGTCTTTCCATCGATACAACTTAATAGAATAGATTGCTTCCCGAAGCCCCCCGATCGCATGGCTTGAAAACCGTCACTTTTATTAAACCCTAGAGCATTTCACAAATGCGCTGCTAGGGTTGTCTTTTCTTCCAAGTCCCTGATTATGACAACCTATCAAATGACTTGAGAAATGTGTAAATTAAGGAATTCCTGAAAGTATTTGCAGAGCACTTTCCATCGGTATGGTCCAATCGAAGGGATCGCTTCCCGAAGGCCCTGATCACATAGCCCAAAAAAGGCTACTTTTGAACATTCACGGAGCGTATCATAAACGCTCTTTAAAAGTATGTTTTCGTACACACTTCTTGAGATGATATCTCATTCTTTTGAACACCTTTCAAGCTCTCCAAAAATTTTAGGTTCTTGAGAAACATTAGGAGAACATAGTGGATGTAACCGATTTTCTCGAATCTTTTTATGATTACACAATTATTGGGGCAAAGTTTTAAACGAACATTTTCAATGGCAGAGCGTATGCTACATGCACCCAGATTTTGATCAGATAGATCAAAACTTTGCTTACTCCCTAAGATTCAGCCAGTATAGGGAGTGCCACGTGGCATTCAGCCAGTGGAACAGTACTGATGCATATAGCACATGCGCTAGGGCAAAATTTGCCTAGGTGCATGTACTACATGTGCTAGGTCTCTCCAGGCTTGCTTATAAATATAGGCCTCCCTCTTTGCATATTCCAGAATAAAAAACAGCAACGAAGCTCTCTAGAAATAGCCTCTGAACCTTGAATTTCCATATACATCTCATCCTCCAAACACTTAGGTTAGATTCCACCTCCCTCTAGCCTATAAACCACACTCACAAAGCCCTCAATGCCATAGAAAATCCCATTCTAGCCACTTCAAGCCTTTCTAAGGCCATTCAAGTTCAAGCTAAAGCGTCCACGGAGGTTTAAAGGTGTTTGAAGGCAAAATGCAATGTTCTCTTTTATATTTTTGTCATCCCCACTCTTCTCTTCTCTCTCCTAGCCTACTTAGGATATTCTCGATTTTAAACTCCCATTTCCTACCCCCTTTCTTGAATACTCGAAATAAGAGAGCTCCTAGTTCATGCCTAGAGGAAAGCTTATGAGAGCCACCGTGTAGAGGGATCTCTCACTAGCCTACTTTAAGATAGTATGGCATTAGAGCACCTAGTAATTTGGTGTGGCCTATGGCTTTGTATGAATTCATGACCCTCTTGCATATGCTTACCATGTTCATATATTGCATGCTTGGCCCCATTCTTGTATCCATCATCATTTTGTAAAAACTTTCACTATCTTCATTTCTATGTCTTCTTCATATGCCATATCCAAATGTTTTTCTAAAAAAAATGACTCTAAGGGTTGGTTCCTTGAAGCCTAGGTCAATTACCATGTCTTATACCCCCCCCCCCCCCCCCCCCCCCCCAACCCCCTTGACTTCATTTTTGCATCCTTGTATTCCTTTGCATTTCATGTGACATAAAATTGGTTTTCAAACTTTTTCTTCTATATTGATTTTATGGAATCCATTTTCTTCAACCTTGTGGTTGAAATGGTCTCTTGGAATCCTCTCTTGAGTGTTTTTCTCATTATCTTGACCATATGAACCCTAGATCACTAGAATTGGTTTTCGACACCCCAAAAGTGGTTTTCAAGATAACCCTCTTCAAGAAAAGTTCTCAAATTTATTCTCTTTAATTTGCATAAAAATGGTTTTTAAAAAACTACCATTTTCATCTTAATTTTTAGAAGTTTTGCTCTATTGAATACTGTGGCTGGAATGGTTCTATGGAGTCCTCTTTGGAGTGGCTTCCTTCAAAATCAAGCATATGAACCCTTATTCTTTAGAGTGGTTTTCCAAAGCATCCTTTCCAAAACTAATTTTTAAAGGTTCATTCTTTTTACTTTCCCAATAAAAGAAGTCTTTAAAATTATCTATTCAATGTTGATTTTCACAAGTTTTACTCTATTGAGTTAGTGGTTGAAATGGTTCCAAGGCAATCCTCTCTTGAGTGGTTTACAAATACCAACCATAAGAATCCAACACTCACTTCAGTGGTTTTCATAAAATATTTTTCAAAACACACTTTCAAGTTTCATGCATGAAACCACCTTTCCAAAACCACTAGGTCCAAATCTTCGTTCAAAACCATCTTTCCAAAACCCCTAGGTCCAAACCCTAGTTCAAAACTACCTTTCAAAACCACCCTTCAACCCTAGGTCAACCAAACTTTAGGTTAACCTAACCTTAGTTAGTTAACCCTAGGTCACCTTAACACTAGGTTAACCTAACTTAAGTTGGTTAACCCTACGTCACCTTAACCTGAGGTTAGCCTAACCCAAGTTAGTTAACCCTAGGTCAACCCAACCTAGGTTAGTAAGTTTCATGGTTCCAATTCAAAAACCTCTTTTCAAATAATCTGTCAACTCAAAAACCATTTTCATAATATACTTTCAAAAACATCTTACACTCTTGAGATTTCAAAAATCAACTTCAAAACCTTTTCAAATATTCCTATACTCTATCTTCAAAAATGCCTCCAAAAAGTTCTCTTAAACTTGCCTCAATTAAAATGGCAAGACCTTTAACATCTTTCAAAAGACTATTTTCAAAATGTTTTCAAGAAACTCACAATTCTAAAGTGTCCCTAACCTTTTATGGTTAGTGATTCTAGGGGAATGTGATACATTAAATACAACCTTCAAGGTTGTCCATATTACTGTTCCAAAAGCCTAAGTGCTTTAAAAACCTTTTTCAAAAATGAATTTCAAACATCACATTCTTGAAACAACCCTAATCCTTCTATGCTTTGGATTGTTCAAGTGTAAGTGAGACATTTAGAAAGGGTTCTATAACCCTAAAGCTTTAGAAAACCAAAGGGAAGTTTCTAGCCCCTTTTCCAAACATGTTTTCAAAACTCGTAATGCTAAAAGAGTTTAGTTCTTCAATCACTAACCTCTTAAAATGATGAAACAATGAATATGCCTTTCATAAGGTATTCAAAAACTACTTTCAAAAGCTTTTCGAAGACAAGTTCACAAGAGCATTTCCAATCTAAACTCTACCCCCAAAGTTTTCAAACAAGACTTCAAAACATTTCTAAAAAGTCTCTTGAGTTATTCCAAAACCCTTCAAAAACTCCCTTAAGTTATTTAAAAAAACATTTCAAAACTTCCTTGAAGTGATTCTAGAAACATTTAAAATTATCTTCAATCCCAATTTCGAAAAACACTCCAAATATCCTAAGTTCTATTTCAAATGCATTTTAATAAATTCTCAAGTTCTCTTTTTTTAGAGACCACAAAGTGTCTTCCAACATTTCCAAAGACCTCAAAGTGTCTTCAAAACTTTCCAATGGCCTCCATACGTCTCTTTTCTATCAGGCTCTTGTCCGAACTAAGAATGACCTGATTCTCGCCAAATGAGATATGTAAGCAATTTAAAATGGTGCGGTCATAATCTTTATTTCAACTCAAGTTTCCTTTTTAAAATTTTCTATAAATTCAAGATTTCTATTATGAATCCCTTCAAAACTTGCATCATGCATCATTCATCCAAAAAGTGATGACCAAACCCCATTTTTAAAATTCTAAAGTGGATATCAAGTGAATAATAGTAACCAGGTTGTTCAATTCAGTGAATTAAGGGTGATTAGACATGTAGGTATCGAAAGGGCGGGGTAGGGTAATGATCTTAGGATATCTTCCCTACATGTAACTAATCCCTAGACCATAGATTTCTATTTTGAAGACCAAAATCGGAGTCACATTTTCAAAAGGGCTTTCTGTCACGTCCAGATTTTTCGCACTCGAGGAATACTCACACAAGCAGGAAAAACACTATACTCTCTTGTTAGAACTCACCCTCCTACAAGAATGAGTGCGACTAAGTTTGAATTGAAAATTAATTTGAATAAAGGGCTTTTAGAAAAAATTTGGAGTCGCCACCTAACTTGATTAAGGTGAGTTAGGTCACCTAAAAACTAAGCATAATCCAAAGACTACACTTAGGGTTTTTGGAAAAAAGTTTTGAAAATATCACCTCAAGAGAGGGTTTTTAAAAAAAAACAGGTTGTTTGGCAACCTTTGGAAAACATTTAGCCCTTTTTTGAAAATAACTCCATTTTGGTCTATGAAAACAGTGATTCTAGGTTTGGAGGTTGGTTACGTGTAGGGAAGATTCACTAAGCCATCATCCTACCCCGTCCTTTCGGTACCTACATGTCAATCTACCCTAGATTCACCTATGAGAATCTTTAACTAACTAATGTTCAATCCTATCCACTTTATAAAACAGTGTTTAAAAAGATATTTAACATGATGCATGATATGCAAGTGCAAGAAAAGATAATCGAAAAATAGATTTGAAAATAAATTGATTTAATTTAAAAAGAATTTTGAAAGGATAGATTTGAAATTGACAAGTTTTAGAAATTGAAAATAGAGATAGAATTTTGGAATTGAAAATTAGAAATAGAACATAGAATTGGAGATTGAAGAAGATTATAGAATTGGAGATTTGAAAAATATGGAAACCGCACCCATGACGGTTGCCTACATATCCTTTTGGAGAAATTAGGTCAGTCATAGTTCGGACAAGAGTCCGATAGAAGATAGAATGTTTTGATTGAAAAAAAGATTTGATTTGAACTTAGAAATTGAAATTTGGAATTAAGAATATTGGACTTTGATTGGAAGATTTGAAAAGACTTGGTTTTAGGAACCTAGACTTAGGAGATTAGAGAAGAAAGATTGGACTTGACTTGGAAAGATTTTAGAAGAGAATTGACTTGAATTTTGGACTTGGAAGATTAGGAAACTTGGAATTAGAAAAAATTCGAATTAGGAAAAGTTTCAATTTAGGAAAATTTTAGGTTTAGGAAAGTTTTCACATTAGGAAAGTTTCAACTTAGAAAAGTTTTGAAATTAGGGAAGTTTCAACTTAGGAAAGTTTTGAATCAAGAAAGGTTTTGTTTCAAGAAAGATTTTGACTTAGGAAAGTTTTCAAAATAGGAAAGTTTTGAATTTGGAATGTTTTGAAATACGGAAATTTTGAAAGTAAGAAAGCTTTGAGTTTAGAAAATTTTAGATTTGGGAATATTTGAAGTTTAGGAAAGTTTAGAGTTTTAGAAAGATTTAGGAAGCTTAAAAAGATTTAACTTAAGAAAGTTTTGAATATAGAAAGCTTTAAATTTAAAAAGATTTGAAATTTAGAAAGTTTAAGATTTAGAAAGTTTAATATTTAGAAAGTTTTAGAGTTTTAGAAGATCTTGAGATTAGGAAAGGTTGAGTTTAGGAAAGATTTGAAAACTTATATTTGAAAAGTTAAGATTTAGAAAGAGCTAGAATTAGGAAAGGGTTGAATTGGGAAAGATATGGAAGTTGAGTTCTAAAATTTAGGAAAGATTTTTATGTTCAAGTTTTGGAAACTTAAGATTTAGGAAAGTAGAAGATTAGGAAGGATTTGAATAAGGAAAGATTTAGAATAGGAAAAGTTAAGATTCCTATTTCCTAAAACAAGGGATTAGATTTTATTTCTAAAAGAGAAAATTTGATTTTGTTTCAAAAAACGGAGGATATGATCTAGTTTCCTAAACGGGAAGATTGGATTCAGTTTTCTAGAGGGAAGATTTGATTTGACAATGATTTGGAAAAGGAAGTTTTAGAAACCCTAGATTTGGAAGTGTATAGTTTTGACGTAGAAAATAGGTTTTGGAAACATGTATAGTTTTGATGTAGAAAATAGGTTTTGGAAACATGTATAGTTTTGATGTAGAAAACAAGAGGTTTTGGAAACCTCGGTTTTAAGGCAAGTTTGAAAACCATATTTTTTTGGAAAGAAAATTAGGGTCTCCTAATCGTGGCTCTAGGGCTTAACTTGGGCTCTAAGGAAAGAGATTTTTGGAAAGTGTGTTTTTGGAAATGAGGATTTTTAGAAGGGAATCCTAGAGAAGAGTTTTTAGAAAGAAGATTTTGGGAAGAGAGTTTTTAGAAAGATTTTTTGAAAAAAGATTGTTGGAGAGAGTTTTTAAAAAAACAATTTGGGAAGCGTTTTTAGAAAGTGAATTTTGAGGAGAGTATTTTAAAAAGGAATTTAAGAGGAGAAGTTTTAGAAAATAGATTTTTAGAGGAGTTTTTAGAAAACAATTTTAAAAATAAGAGTTTCTGGAAAGCATGTTGAAAAAGGAGGTTTTAGGAAGAGAAACTTTCGAAAAGAGAGTTTTTTAGAAGGTATAAAAATATCTCACTTTCCTAAAGCAATTCTAACCATAAGAATGCTAGAACCACTTTAGGAAAGTGGTTTTGAAAATAACGAAGGTTTAAAAATATGGACCAGGAAAATCACTTTAAATGTAACACTTTCCTAGAGTAATCATAGCCATGGAAAGGCTAGAATCACCCTAGAGTTGTGATTTTAAAAACATGTTTTGAAAAAGGAGATTTTGATGCAATTTTGAAAGCAAGTTTAATGCAAGCTTTGAAAACGAGTTTGAAAACAATTTTTGGAAGAATGCAAGATAATGATACGCACAATGCAAATTTGGGGTCATGAACATACAAGGTTAAGGCTTCACCAAATAATCAAGGGGGCCGAACCCACGTGGTCTCCGGTTAGACTAAAAGAAAGCCCCCGACACGGTGACCTCCAATAGTCTAATCCTACACATGGACCGTGAGTCCCCTTGTTTCAAGCATGCAAAGAAAGCGGGAGAAAGAGATGGGGGATTAAAATAGAGAAAACCCAAGTGGGCTAGTGTCGCGCCCAGATTTTTCACACTCGAGGAATACTCACCCAAGCGAGAAAAATGTTGTACTCTCTCGTTAGAACTCACCCTCCTAGAAGAATGAGTGCGACTAGGTTTGAATTGAAAACAGGTTTGAATAAAGGGCTTTGGAAAAAGATTTGGAGTCGCCACCTAACTTGATTAAGGTGAGTTAGGTCACCTAAAAACTAAGAGTAATCCGAAGACTACACTTAGGGTTTTTGAAAAACAATTTTGGAAAACATCCTCAAGAGAGGGTTTTTTAGGAAAACGGGTTGTTTCGCAACCTTTGAAAAACATTTAGCCCTTTTTAGAAAAATAACTCCTTTTGGCCTTTGAAATCAGTGATCCTAAGTTCGGAGGTTGGTTACGTGTAGGGAAGACGCACTAAGCTATCACCCTACCCCGCCCTTTCGGTACCTACATGTCAATCCACCCTAGATTTACCTATGAGAGTCTTTAACTAACTATAGTTCAATCCTATTCACTTTGAAAAATAATGTTTGAAAACTAATTTAGCATGATGCATGATATGCAAGTGCAAGATGAGAGAATTGGAAAATTGATTTGAAAAGAAATTGATTTGATTTGAAAATAGATTTGAAGAAATAGAATTGAAATTAGAAAGTTTGAAAATTGAAAATAGAAGTTTGAAAATAGAAATTTTGAGATTGGAATTTGAAAATTGATTGGAATTTGAAATTTGGAAAGATTTTCGAAACCGCACCCATGAGGGTGGAATTGAAAGTTTGAAAAGTGTTGTGACCACACCTATGAAGGTTGCCTACGTATCCCTTTGGGAGAATCAGGTCAGTCGTAGTTCGGACATGAGTCCGATTGAAAATAGAAGAGTGGATTTGAAGAAGGAGATTGAATTAGAAATTAAATTTGATTTGAAATTGGAAGAGGAGATTGGAAATTGAAATTGAGAAGATTGGACTTTGATTTGGAAAGATAGATTTGGACTTGCTTTAAAAAAAAAAAAAAAAAAAAGAAAGAAGGTTTGAGGAAACCTAGACTTAGGAAAGGTAGGAGACCTAGGAAAGACTCAAGAGTTTAAGAAAGATTGGATTTAGGAAAGGTTCGAATTAAGAAAGGTTCGATTTAGGAAAGTGTCATTTTTGGAAAGTTTGAAATTAGGAAAGTTTCACTTTTGGAGAGTTTCGAATTAGGAAAATTTTCGACTTAGGAAAGTTTTGAAAATTGGAAAGTTTTGAAATAGGGAAGTTTTGAAAATTGGAAAGTTTCGTTTTTGGAAAGATGTTGAAGTTTTGGAAAGATTTAGAATTTAGAAAGTTTAGAAGTTTAGAAAGATTTAACTTAAGAAAGTTTTAAATTTAGGAAACTTTGGATTTGAAAAGATTTGAAATTTGGAAAGTTTAGGATTTAGAAAGTTTTAGAGTTTAGAAAGATTTAAGATTTTAGAAAATTTTAGAATTTTAGAAAATCTTGAAATTAAGAAAGGTTTGAATTTAGGAAAGGTTTAAAAGCTTGAATTTAGAAAGTTAAGATTTGGAAAGGGAGTTGAATTAGGAAAGGGTTGAATTAGGAAAGATTTCAAAGTTGAGTTTTAAAATTTAGGAAAGATTTTTATGTTCAAGTTTTGGAAACTTAAGATTTAGGAAAGTGAAAGTTTAGGAAGTATTTGAATTAAGAAAGAGTTGGATTTTGAAATTTAAGGAAAGATTTAGAGTTTAGGTTTAGGAAACTTATAGTTTAGGAAGGAATTGAATTAGGAAAGGTTTAGATTAGGAAGGGATTGGATTTGGTTTCTAAAAGTGAAAGGTTGGATTTTGTTTCCAAAAACGGAGGATTGGATTTGGTTTCCTAAAGGGAAGATAGGATTTGGCAAGGATTTGGAAAGGGAGATTCTAGAAACCCTAGTTTTGGATGTAGAAAATAGGTTTTGAAAATATGTATAATTTTGATGTGAAAACAAGAGATTTTGAAAACCTTGGTTTGGGCAAAGTTTGAAAACCATATTTTTGGGAAGAAAATTAGGGTTTCCTAATGGTTAGCTCTAGGGCTTGACTTGGATTCTAAGGAAAGAGTTTTTGAAAAATGCATTTTTAGAAACGAAGGTTTTCTAGAAGGAAAATCCTAGGGAAGAGTTTTTGGAAAGTGAATTTGGAAAGAGAGTTTTTGGAAAGATTTCTGGAAAGAAAGAATTTTTGGAAAGTGTATTTTTAGAAACGAAGATTTTAGAATGAAAATCCTAGAGGAGAATTTCTAGAAGAGAGATTTTGGAAAGAGAGTTTTTTAGAAAGGTTTTTGGAGAGAGTTTTTAGGAAGGTGAATCTAGGGAGTGTTTTTAGAAAGTGAATTTTGAGGGAAAGATTTTGGAGAGGAGTTGAAAAAGAGAGTTTTGAAAAATAGATTTTGGAAGGAAGCTTTTGAAAACAATTTTAAAGAGGAGAGTTTTAGGAAAGTATGTTGAAAAAGATATTTTTTAGGAAGAGATTTTTGAAGAGAGAGAGTTTTGGAAAGTATGAAAAAGTCTCACTTTCCTAAAGCGATTCTAGCCATAAGAGGGCTAGAACCACTTTAAGAAAGTGGTTTTGAAAACAATAAGATTTGAAAATATAGACCAAAAAGGTCACTTTTAATGTAACACTTTCCTAAAGCAACCCTAGTCATGGAAAGGCTAGAATCACCCTAGAATCGTGGTTTTGAAAACAAGTTTTTGAAAAAGAGATTTTGATGCAATTTTGAAAACAAGTTTGAAAACGATTTGAAAAACAACTTTGAAAATGGTTTTTGGAAGATGCAAGACTATGATATGCACAATGCAATTTGGGGTCGTGAACATACAAGGTTAAGGCTTCACCACATAATCAAGGGGGCCGGACCCACGTGCTCTTTGGTTAGACTAGAAAAAAGCCCCCGACACGTTGACTCTCCAATAGCCCAATCCTACACATGGACCAGGAATCCCCTTATTTCAAGCATGCAAAGAAAGGGGGGAAAAGAGATGGGGGATTAAAATAGAGAAAACCCAAGTGGGTTAGGAGAGAGAAGAGAGAGTGGGGAATGCGGAAATTTAAAGAGAAAGCCTACCTTGTATCTTCTTTAATTTGCGCGCCTTGCTTGTCTTCGGTCTTCGGTCTTCGTCTTGATCTTTTTCTTCAACCTTCAAGGGTTTTCTTCAAGCTTTAGATGGCAGCTCTTCAAGTCTTCAAAGGATGGTTGAAGGCTAGGGTATGAGTGTATGGGGGTGTGTATGAGTGTATAAGAGGCTAGGGTTTATGTATGGTGGCTAGGGTTTAGGAGGTGCTCGAGCTCTGTATATCGAAATATAGGATTCTTAGGTTAAGTTTGCAGCCCCCTTTCACGTTGAATGAGGCTCTGTATTTATAGAGGTTGGACAAAACTGGCGCCTGTTGCAGTGGCGCCAGGCCAAATTCTACACTAGCGCCACTAGGAGTGGCGCCAGGCCATTTTTTGGCTTGGCGCCACTACTAGTGGCACCAGCAAATTAGGAAAGATTTAAGGTCGGCAAGCAACGTATCTTTGACTAGATTTGGGCGCCTGTACTAGTGACTATTATACAATTTTTAGCCTGGCTTCACTAGGAGTGACTCCGGAAAGTCCGGGAATGATTTGAAGGAGCCGGGAATGACCCGGGAGGCCGGAAAGGAGCAGAAACACTTAAAATAGTGTCCTGGAGGTATTTGATTTGGCAAGTGAGGATAAGGTGGGTCGGAAAGGTTGACCGGGCCTTTAGGGCAAAACGGTCAATCAGACCGGAAAACTGTCGGGGCGAACCCGGATTGTCCCAGAAAAAGACTTGGGATCTGGAAACATTATTTAGAATGTTCCCAGAGGTTGTTGGTTTGATTCCCAGAGCCGGCGCGGTCGGAAAAGGAGACCGGCCCGCTAGGGGCAAAACGGTCATTTTGTACCGGGTTTGCCGGAACTGACTCAGAATGATCCGGAAAGGTAAGGGGAGGTTAAGAACACTATAAAAAGTATTCTCGGGTCATTATCGGTTTGATACCCAGAGCCGGTGTGGTCGAAGAAGGAGACCGGCCCTCTAGGGGCAAAACAGTGATTTTGTACCGGGTTGGCCAGAACTGACTTGGAATGATCCGGAAAGGTAAGGGGAGGTTGAGAACACTATAAAAAGTATTCTCAGGAGGTTACCGGTTTAATACCCAGAGCCGGTGTGGTTCCCGGGGCATTCGCATGCTTAGGGGCAAAATGGTCATCTTGACCGGAAAGTCTTGGAAAAGGTCCTAAGGGTAGTCTGGTCATTTTTCACCGAAGTGAGCTAACAAACACTGGTGTTAACCTAGGTTTTGAGTGTTTCCGCCACTCTAACGGTGTGAGTATTTCCGCTACTCTAACGGTTTTGTGAGTATTTCCGCTACTCTAACGGTTCTGTGAGTAGTTTTGCTACTTAGACCGTCTCGAGGAATAAACTGTCTCGAGAGTGGGACTGGAAGGGGTCTTACCGTCTCCGAAGAGACGTGCCTGGATTGGAGCCGTCTCGAGGAATAAACTGTCTCGAGAGTGGGATTGGAAAGGGGTCTTACCATCTCCAAAGAGACGTGCCTGGAGTGGAACTGTCTCGAGGAATAAACTGTCTCGAGAGTGGGATTGGAAAGGGGTCTTACCGTCTCCGAAGAGATGTGCCTGGGTTTTGAGTGTTTCCGCCACTCTAATGATTTTATGAGTAGTTTTGCTACTCGGACCGTCTCGAGGAATAAACTGTCTCGAGAGAGGGATTGGAAAGGAGTCTTACCGTCTCCGAAGAGACGTGCCTGGATTATGAGTGTTTCCGCCACTCTAACGGTTTTGTGAGTGTTTCCGCCACTTTAACGGTTTTGTGAGTAGTTTTGCTACTTGGACCGTCTCGAGGAATAAACTGTCTTGAGAGAGGGATTAGAATTGGAATAAGAAAGGACAATGCCCCTAAGGGCATTTTGGTCATTTTGCCTCTATTTGGGCCTGACAGGCCCGCGAAGCGATGAAAAGAGGGAATTTGGACCTAGAGGATTAGTTTCGATTGGAATATGCCCAAAATGACTTGAAAACAAGCCTGGACGAAGTGTAGACTACCGAGCGGTCAAAAATGGGGTGCTTACGGCTAGGAAAGAGAAGAGAGAGGGGGGAAGTACGGAAATTTAAATAAGAGGCCTACCTTGTGTCTTCTTTATTTTGCTTGGCTTTGCACGCCTTGCTTTCTTACTTTTTCTTCAGTCTTTGGTTCAATCTTCGAGAGCTTCATTTTGGTCTTCAAATCTTCGTAGTTGCAGAACTCCAAGTCTTCAATGGAGGGTTGGAGGCTAGTGTATAAGTGTATAGGGGTGTGTATGAGTGTATATAAGGCTAGGGTTTGGTGTATAGTGGCTAAGGTTTGGAAAACCTAGAGAAGCTAGGGCTTTGGGAGTGTACGAGCTCTGTGTATCAAAAATTAGGGTTTTTAGACTGAGTTTGCAGACCCCTTTCGCGCTGGAAAAGGCTCTGTATTTATAGAGATGGGATAGACCTAGCGCCTGTTGCAGTGGCGCCAGGCCAAATTTCCTCTTGGCGCCACTGCTAGTGGCGCCAGCTAGTTAGGAAAGTTTTAAAGCCAGCAAGTAACGTATCTTTGGAAGATTTGGGCTCCTGTACTAGTGACTACCATGCAATTTTTAGCCTGACTCCACTAGGAGTGACTTCGAAAAGTTCGGGAACGATTTGAAGAGGCCGGGAATGACCTAGAGAGCTGGAAAAGGGTAGGAACACTTAGAATAGTGTCCCGGACGTATTTAACTTGAAAAATGAGGATAGGATGTGTCGGAAGGATTGACTGAGCTGTTAAGGGCAAAACCGTCAATCGGGTTGGAAAGCTGCAGGGACAAGCTTGGAATGTCCCGAAAAAAGATTCGAGACTTGGGGACATTATTTAGAATGTTCCCAAAGGTTGCCGGTTTGATACCCAGAGCCAGTGTGGTCAGAAAAGGCGACCAGCCCTCTAGGGGCAAAACGGTTATTTTGTACCGAGTTTGCTGGAATTGACTCGGAATGATCAGGGAAGGTAAAGGAAGGTTGGGAATACTATAAGAAGCATTCTCGGAAGGTTTCCGGTTTGATACCCAAAGCTTGTGTGGTTCCTGAGGCATTCGAATGCTTAGGGGCAAAATTGTCATCTTGACCGAAAAGTCTCAGAATTGGCCCGAAACTGACTAGAAGGTACCTAATCATGCCAAATTGCCTTTAAAACAATCTTGGAAGGTTGGACTTACCGTTCTGAGGATTCAAATGTATTCTTGAGAAACATGCCAAAAAATAGCCCTATGGGCAGTTTGGTCATTTTTCACCGAAGTGGGCTAGCAGGAACTGATGTTGACCTGGGTTTTGAGTGTTTCCGCCACTCTGATCGCGGTCGCGTGATACAGGAGTTTGTTGCCAATTTCCTATATCGACCTATTTGCGAGTATTTCCGCTACTCTGACAGTTGCGAAGTTTGCGAGTATTTCTTCTACTCTGACGGTTCGCGATCATTCCCAAGACTGTCTAATCTCGGGAAGCTACTAAAAGGACTTACGCCTGAGAATCAACTTTCTCGAAAGGTGTGCCTAAACGGATATTTCTGTATTGACGGGCTAGCAGGCGCCAAAGGTGGACCGTTCTACCATCTAGGGGACTTGGGGTCTTGTCCCGGTTGACAGTTTTAAAGGGACTTACCGTTTCGAAGAGATTTTCTTCGAAAAACACGCCGAACCATCTCGAGGAATAAACTGTCTCGAGAGATGGATTGGACTTAGAATTGTAATTAGAAAGGGGACTTACCATCTTCGGAAAGATGTGCCTGATTCGAAATTGGAAAGGGGACTTACCGTCTTCGAAAAGACGCACTTGATTTGGAATTGGAAAGGGGACTTACCGTCGTCGGAGAAATGTGCCTAATTTGAGATTAGAAAGTATAATGCACCTAAGGGCATTTTGGTCATTTTGCTTCTCTTTGGGCCCGGTGGGGCCCATGAAACTATGAATTGACAAGAATAGACATAGAAAGTTAATTTGGATTAAAATATGCCTCTAATGACTTGAACACAAGTCTGGACGAAGTGGAGACCGCCGAGCGGTCAAAAATGGGGTGCTTACACTTTCCAAAGGTTATTAAGACCTATTTTCCAAAAAAACCTTCTTAGAAGGACATTTTCAAAACATTTTTGAAAAGCCTAAGTTTAGTCTTTGGATTATACTTAGTCTTAAATGGCCTAACACATCTTTAACTATGTTAGGTGGCGTCTCCAAACTTTTTCAAAACCCTTTGTTTAAGTCAATTTTAAGATAAAATCTAGTCGCACTCGTCTTCTAGGAGGATGAGTTCTAATGAGAAAGCACCGTACTTTTTCCCGAGCCAAGAGGGCTTAATGGTTAAAAATCGGAGCGTAACATTGAGAAAGTACCAAGTCTTCAAGATGGTAAGTCCACCTTCCAAGATTGTCCCCGAACAATTTGACATGTTCAATATACCATTCTAGTCGACTCCGGACCAATTCCGATGATACCCAATCATAATGAACAAACTATCCCTAGGGCACTCCAACACATATTTGAGAAAGTACTAAGTTCTTGAGATGGTAAGTCCACCTTTCCAAGACTATCCTCGGACAGTCCAACATATTTAGTATGCCATTTCATCAAACTCCGAACCCGTTTCAGTGATACTTGGTCAAAATGACCATGTTACCCCTAGGCATTCCAGACACGCCCACTGGGAAGTACAAGTCCCCTGAAGTGACAAGACCACACTAAACTACCTTTAGATAGTCAAACACACTCTTGTGCGAGAATAAAGTCCACTCCGGCCTCATTCTAACAAGTTTTGGTCAAAATGACCATTTTACCCTTGGGGGCTTGGGCCTCCATTCCAACCACGCCAGCTTTGGGTACCAACCCGACATTCATTGGGATACTTCGCCAAACATCCCCGTCCATTTCCAAGCGAGTCTCTTGACTTAAAAAATCTCTAAGTCAATAAAAGCTTCCTGGAGCGTTTTATAGATGCTCTGCTAGGGTTGACTTTCTCTAACTCCCTGACTAAAACGCACCATCAAATAACTTAAGAAATATGTAAATCAAGAAATTCCCAAAAGCCTTTCCATAGGTCTTTCTATCGATACGACTTGATTGAAAAGATCACTTCCTGAAGCGTCTGATCGCGTGGCCCAAAAGTTGCCACTTTGAAAAACCCTTGGAGCATCTCACAAACACTCCACCAAGGCTGACTTTTTAATTCTTTTATTAAAATGCACCATCAAATGACTTGAGAAATGCATAAATTAGGGAATTCCTTGAAGCTTGTCCAGAAAACCTCCCATCGGTACAGTTTGATTGAGGAGGTCACTTCCTGAAGGGCACGATCATATGGTGCAAAAACTGCCATTTTTGAAAACCCTTAGAGCATTTAACAATCGCTTTAAAAAGCTTATTTTCATGCACGCTTTCTAATGAAATAGCTCTATTATCCAAAATCCTTTGAAGCTCCCTAAGGGCTCTCTATTCATGAGAAATAGTGGGGGAACATTATGAACATGATCGATTTTTCCAAATCTTCTTTGGATTGCACGAATATCAAGGTAAAGTTGGCATAAGAGTTCCCGATGGTAGAGCGTATGCTACATATGCCCCAAAAATGATTAGATCGTCCAAAACTTTGCTCAGTGCCTAGGGGTGCCACATGGCACTCAGCCATTGGATAGATACTGGCATATGTACTACATGTGCTTGGCTAATTTTTGGCCTGCCGCATGTAGAACATACGCCCCTGGGGTCATTCTTGGCCTATAAATTGAAAGCCACCCACCTGCGTATTTCAAAGCTAAAAATAGTGGAGAAACTCTGCCAAATTCTACACAGGCCCTCTGAATTTGCATATAAGCCTCCAAAAGCCAAAAATCAAGAAGTTTAAGAGCCTCTAAAGACCTTTCCTCTACTAAAGAGTTCAACCATGGTGGATTAAAGACCAAGTTATGTCTCTCCCACTCCTTCTCTTCTCCCTCCAAGCTTATTTGGGCTTTTTCTATTTTAACCCCCATCTTTAACCTCCCTTTTTTGCATGCTTGGAACAAGAAGGCTCTTAGGACATGCGAGAACCACAAGTTAGGGGACCTCTCATTGGCCTACTTGATCATATTATGGCCCTAGAGCCCCTTGCAATGTGGTGTAGCCTTCAACCTTGTATGATTCATAACCCCCTTGCATCATTATGGTTACCTTGCTTATGTATTTCTTGTGATGGTCTTGTAATCATGATCGAAACCCTTTTTTAAAACGACCATTGGTTCCATTTCAAGAGTTCTACAAAGTCCATGTTAAAATGATTTTCTAAAAAACGGCTCTAAGTTGGAGTTTCTTGAAATTTAAGCCAAGAACCCTAATTTTCTAAGCCTTAGAAAGCTCTCCAAAAACCCCCAACCTCTACCTTTGCATCTATGAATTTCACTCTCTTGAGTTGCATAAAAATGGTTTTCAGAACCCCCTCTGTAAAAGAGGTTTTCAATATTTTCAAAACTTTGAAAAACAGCCCTCCTTAGGGAGGTTTTCAATGATTTTTCTCTCATGAATTTTGAGGTTGGAATGGCTTTAAGAAAGTCCTCTATAGAGTGGTTTTCATCAAAACAACCATATGAACCCTAGCTCACTAGAATGGTTTTCAATGCCCCAAAAATGGTTTTTGAAACACCCCTCTCTTAAGGAGGTTTTCCAAAACTTCACTCCCTTCAGTTTTATTAAAATGGTTTTCAAGACTTTCTATTCCAAATTGATTTTCCAAGTTTTGCTCTCCTAAGTTAATGGTTGTAATGCTCCCATTGAAACCCTCTTTCGAGTGGTTTCCAAACACTAACTATATGAACCCTACACTTACTTAAGTGATTTTATAAAAATGATTTTCAAAACTTACAACTCTCTTGAGTTGACTTTACAAAAGGTTTTACATGAAATCATGGTCTTCAAAACCTCATTTCAAAGTTTCATGCATAAAACCACTTTTTCATTTTTTCAAAACCACTAAGAGAAAACCCTAGTTCAAAATCATCTTTCCAAATTCATTAAGACAAAACCCTAGTTCAAAACCCTAGGTTAACCTAACCCTAGTTGGCCAACCCTAGAACACCTTAACCTTAGTCAACCAAACCCTAGGCTAACCTAACCCTAGTTAGGCAACCCTAGGTTAACCTAACGCTAGTTAGTTAATCCTATGTCATCCTAACCCTAAGTTAACCTAACCCTAATTAGATAACCCTAGTTGTCCAAACCCTAGATTAACCTAACTCTAGTTAATTAACCCTTGGTCATCCTAACCATAAGTTAACCTAACTCTAGTTAGTTAACCCTAATTAACCTAACCTTAGTTTTCCTAATCAAGTTGGGTTAAATTTCAAGGCTCCAATCCAAAGGCCCTTTTAAAACTCTCATTCAATGCAAAGATCATTGCCATAGCATGTTTTAAAAAAACATTCCACTCTCTTGAGTTTCCAAAAACTCTAACCCTAAAATCTTTTCCAATGCTTCCATTCCCTTTCCAAAATGCTTTCGAAAGCTCTCTTAAGTTTGTCTTGACTAAAATGGCTAGACATTTTATCATTTTCAAAAACTATTTTCAAAATATTTTCAAAAGCTCACAACTCTAAGGTGGTCTTAACCCTTTCATGGTTATGACCTCTAAAGGAGAGTGATATATTGAATGAAACCTTCAGGGTTCATATTAAACCCTAAGTGTTTTCAAAAACTTTTTTCAAAAATATTTTTTAAAAGTGACATCCATAAGGTAATCTTAGTCATCTCATGATTATGGTTCCCTAAAGAAAGTGAGATATCAAGTAGGGTTCTATAACCCCAAAGCTTTTTTGAAACCCTAAGGAAAGTTTCTAGCCCCCTTTTGTAAAAATGTTTTTCAAAAATCATAGCATTAAAGGAGTTTAGTTGTTCATTTGCTAACCTCTTAAAGGTGATGACATATTTTAACATGCCTTTCATAAGGTGTACAAAAATAATTTTCAAAACCTTTTCAAAAACAAGTGTACTAGAGCTTCTTCAATCCAAATTCCATTTTCAAAATATTCAAGTCAACCCTCAAAACATTTCAAAATATTCCCAAGTTCTATTTCAAAAATCTCTTAAAACTATCTTGAGTTATTTCAAAACTCTTGAGTTGATTTCAAAAACATTCTAGAGCTTCCTTGAGTTGTTTCAAAAAGTTTTTAATACTCCCATGAGTTGTTTCTAAAAATATTCCAAAACATTCCAAGTCAATTTCAAAAACTTTCCAAAGCTCTCTTGTGTTGCTTTCAAAACATTCCAAGTTTTATTTCAAAAACTTTTCAAAATTTTTCAAGGTCCAAGTCTAAACTCTCTTGAGTTCGAGTTTCAAAAACCTTCCATGACTCCCGTGAGTCCGTTCTCAATCGTACTCTTGCATGAACTATGTCTGACTTGATTCTTGGCAAATGGAATACGTAGGCAACTTAGGGAAACCTAGGTGAGGTCACCACGTCCTTTAAATGGACACTTTTCAAAAACATTTCAATCATACAATTTTCAAAACTTACCTGAACTATGAATTACCTGATTCTCGCCAAATGACATATTTAGGCAACCTAAAATGGTACAGTCATAACCTTTATTTAAACTTAAGTTCCCTTTTTGAAAGTTTCTATCAAGTCAAATTTTTTATCTCAAATCACTTCAAAACTTCCTATTTTCAAACATCTTTTAAAAAACATACATCATGCATCATTCATCTAAAAAGTGATGATCAAACCCCTTATTCAAAATTTTACTTATAGATACAAGTGGACAATAAGTAACTAGTGATTCAAGTGAGTGAACCTGAGGTGAATAGACATGTAAGTACCAAAAGGGCAGGATAGGATAATGATCTTAGGATATCTTCCCTACATGCAACCAACCCCTGGACCATAAATTTCTAGTTCCAAACACTGACTCGGAGTCATGTTTTCAAAAGGATTTTAAAACATTTTCAAAAGGTTGCTAAATACCTATTTTCTTAACCCCTCTTAAGAGGACATTTTCTAAAAACCTAAGTCTAGTCTTCAAATTATACTTAGTGTTAGGTGATCTAGTATATCTTTAACTATGTTAGGTGGTGACTCCCAATTTTTCTAAGAAGCCCTTAATCAAATCAAGTTTTCTTGTTCAAACCCCCATCACACTTGTCCTTTTAGGAGGGTAAGTTCTAACAGAGAGAGCACCGTGCTTTTCCCGAGCTAAGAGGGCTTAGGTAAAAACTGGGGTGCAACAAATGCCTTGTCCATTAGGTCAACATGCCATGTTATCTATGTGGCACTTGGATCAACATGCAATGACACCTCCATATGGAAAGCTCTAGGAGTATCATGCCTCTCCCTCAACTAGGCCAAGCTCGCCCTTATGTGAAGCTTACCTTCAGCAAGACTCTCCCCTCAGCAAGGCACTCCTTCAGTGAGGATAGCCTTCTGTACCCTCCCGATTGGAACCTCACACGGATTGTGGATTGGAGGCTAGAACTAAAGGGAATCATTGAGCCGCTCACCCCTCAAGCGTGCGAGGATTCGTCCTATCAACCAGCTAAACAAGAGAGCCTTCCCCTCCGGATACACTCGAGTGTAGGATCTGTGCATTAAAGAAGGTATCTAATGCATTTAATACAGACTTGACCAACATTTAATGCGTTGAACACATTGCGCGCCTTGGGTAAAGGTGACCTCACGTATTTCAAAAACATAACCCATCCCCCACATCCAACTAGGCAGCTCTAGCACTAACATTACTGCCTTAGGCCATGATGGCCACCCTAGGTTATGATGATAGTCCCAGGCTCGTCCACTCAGTGATCGTCATGTGTCCATCACGTCAACTCCTTCTCCACTATAAATAGTTGGCTCATACCAACACACCAGATATACACCATATATAGACCATATATAGAGATAGATATATACATCTCTCTAAAAACTCTCTAGAGAAGACACTGGAACTCTTGAGAACTCTCTTGAACGCCTTGCATAAACAACCATGGCATATGCATTGAAGACATGGCCTTCTGCCCCTGGATCGTGGATCTCCACCTCTCTTCTCTCTCACTTGGCAGCCTTTGTTTCTCTCCTCGCCACCTCCAGGAGGCTCAAGCCACGTTAGTGCCTTTCTAGGATTCCTAGAAGGACCCCATGTCAGTCAACCATCTACCCTCTGGTCCACTCTTTCCACAATACTTTGCTGGGGATCCATCCTATCAACCAGCTAAAAGAGAAAGCCTTCCACTTCGGATGCACTCAAGTGTAAGATCTGCGCATTAATGAAGCTATCTCATACATTTAATATAGACTTGACCAACATTTAATGTATTAAACATGTGGCGTGCTCTGGGTGGAAAAGGACTCACATCTGTCACAGACATTGCCCATCCCCCAAATCCAATCAGGCAGCTTTGGTACTGACATTGCCACTCTAGGCCATGATCGCCACCCTAGGTCATGAGGACAGCTCATCCACTCAGCGATCGCTATGTGTCCACCATGTCAGTTCCTTCTCCGCTATAAATAGCTAGCTCATACCAACACACCAGATATACACCATATATAGGCCATATATAGAGATAGATATATATATCTCTCTAAAAACTCTCTAGAGAAGACATTGGAACTCTTAAGAACTCTCTTGAACACCTTGCATACACCTTGAATAAACAACATTGCATATGCATTAAAGATATGGCCCTTTGCCCCTGGATCGTGGATCTCCATATCTCTCTTGGCTGCCTTTGTTTCTCTCCTCGCCACCTCTGGGAGGCCCGCCAAGATTCTCAAAAGGACCCCAGGTCAGTCAACCTTCTACCTTCTAGTCCATTATGCCAACAATACTTTGCTGGGGAAGACTGGTGCTTGCTGTTCGTGGCACTTCCAAAGGAAAGTGGAGCTCAACTTCGTCATAGTTGTTGGAGAGTGCTGAGGGTCTTAACTAGCTATCCTCTTGTTCTCCATAGAAGGAGCAAGCTTTTCAGCACCATAATTAGCCAATCGTCACCCTATCCTCTTGTTCTCCACAACATAATAAAATCTAAACTATTTACATACTGAAGTTCATCCATAACGTTTTCTCCACAACAAGATAAGATCCTACCTCTTTACATATTGAGATTAATTCATGCTACTCCACTATCCCCATGATCTGCACTTTATTTCATTTTCTTTTGATCTAGCTTGCAATTTCCACACACTTAACAGGCTTTCATGGAGGGACTCAAGTTTGTGTCCCATATGTCTTATAAAGCTTCAATATTAAGTCTTGAGAGTAAAAATTTGCTGTGAAAATTTTTTGCTGAGCAATATTTAATTAAAACATTAGATGCGTTATATGATTTATTCAAATTTTTAGCTGATTAGAGAGGCTAGCTGAGTTCCTATATAGTACTTCTATATAAAATTGTATATCTTTTGAGGCCCATCATGTATTCAGTGAAAAAAACAATTGAGTTTCACATGGAATTTGATAAAGGCAATGACTTTTTAATACATTTCAACATTATCAAGTATTTAGCTTCCCAATGTATGGTTGTAGTTCTTTCCCATCACATTTCAGGTAGGATATGGTTCCTGATATAAGGCAATGACTTTTCAATACATTTCATCATTATCAAGTCTTTACCTTTTCCATTAATATCATATTTTATGTAGAAAGTACTTGACTTCACATGGCTTCTTAACTATCATATTTCCTTTTACGATTCTAATGTAATATTATGATGGCTAACTTCACATGGGTTTTTGACACTTGATGACTACACTCATACCACCTTTTAAACTATTAACTACATGCAACTTTATTGTCTTAGCATAAATGGAGATCGCAAGTAGCTTTATTGTCTTAAGCATAAATGGAGATTGTAATTTTATTTTACACAAATATTTATTCTGGCTCGCTGCTAAAATTTTTATTTTCTAAACCAACCATGGCCCATGGAGTATCGCCACTCAATATCCAACGCCTACAAGATCGTTGTTGTAGTACCCATTTCTAATTGAGCTATGGCCTATGGAGGCATCACTCGAGCTCTTCTTCAAGATTGCCACCCATGTTCAAAGCCTGCAACACCCTCGAGAAGTTGTAATTTTCTTCTCAGCATCCTCCAGGCTCCTTGATATATTGGCAAGATCACAAAAGTCAGATCCCCAATCTTCAGGATCGCCACTTCATGTTCAACGCCTACAGCACTCTCGAGAAGTTACAATTTTCTTCTCAACATTCTCTAGTCTCCCTGATATCTTAGCAAGATCACAGAAATCAAATCACCAATCTTTAGGATCGCCACTTCATGTTCAACACCTATAACACCTAATCTTCAGGTCATCTAACTCTTCCCATAATTTACCTAATATCCTAATGGATAGTAAAGTCAAAAGTAGGCCCAACCCTCCTTGGGCTGACAAATCCTTTACTAGTTCAGCCCAGTTGCCTTTTTGCTCACCAGCACAATGCTAACTAGAGGGCTCACCTATACAGGCTCCGCCCTCCGTGACTTCTCTAAAAATGGAAATCCCCATTTCTTCTCCAAGCAAGCCTAACCCCGTGAGTTTTTCAAAAATGGACAACCCCTATTTGGCCAAGCACTGCGAGGCTCCGCACCCTACTTGCACACCTTAGGTTAGCATCATGCAAGTAGCCTCGAGGGCTGACTTATACAAGCTCTGCGTCTTACTTGGGCACCTCAAGTTAGCATCGTGTAAGTAGCCTCGAAGGCTCAACTATATAAGCTCTGCGCCTTACTTGGGCACCTCAGGTTAGCATCATACAGGTAGGCTCTAGGGCTCACATATACAGGCTTTATGCCTATCTCCTACAGGCTCTGCGCCTACCCCTATACAAGGCTACGCGCCTAACATATTATTAGGCTTTGCGCCTATCTAATAAGGCTCTATGCCTATCATATTATTAGGATTCACACCTACCCCTCTCATAAGGCTCTGTGCCTTACCCCCTTGTTACAGGTTATATCACGCTCTATGTCTAACCCTTGTTGCAGGATCGTCTAGGCTCGCATCTAAAAACCCTTTTGTAGGTTCCTACATCACCCAGCAAACTTGGGCTGAATATTACTCCACAAACTTGGCCACACATGAGCCAAGATAAACAAATATCTCTTTAGAGCTCGCCCTTTTACTTTGCAAGAATCTCCTAAAGCCCCATCACTACCCTTGCTTGGCACCACATTATCTATAAACTCCCTTCGAAGGTTGAGCCTCACCACTTATAGTCTTCTTTAACTTAACTAAGCACCTATGTGTCTCGGCCCAAGCATCATGCGACTCTATAAATTCCTTCTCAAAGGTCAAAGTCTTATGAAGGCACTCAAAGCACACTAGGAGCTCCACTCCTCCAATATGAGCCTCGCACTCCATAACTCAAACTCTAGCAAAAGACTTCCCCTTAAGGGCAAGGCTTGTATTAACACTTGGGGGCAATTATTCAAATGGAACCTCTCATCCACCATTGTTCCAGCCTCTTGAAAATAATCATCATCAACTAGTATGTATGCATACTCTCATTTGCTCATAAGAGCATGTGTAGGTGGTTAATGTAGGTACTTGGATTTATGCGCCTATATATCGTTACATGACATTTGGGTCAACATGTCATGTCCCCTGTGTCAGCATGTCATGTCATCTATACATTGCACTTGGATCAACATGCAATGTCACCTCCACGTGGCAAGCTTTAGAAGTCTCATGCCTCACCCTCAACTAGGCACGCCTTTATATGAAACTCGCCTTCAACAAGTGTTCTCCCTCAATAAGGTTCTCTATCAGCGAGGATCGCCCTCCATACCCACCCACTCGAGACCTCACACGGATTGAGGATTGGAGGCTAGGACCAAAGAGAATCGTTGAGCCGCTCGCGTCTCGAGTGTGAGGGGATCCATCCTATCAATCAACTAAGAGAGAGAGCCTTCCCCTCTGGATGCACTCGAGTGTAAGATTTGCGCATTGAAGAAGTTATCTCATACATTTAATACAGACTTGACCACATTTAATGCATTAAACTCGTGGTGTACCTTAGGTGGAGGTCACCTCACATATGTCACAGACATGGCCCATACCTCACATCCAATTAGGCAGCTCTAGCACGAACATTACTGCCCTAGGCCATAATAGCCACCCTAGGTCATGATGACAGCCCCAGGCTCATCCACGTAGCGATCGCCACGTGTCCACCATGTCAACTCCTTCTCCACTATAAGTAGCTATCTCATACCAACACACTAGATATACACCATATATAGACCATATATAGATATATATACACATCTCTCTAAAAACTCTTTGGAGCAGATACTAGAACTCTTGAGAACTCTCTTGAATACTTTGCATAAACAACCATGGCATATGCATTAAAGACATGGCCCTCTGTCCTAGGATCGTGGATCTCCACCTCTCCTCTCTTTCTCTCTTGGTTACCTTTAGTTCCCTCCTCACCACCTCCGAGAGGCTCGAGCCATGTTAGTGCCCGCCAAGATTCCCAAAATGACTCCATGTCAGTCAACCTTCTACCCTCTGGTCCATTTTGTCCACAATATTGAAATAGGTATATTGTCCCCCTAGAACTCAAGTAATTTTACATTTACCCTCCCATTTCAAATAATTTTTCCTTTCTCCTCTAGTCTAGAAGAAAAAATTTAGTTTAAAATTAGAGTCTTTTTTTTTTAAGTACTATATTCATTATGATTTTTATCTTCTTTATATTCAATGGGTATCTTAGTATAGAGCATAAATTTAAGTGGCAGTGGTTGATATTGGTATAATGGTACCACTAAACAACTTTTCCTACTATGGCCCCCCCTTCGTGAACTTCATGGGTCCGCCACTGCTTACTCTTCTACTCACATAGAGGTAGAACAAAGATAACGTGGTGCTCTAGAAGCACTAAAGAATTTTTCCTAAACATATACATATAAGGGCACCCAACATGCATGGTATGGCACCAGTAGGATCACTATGGTTCTATAGCCAAAATACAAAGAAAATTAAGTATAGCTTCTGATAAAACTTCATCTTTCAATGGTTAAGAAAATAACCAAAATTTAAAATTTTAAAAAAAAGCAAAGAAAGAAAAGCATGACTTTGGCTAGCAAATTAAGCAACCAAACTTCGTGTCCACCCAAAAACTAAAACTATCCAAAACTAAACTATATAATTTAGGTGTATTGGTAGGTCAATGCCAAATTTACTTGATCTAATCAGGAGATTATTTCCTAAGGTAAGTATATATTCATATTATCATAAATCACAAATTTGCATTTGTTATGTGCTATGCAAAATTGGAGTCTAAGAGACAATACTTTGATTAGCTAGTACTCATGCTAAGAATAAGATTTTAAGTTTGATCACTCCTCGTGTACTCTTATGTCAGCCAGCATTCATGCAATATATAAAGTTCACATAGTTCATTTGAATAGTGACCATGCACAATTTCAAAGGAATGGTCAGTTGACAACTTGAGCACCTTGTAAAAAAAAATTAACTCTATTCACCCAACCCATGGAGTAAAGCATGATTTCACATTCTACCTTCTTCCTAAAACCACGACTTATCTAGGTTCAATGCAAATTTTTTTTTTTTTAAAGAAAAATTCATTAATAATGATAAGAGAACATAGTGAAAAGATGGGAGATCAAGACTAAGCAAGCAAATAGAGCTTGAGAGAAAAGAAATCTAGCCAATTGAACTCAAGGTGATGGGAGCGAGGGGGATTGGCAAGGAGCCAACTATAACAGGGAGGGGAAGAGGAGAGGGAGGGGGCCACAACTAGCTAAATTTAAATCTCTTACACCTTGAATAAAGTACACAAACTCATGAAGACTATAATTGCATTAGGCATTGTTGCCTTCACCCAAAAGGCTGAAAGGATTTTGATTTCTTCCACTATTTTTGGCCATTTTGGATGTTTGTTGTTGAAATGAAGTCATTCCTAGCTAGCCAAATCTTCTAGATAACAACCCTGAACAATAAATGCCAAATGGATTTCCTAAGGTTCCTCAGTTTGAAATCAAACCACCATTCCATATGAGACTTTAAATTCCTTGATCATACCCATTGAAAACCCCACCAATATAATATTGATGACCATACCTTCCAAGCAAACCTGCAGGATAGGAGTAGGTGGTCTACTATTTCAAAATCTTGCTTGCATATGTCACGAAGAGCATCCTTCCTTTGTTAAAAGCAAGATCTTTTTGCAAGCATTACCTTAGTTTTAATTCTTCCCTTCAGTGCTAACCAACAAAAGAATATAGATTTTAAAGGGACTTGGATTTTCCAGATGAAGCTAAATTTGAACATAGGGAGGCCTTGGCTTTCTTCAAATGCATTGTAGAAAGATTTACAAGAGAACCTAACATTTTGATCAGCTAGCCATTACATAGAGTCCTTTTTTTTTCTTTTTTCTTTTTTTTGGGGTCTGGGGTGGTTGTTTGAAGAAGGGTCCTCAACTCTGTTAAGCTTTCTAATTCCCATGCATGCAGATTCCTTCTGAATAGCAAGCTCTAATCTAATCCTAATGATTTAAACAGAGAGTTTACATGAACATTCTTTTGGATAGAAATGGAAAATAGTCCAAGAAACAATTGCTTCAAAGGCTTAGCCCCCAGCCATTTATCATGCCAAAATTTTATGCAAGCTCCTGATCCCATCTTGATTTGGAGGTTGTTAAGTAAGATAAAGCAAAGCACATTCTGGTTCCTCCCTATAAATTCTATGACAAGCCATATCCTTGAGCATTTAGGTGAGCTTACTTCCATTGGAGTCCAAATGTTTTGATTCAAATCATACATTGCACATATGAATCTCTTCCATAAAGCTTGCTTCTCACAACTAAACCTACACCATCATTTTGCAAGGAGAGAATGGTTTCTAACATTTAAAGAGGGAATGCCTAAACCCGCAGAATCCATGCTTGAAGTTACGTGAGCCAGTTCATGGCACTATTTGAATTTTGGTACGGCTATACCCATATGGGTTGTAGACTGAATCCCTAACATAGAGTAGATAAAGGTTGGTAGTTTGGCCAACACCATAGTTATTAAGGATGGCAATGCGATAGGTTCAATAGGGTTTAACTAAACTCATATCCCGCCCATAATAGAAAAACTCCATCCCAAATCCGTGACGGGTTAAACCTCTCCACCCCTCTCCCCTCCTTTGGGGTGTCCCTCTTAAGTTAATCTAGGTTCGGTTTGAAACGCGTTCAGCCCGTATAAATTTTTAAAACAAATAATAAATCTCTAAAAAAGTAAAAATAATGCAAATTATACTAACTCTAATTCAATATTCTATTGAGAAAGAAAAATTCTAAAATCTAAGACTATAAAGTTAACATTAGAATACTAATATTTAGTTATATACTAAAGATATTTTGTGTAGTTAAATATCATATAATTATTTAGGTATTTCATAATATAATCATGCCGGGTTCGAGATAGGGTGACCTAAACCTTACCCATCCCACACCCGCATCAAGTTTTCCCTTCTTCTCAATACCCCACTCCTAACCCATTTATTTATACTCCAAACCCTTCCTATTAGGGACGAGATAAAGCAGAGTTTGGGTTTTCAACTCCAATTGCCATCCCTAATAGTTATCAGAAAGAAAACAGAAGCAAAAAAAATATTACAAGAAACAAAAAAGTGAAATATCGCTTAAAAAATTATAGAAAACAAGTACAACACTATGATAAATTTTATTAAGAATGTTAAAAAAAGATATGCAAAGTATTAGAGTACTTCTATAATCGAGTACAATACTAATAAACACAATATCTATAGATTTTCATGAAAATAATTACATAGTATGGTGATCAAATAAGGTTTGAAAGCATTAAAAATACTAAAACTCATGAAAAGCGAGATTTTAAAAAGTTTCCATAATACTTTTTGAAGTCTTCAACTAATTTTGATACATTATATTACAGTTTCGGAAATGTCTCGGAAACATTTTTTAAAAGTTTTTTATAAAATTTTATGAGAATTTCGTCTCTATTCTAAAAGAAAGTATCTAGGAAGCGAGTTTCCTGGTAAGTATCGCCAACACAAACGAGGATCTTTTTTCTTTTTTTGATAACGACACAAACTAGCATCTTTGGCATTAATTTAAGTTGTATAGCTTCGGTTTGTGAGAAAGTTTTAATTAAGGAATCTTTCTAACGTAAAATTTCTTTCAACAAAACCCTATCTCGAGAAACAAACAAAAAATTGAAAATAAATAAAGTGAAAGGGAAAGAAAAAAGAATCAGAAAATAATAGCAACAAACTGCTCAATGCTATTTCTGTCACACCTTTAGTCAAGCCAGCTTTATGAAAATTTGTAGCATTATGTGAAGATCCAGAGAGGACTTTTTCTTGAAATTGGCGCTTTTTTTTTTTTTTTTTTAAGGAAGATGCTAGGGACATAAAAGGATTTTGTTAGTTTGTGAAGCCATTGATGCACCAATCAATAAATCAGATAATAAGACATTCGTAAAATAGAGTTGAGAGAGTTAAACTTGAGGATAAATGTAATTTGAGATCACGAATTTATTATTGTAATTAAAGATAAGAATCTCATAGTGGAGAAATTTTCTCCTCATTGTGAAACGCATAATAAAGATGGACCCTAAGAGAGCATCTCCTTTTTTTATATTGTTAGTGGGTTACAACAGACCTACATATGTATGTAGTGTGTGTGTATAAAGAGATCAAAGAAGGAGAATGTTTGGTTGGTGATCTTGTGGTCATGATTCCTATAACATTCACACATGGACAAGTTAACATAGATCATTCTTAGCTGAGAAGATTATGAATGTAAACAAATTAAAGAGAACAATCATGAACTATTGTGTGGGGCAAAAGAAATGGGGAAAAACAATTACAGAGAAATACTATTTTATTCAACAAAGTCATAGTGGAAGACAAATTGGTTTTTGGAAGTTTCTTGGATTCGATTGATGAAAGCAAACCTCATGCGGACCATACCCCACTTTGAACTTTTGTAATGATGAACACTCATACATTGTATCTTTTAGTGGTATAAAATGTGCAATGTGCGTTTTCCTTTGTTACCCTGCAAGGCTGCGGCTGAATGAATGTGCAAGTTGAACTATTTCTTTTTCAATAAATTTAATGGACGCTTATTGGGCCTATTGCTCATGTGAAAGTTGCCATAAAAGAGAATATAATCAGCATTCACATACCGTCAGCTATCCTAAAAATAAAATAACTCCACTTCAAATAGTTAGAAAATATAGCATATTTACTTTTTGCAAATTTTTTATCATAAATCAGCCAGGCTTTTGGGCAAAAAATTGGGAAAACTTGTCTATGTTTTGAGCTTGAATTTATGGAAGGAAATGAAAGGAAAAGGAAAAGATAGAAAATAAAATAAAGTAAAAGAAGCTAAATTCCTTTCCTATATTTGGTTAAGTTAGGAAAAAAGAGAAAAATAAATGGTTACTCATTAAAGAAATTTGTTCAATATTCTTTTGTGTTTGGTTATCCATATAAAAAGAATATGTACAATCAATTGTATTTCTCGCTCATTTTTTTTCACACAAATTCAAGATCCAAACATTACCTTAACACCACATATTTCACCAAGTCATCCTCCGCCACGTCTTTTCTTATTATCTAAAGCCGTTTCAGTACTTAGACTGCAGCCTACATACTACCAATAATTGAGGTTTTGTTCTTGGTTATTGGTTCAATTAGGACTTGTAGTAATTAATATGACTAAGTTTACTTTAAGCTAAGGCAATATCTGAATTGGGGTATGACACTACTCAATTGGTGCAGAATGAGCTCAACTAGTGAAAAAGACATAAATTGGAGGGTCACAGAACACAATGGATAGAGATTTCCTCCAACATAAGCTATGGAAATTTCAGCACACCATTTTCTCATTTACGCTTGTTTTTATTTTTCATTTAAATATTTGCTCAAACTCAATTCCATCTCAATTCTTCCAGCCTAGATTTAGCCATGTACAAATGTTTTGAATTAAAAATGCATTTTGTAACATTATATGCAAATCTAGGGAGAAAATTTATCCAAACCTGTGTTTCTTGTTGCTTTTGGCAGCTTGACGTGGAACGCAGCGAAATATTGTTACTTTCTAAAGCCATATTTGAATCAACCAACACAAATAAAATTTGATTAAATTTTAGCCCTATATCCAAAATACCAAGTCCCAACACTGCATTTTAATATTAAACTAATACACATTCAATTAGAATTCTTTTAGCTATTAAGTTTTATCCATTCATTATTCCATGAATATTAATTATTATACTATGATTCCCCTCATATTCCAAGTTTTCTTCTTTTTTTTTTAACTATTTTTAATTGCTAATTAATAAACAATTGTGTATGATTCTTCACAAATTTGCCTATACTCGACAAAAAATCCTAGATTCGTGATGGCTGTAGAAGAAGATGAAAGAAGAAAGGAAAAACAGAGCCAAATTAGCTCTGTAATTGTTATTGAAGTAAGAAAGCTTCAGGTTACAACTATGGAAAATGCGAATACAAAAATACAATCCTCCTTTCTATCTCTACTCTATTCCTATAGATCCCTTCCCCAACCTTCGGTTATAGTTCCTGCCCAACTTTCTATTGCAGTTCCCACCAATTCCTAGTTGTTGCAGAGTTTGTTACTCTGTTATAACTACCCTCATATAACGACCGTAATTGGTGAAAGGCATATTTCTCTTATTACCCCCCCTATCAATCCACCCCCCTTAAAACAGTCTTGAGCTCATGACTCAAAGTTTGGACAGCTTTGCTTCAACTTGTAAAAATCCTCCCACGTAGCATCCTCAGGCAATGCATTCGACCATTGGACTAAAACCTTAGTAACGGCAAAGTTATTTCTTTTAACCATGCGTCTGTCAATAATAACAAGTGGTTGGAACAACAATTCCCCTTCAGGACCTACTAATGGTAGTTCTGACTGGACCTGAACTTGAGTGCCAACCTTTTTCTTGAGTAAAGAAACATGAAAGACTGGATGTATCCTTGCAGTGCTTGGTAAAGCCAATTTGTAAGCCACTGAACCAACTCTTTGAACAACCTGGAATGGGCCAAAGAATTTTGGTGCCAATTTGGCATATTTCCAAAAGGCCACTGAGCTCTGCTTGAATGGTTGCAGCCTAAGAAATACCCAATCTCCTGGTTCAAAACTCATTTCAGATCGCTTCTTGTAAATTTATTGTTTCATTCTATCTTGGGATTGTTGCAAATGGGCCTTCAAAGCTCGCATCATCTGAGCTCTATCAGTCAGTAGAGTATCAGCAGCAGCTATCATGGAAGACCATGGAACATAATCCTTAACTGTTGGAGGAGATTGTCCATATACAGACTGATAAGAGGTTTGGCTAGTAGACACATGATAAGTGGTATTATACCACCATTCAGCTAAGGGAAGCCATTTAGCCCAAGCTTTAGGTTTCTCACCTGCCATACACCTCAAATACCCTTCCAAGCATCTGTTGATTACCTCGGTTTGACCATCAGTTTGAGGGTGGTAGGACGTACTCAAGCATAATTCAGTGCCTTGTAACCTGAATAACTCCCTCCAAAATTGACTAGTAAACACTGGATCTCTATCATTGATTATGGTAGCTGGTAAGCCATGCAGTTTGTAAATGGTGTTCAAAAAGACTTGGGCCACAGTAGTGGCTGAATAAGGATTGGACAAGGCTATAAAATGGGCATACTTTGTGTGCCGATCCACTACTATCATGATGACATCTTTGTGATTAGAAACTGGAAGACCCTCTACGAAATCCAGTGAAATGTCAGTCCAGATCCTGGTAGGAACAGGTAAGGGCTGTAGTAATCCAGGGGAAAGAACATTTTTAGACTTGTTTCTCTGACAGATATCACTCCTCCACATATCTAGAAATGCCGTTCTTCATGCCCTTCTAATAAAAGGCTTGTCTAAGTCTCTTATAACTTCTCTCTTTACCAGAGTGTCCTTCTTCAGGGGTGCTGTGGAACTCCTTCAGAAGTTGTTCCCTAAACTGCATATTGTTCCCAACTACTAACCTGCCTTGATAATACAGCAATTGATTCTGCCACTGGTACTTTGGGTGAGATTGGGGATCCTTGGCAATGTCAGTGATAATATCCTGTAAGGCTGTATCTTCCTTCCAACTATCCTTCAAAGCCTGCAGCCAATCACATTGAATTCCTGATATAGCCTTGATTTCACCTTCTGCCCCAGCTCTTGACAGTGCATCTGCTACTACATTCTCCTTGCCACTCTGATAAATGATCTCGTAATCAAAGCCTAATAATTTTGCCAACCATTTTTGCTGCATTAAAGTTGTCACTTTTTACTCCATTAAGTATTTGAGACTGAAATGATCAGTTTTGACCTTGAAGTGTCTTCCTATAGCAGATAGTGTCTCCATCTTCCCACAGCTGTGACCAAAGCTAATAATTCTTTTTCATAGGTGGATAATACTTTGCTTTTAATAGATAACCCTTGACTATAGAAGGCTATTGGCTGGCCTTCTTGCATCAATACTGCCCCCAAACCTGAGTCGGAAGTATCACATTCCACCACAAAGGTTTTGGAATAATCAGGTAATACTAAAACTGGGGTAGTGGCCACGGCTCTCTTAAGGTTTTGGAAAGCTGCATCTGCAAGTGGACCCCACTGAAAGGCATCCTTCTTCAACATTGCTGTGAGGGGTTCAGCTAGCTGCCCATACCTGTGTACAAATCTTCTATAATATCCAGTTAGGCCAAGAAATCCCCTTAATGCCTTGAGAGAATAGGGTTGTGGCCATTTGATCATACTCTCCACTTTGCTAGGATCTGAGAAACTCCTCGATCTGAAATCACATGTCCCAAATATTCTACTTTCCTTTGGCCAAAAGCACACTTGCTCATTTTTACAAACAACTGATGAGACCTTGATACCTCAAATACCAGTTTCAATTGCTGACAGTGGATGTGATGAGTAGTACCATATACTACGATATCATCAAAGAAGTCTAGGAAAAATTTTCAAAGGTAGGGTCTGAACACTTCATTCATACGAGACTGAAATGTAGATGGGGTATTAGTGAGTCCAAAAGGCATTACCAAGAACTCGTAATGTCCCTCATGAGTTCTAAAAGAAAATTTTGCCACATCTTCTGGGAAGAGCCTGGTCTAATGATATCCAGCTCTGAGGTCCAACTTAGAAAAGATTTGAGCTCCATGTAATTCATCTAACAACTCATCAATAACAGGCGTAGAAAATTTATCTTTGACAGTTGCTTTATTTAATTCCCTATAATCAACACAGATTCTCCAAGAATTGTCTTTTTTTCATACCAACAAGACAGGTGAGGAAAAAGGACTGATGCCTGGCCCTGATTGTGCCCAGCTCTAGTAATTCCTTTACCATTTTCTCAATTTCATTTTTCTGGATGTAAGGGTACCTGTAAGGCTTGGCATTAATGGGATTGCTACCTTCCTTCAAGGTGATTCCATAATCATGGGTCCTTTTGGGAGGAAGTCCCTTTCGTTTAGCAAAAATGTCATGGAATTCATCAATTAGATTATGTAACTCTAGCCTGACTTCCAGCTGCTCAGTTTGATCCTGAATGTTAATGTAAACATCATATGACCATAATTGTCAAGAAAGGTTAGGCTTGGTTAGGTTTTGGTTTGTTAGGTGTGTTATCATCCTTATTTCATGACTGATTTTCCTCTCTTCTTCTCCTATATATAGGCCTTAATCTTCCTTGTAAATGTAGTACTTCTTGTACAAAGTTTATTCAATAGAACTCTCCTTCTCATCCTCTCTTTCTCTATTCTCTATACCATTCTAATATGGTATCAAAGCTAAAAGATCCAGTGACCATTCTCTTTCTCTATTTCAACCGGCCTGCAATTTCTTTTTTTGCTTCCAAATCCACTGTTTTTGGTACTTTCTGTGTTTCTGTCAAAATTCATATTGCCTGAATACCAAATCTGGTCACACCATCACATTCATCTTAACGAATTGAGTCCAACCATATAAAACACATCCCCAAAAAACCCCTCATGTGCCCTCACACGCCTTCCCAAGTTCGGCGTGTCACCTTCATGCGCAGCCAGTTTACCGGGCGCTTTCATGCACCACTGCCTCCCTTTCATGTGCGCACGTGCCCTTATGTGTTCTCCCACGCGCGGGCACTGACATCTGCTAATGCCAACCCTGGTTGACATAAGCCTTAGCCGCCGGTCAGTTGTCGTCTCCGGTCCACCTAAACCAATTCAGACCAAATTTTTCTTCCTTTTTACCAGTTCAGGTCTTATTTGGCTCTTTTCAAACCGATTCCCAACTATTTTTGGCCCTCTGAATCTAATTCTGCCATTCGTTTGGCCTAATTCTACTCTGTTACTACTATTTCTTTTGCATTGGAAGCTTTTCAATCACCATCTCTTCCTCTTAATTCTTTTATCTAACATCACTGCATTATGAAGCATTCTGAGGTATCCAGACCTATTATTATCACTCTAGAAGGTTCTAATTATATTCCCTAGTCTCAAGCTATGTCTAGTTTTCTCAAAAGAAGAAAATTTTGGTGTTACGTCACTGGAGATATTCAAGCACCAGTTAAAGGTGACACTGAAACCTCTATAGCATATATTGAATGCCTTGAGGAATTGGACAGTAAGAATCATCATATTATCACCTGGTTTCGAAATACGTCCATTCCTTCCATAAGCCTCCAGTTCGGACGCTTTGATACTGCTAACTCTATTTGGGCCTTTTTGGCCCAACGTTACACTACTACTAATCTTAATCATCAGTACCAACTTTTAACTTCTCTGCATTGTATCAAACAGGATTCTCGTCAGTCTATCAATGCCTTTATGTTTTAGATGTATACTCTGTGGGATCAATTGACTCTGTCTAAGCCCACTTGGACTTGTCCTGATGATATTGCTCACTTTAGTCTCTACCGAGATCAATAGCGCCTCACTATGTTTCTCATGGCTCTCACTGATGTCTTTGAGCCTATTCATGCCTTTCTTCTACATCGATCCTTTCTTCCTTTCTTGGAATAGGCTATTTTTGAGCTCCTATTCAGAGAGACTCGTCTTGGTCTCTTTCGATCATCACTTGCAGACATAATTCTTGCCACCTCTAATTCTCGATTTAGAGGTTTTTCCAATAGTTCTCAAAGTTTGTCTGCTTCAGGTGGTTCCCACTACTCCTCTCCTCAATCTACTGGGACATCTTGTAATCCATCTTCTCGAAACGATGATAGTACATTTTGTCATGCTACTAATTATCGTCTAATTACTTGTCATGTTCGGATCTGCCAACACTGTCATCGGTATGGCCCTGGTCATTATCATAGTGACTGTCCTAAAAATCCTCACCGTCGAGACTTTTGCCCTAAGTCTGCTACTGCTACTACTACAGATTCTGATGTTCCCTCCTCATCCTCTATGGTCAGTATCAGTGATCTTTCTACACTCTTTTAATAGTTCATAACTACCTCTAGTAATCCACTCTCTACTGTTCTATCTACCACTTCAAGTATTTATTCGTGGTTCCTTGATTCCGGGTGTAGCAATTATATGACTTCTGACTTGTTTGCTTTCTCTTCCAAATCTTCTATGTCTGTTCTTCTTGTCATTTACACTACTGATGGCTCACCTATGACTATTGATCACATTGGTCATGTCTCCACTTCCACTCTTGTACTTCCTCATACTTATTATATCCATAAACTCACATTGAATCTTATCTTTGTTGGCAAATTATGTGATCTTGGCCTTACTGTCATTTTCTCTTCTACTGGTTGTGTTGTGCAGGATTCAAAGATGGGACATACTCTTAGGATAGGTCATAAATACGATCGACTGTTTCAGCTCATTCACCTTCATCTGCCTACTTAGACAGCTGTTGTCATCTCTACTATTGCTTCATCTGCTCCCAACTCCTCTCTTGATATCTGGCATTCATATTTAAGTCATGTTTCTATAGGTTGTTTACGTCTTCTTTTGTCTCATGGTATTTTAGGCTCTGTCCTTAATAAATAGCTTGATTGTCAATCTTGTCAACTTACTATACAACCAGCTTTATCTTTTAATAACAGTACTTCTCTTTCCTTATCTCCTTTTGATTTAGTCCACTCTGATGTTTGGGGTCCTTCCCCCACTTCTACTATGGAAGGATCCAAGTATTTTGTTATATTTATTGATGATTTATCTAGATATACCTGTAAGCACCCATTTTTGACCGCTCGGAAATCTCCGAGCTGACCAAGCTCACTTTCACACATCACATGCATATTTAGACTCTAAGCCCGCCTTTTTAACTTGAATTTAGTCCACCAGTCGCTTTTTGGGCCCGTAGGGCCCACTTAAAGCTAAATGACTGTTTTCTCCCTAGGCATTCGAACGCCCCGGGAACCACACCGGCTCTGGGTATCAAACCGGTAACCTCCCGAGAATACTTCTTATAGTATTCTCAATCCTCCTCTACCTTTCGAATCATTCCGAGTTAGTCCCGGCCAACCCGGTACAAAATGACCGTTTTACCCCTAGTGGGCCGGTCTCCTTTTTCGACCACACCGGCTTTGGGTATCAAACCAGTAATCCTTTGAGATTACTTCTTATAGTATTCTCAACCTCCCTTTAGCTTTCCGAATCATTCTGAGTCAGTTCCGGCCAACCCGGCACAAAATGACCGTTTTGCCCCTAGTGGGCCGGTCTCCTTTTTTGACCACACCGGCTTTGGGTATCAAACCGGTAACCTCTTGAGACTTTTTTTGATAGTGTTCTCAACCTCCTTTTACCTTTTCGGATCATTCCGAGTCAATTCCGGCCAACCCGGTGCGAAATGACCGTTTTGCCCCTAGTGGGCCGGTCTCCTTTTCCGACCACGCCGGCTCTGGAAATCAAATCGGCAACCTCCGAGAACATTCTGAATAATTTTTCTAGATCCCAAGTTTTCTTCCGGGACAATCCGAGTCTGTCCCGGCATTTTCCTGGTCTAATTGACTGTTTTGCCCTTAAAGGCCCGATCAACCTTTCCGACACATCTTATCCTCACTTTTCAAGCTAAATACCTCCAGGACACTATTTTAAGTGTTCCTGCACCTTTCCGGCCTTCTGGGTCATTCCCGGCTCCTTCAAATCATTCCCGAACTTTTCGGAGCCACTCCTAGTGAAGTCAGGCTAAAAATTGCATGGTAGTCACTAGTACAGGCGTCCAAATCTAGTCAAAGATACGTTGCTTGCCAACCTTAAACATTTCCTAAATGGCTGGCACCACTAGTAGTGGCGCCAAGCCAAAAAATGCCTGGCGCCACTAGTGTAAACTTTGGCCTGGCGCCACTGCAACAAGCGCTAGTGTTGTCCAACCTCCATAAATACAGAGCCTCATTCAACGTGAAAGGGATCCGCAAATTCAACCTAAAAATCATATAATTCGATATACAGAGCTCAAGCACCTCCTAAACCCTAGCTTCCCTAGGTTTTCCAAACCCTGGCCACCATTCATTAAACCTTAGCCTCCTATACACTCCTATACATCCCCATACACTCATACACTAACCTTTAACCCTCCTTCGAAGACTTGAAGAGTTGTAATCTAAAGTTTGAAGCTTGAAGACAACTCCTGAAGACTGAAGATGAAGATCAAGACGAAGACCGAAGATCTAAGACAAGCAAGGCGCGCAAAATAAACAAGACATACGGTAGGCTCTCTATTTAAATTTCCGCACTTCCCCCCTCTCTCTTCTCTCTCCTAACCCACTTGGGTTTTCTCTATTTTAATCCCCCATCTCTTTCCCCCCCTTTCTTTGCATGCTTGAAACAAGGGGATTCCCGGTCCATGTGAAGGATTGAGCTATTGGAGAGTCACCGTGTCGGGGGCTTTCTTCTAGTCTAACCAGAGACCACGTGGGTCCGGCCCCCTTGATTATGTGGTGAAGCCTTAACCTTGTATGTTCATGACCCCAAAATTGCATTATGCAAATCATGATCTTGCATCTTCCAAAAACCGTTTTCAAAGTCATTTTTCAAATCGTTTTTAAACTTGTTTTCAAAATTGCATCAAAATTCTCTTTTAAAAAACTTGTTTTCAAAACCACAATCCTAGGGTGATTCTAGTCTTTCCATGGCTAAAGTTGCTTTAGGAAAGTGTTACATTCAAAGTGACCAATATGGTCCATATTTTCAAATCTTGTTGTTTTCAAAACCGCTTTCCTAAAGTGGTTCTAGCCTTCTTATGGTTAGAATCGCTTTAGGAAAGTGAGATCTTTTACACCTTCCAAAAAACTCTCCTTTCAAATCCCTCTTCCTCCAAATATATTTTTTTCAACATACTTTCCTAAAACTCTCCTCTCCAAATTTGTTTTCAAAAACTCCCTCCAAAATCTATTTTTCAAAACTCCCTTCTTCAACTCCGTTCCGAAACTCTTTCCCCTCAAAATTCACTTTCTAAAAACACTCCCTAAATCCACTTTCCTAAAAAAACTCTCTCCAAACAATCTCCTTCCAAAAATCTTTCCAAAAATCTTTCCAAAAACTCTCTTTCCAAATTCACTTTCCAAAAACTCCTCCCTAGGATTCCCTTCTAGAAAACCTTCGTTTCCAAAAACGTACTTTCTAAAAAACTCTTGCCTTAGAGCCCAAGTCAAGCCCTAAAACTCACAATTAGGAAACCTTAATTTGCTTTCCAAAAATATGATTTTCAAACTTTGCCCCAAACCTAGGTTTCCAAAACCTTTGTTTTCTATATCCAAACTATACGCATTTCCAAAACCTCTTTTCTACGTCGAAACTATAGTTTTTCAAATCTAGGGTTTCTAGAATCTCCCTTTCCAAATCCTTGCCAAATCCTATCTTCCCATTTAGGAAACCAAATCCAATCCTCCGTTTTTGGAAACAAAATCAAACTTTCTCTTTTAGAAACAAAATCCAATCACTTCCTAATCCAACTCTTTCCTAATTCGAATCCTTCCCAAGCTTCTCCTTTCCTAAATCCTAAGTTTCCAAAACTCGAACATAAAAATCTTTTCTAAATTTTAAAACTCAATTTTCACATCCTTCCTAACTTCACTCTTTCCTAATTCTACCACTTTCCAAATCTTAACTTTTCAAACCTAAGTTTTCAAACCTTTCCTAAACTCAAACCTTTCCTAATCTCAAGGTTTTCTAAAACTCTAAAACTTTCTAAATCCTAAACTTTCTAAAATTCGAATCTTTCCAAATTCAAAGTTTCCTAAATTCAAAACTTTCTTAAGATAAATCTTTCTAAACTTCCAAACTTTCTAAATTCTAAATTTTCCAAAACTTCAACATCTTTCCAAATCTAAAACTTTTCTAAACTCAAAACTTTCTTAATTCAAACATTTCCTAAATTGAAAACTTTCCTTTTTCAAACCTTTCCATATTCAAAACTTTCCTAAGTTGAAACATTCCAAATTCAAAGCTTTCCTAAGTTGAAACTTTCCTAATTCCAAAACTTTCCTAAATCGAACCTTTCCTAATTCAAACATTTCCTAAATCCAATCTTTTTTAATCTCCCAAACCTTCCAAGTCAAGTCAATCTTTCTTAAGTCTCTTCTCTTTCCTAAGTCTAGGTTTCCTAAAACCAAGTCTTTCCAAAGTCAATCTTTCCAAAGCAAGTCCAATCTCCTCAATTTCAATTTCCAATCTCCTCTTCTAATTTCAAATCAAATTCAATTTCCAATTCAATTTCTTTCTTCCAATCCAACAATCTCTTTTCAATCGGATTCTTGTCCGAACTACGACTGACCTGATTCTCCAAAGGGATACGTAGGCAACCTTCATAGGTGCTGTCACAATACTTTTCAAACTTTCAATTCCACCCTCATGGGTGCGGTCTCCACATTTTTCAAATCTTAAATTCCAATCTCTTTTCAAAATTCCAATTTCAAAATTTCTATTTTCAAATTCCTATTTCCAAATTTTCAAACTTTCCAATTTCAATTCCATCTCTTCAAATCTATTTTCAAATCAAATCAATTTCAAATCAATCTCTTTTCAAATCTATTTTTCAATTCTCTTAACTTGCACTTGCATATCATGCATCATGTTAGTTTCTTTTCAAGCATTGTTTTTCAAAGTAGATAGGATTGGCCAATAGTTAGTTGAAGACTCTCATAGGTGAATCTAGGGTAGATTGACATGTAGGTATCGAAAGGGCGGGGTAGGGTGCTGGCTTAGTGCGTCTTCCCTACACGTAACCAACCTCCGAACCTAGGATCACTGATTTTAAAGACCAAAAAGGAGTTATTTTTCAAAAAAGGCTAAATGTTTTCCAAAGGTTTCCAAACAACCTGTTTTCTTAAAAGCCCTCTCTTGAGGTGATATTTTCAAAATCATTTTCCAAAAACCCTAAGTGTAGTCTTCGGATTATTCTTAGTTTTTAGGTAACCTAACTCACCTTAATCAAGTTAGGTGGCCACTCCGAATCTTTTTCAAAAGCCCTTTATTCAAATCCATTTTCAATTCAAACCTAGTCGCACTCATTTTTCTAGGAGGGTGAGTTCTAACGAGAGAGTACAATATTTTTTCCACTTGTGTGAGTATTCCTCGAGTGCGAAAAATCTGGGCGCGACAGTACCTAGATTTATCTGTTGCAAAATTGATCTTAATTTCAACAAACTTATAATGATTTTGCTCGAATGGTCAAAACACAATTTTCTCATGATGTCAAGATCTTTCGATCTGGCAATGCTCAAGAATATTTTAACAACTCTTTTCTTGTTTTTCTCTGTGAGCATGGGACCATTCCTCATCGTTCTTGTCCTGGTACTACACAACAAAATGGTCGTACTGAATGAAAACATCATCATCTCCTTGAAATAACCCGTGCTCTTCTTATCTCTGCCTCTTGTCCTGAACAGATTAGAGGTGAAGCTGCTCTTACTGTTGCTTACACTATGAACCGTGTTCTTTTGGATTCTCTCAATAACCTCACTCCCTATGAGCATCTGTATAGTACTACTCCTGATTATCACTCTCTTTGTGTTTTTGGATGTGCCTATTTTGTCATACTTCAGTCTCATGAGCGTACCAAGTTGGAGCCTCGCACTCGTCTTCACTGCTTCTTAGGCTACGAGATTGAGCACAAAGGCTATCGTTGTTGGGATCCCCCGTCTAAACGTCTTCATGTCTCTCGTCATGTTGTCTTTGGGAACATAAGACATTTTTCTCCTTACCCTCTTCTTCCACTCCTTACTTCACTGATCCTACTATTAAACTCTTTCCTGAGGATACAGATGTCATATCTACTATGCCGCCTATTACAATCTATCCCGAGGAGTCCCTATCTGTTGATCCTTTTTCTCATGCTAATTCTTCCTTGTCTGACCCATCTTTGTCATCTTCATCCACTGAGCCCACTATCGAGCATTCTACTCAGGTAAGGGAGACTCCTACTCACCTCCGTGATTATCATTCTTTGTTCACTATTCTTGCTCATCACGAGCCTTGCTCCTATCGCAAGGCCAGTTCTAACCCTCTTTGGCAACAAGCTATGGATGATGAATTATAGGCTCTTACCAAGACTCACACTTGGGACTTAGTTGATCTTCCTTATAATAAATCTGTGATTGGATGTAGATGGGTCTATAAAATTAAAACTCGTTTTGATGATTCTGTGGAATGTTACAAAGCCCGTTTAGTTACCAAAGGTTTCACTCAAGAATATGACATTGACTATAAGGAGACCTTTACTCCTGTTACTCATCTCACTTTTGTTCGGAGTCTCATTGTTGTTGCTGATGTCTAGCAGTGGCCCTTGTAACAGATGGATGTAAAAAATGCCTTTTTTAACAGCGATCTGTCTAAGGAAGTCTATATGCAGCCTCCTTTTGGTTTTTCTCACTCTCCACATCAAGTCTACAAACTTTGTCATGCTCTATAAGGTCTTAAACAAGCTCCTCGTGACTGGTATGCCAAATTCAATTCTACTATTAGCGAACTTGGCTTCTCTTCTAGTGATTATGATTTTGCTCTCTTTATTCACAAAACTCCATGTGGCATTATTCTCCTACATCTCTATGTGGATGATATGATTCTAATTAGGGATGATGTTCATGGTATTTCTAAGCTCAAGAATTTTCTTAGCAGACAATTTGAGATGAAAGATCTTGGTCCTCTCAATTACTTCCTTGGTCTTGAGATATCTTCTGTTTCTACTGGTTATTCTTTCTCTCAAGTCAAGTATGCCTCTGATCTTCTTACTCATGCTGGTCTTACTGATAACAAGATTGCTTCCATACCTTTAGAAGCTAATGTACGTCTCACTCCTCTAGATCGTGAGCTTCTATCTAATGTTACTTTTTATTGATAGCTTGTTAGGTTTCTTGTCTACCCCACTATTACTCGTCTTAATATTGCACATGTTATTCACGTAGTCAACCAGTTTCTATCTTTGCTGCGCTTAACTCACTATGCTGCAGTTCTTCATATTCTTCGTTATGTTAAGGTTACCCTTTTTCATGGTCTATATTATTCTCTCCACTCTTTTCTACAACTTTATGCTTATTCTGATGCTGATTAGGCTGATGATCCTACTAATCGACGCTCTACCATAGGCTTCTGCTTCTTTCTTGGAGATTCTTTTATTTTTTGGCATAGTAAGAAGCAAACCCTTACTGTTTGTTCTAGCACTGAGGCTGAATACCGTGCATTAGCTGATACTACTCAAGAACTTCTCTAGCTTCGGTGGTTACTTTAAGATATGAGTGTCTCTCATTCTGGTGCTACTATTCTCTATTGTGACAATCACAATGCAATTATGATAGCTCATAATGATGTGTTACAGGATCGTACTAAGCACATTGAGATTGGTTGTCATTTCATTTGTCAGCATGTAATGTGTGGCACAGTTCATCTTTTCTTTATGACATCTGCTGATCAAACTGCTGACATCTTCACCAAGTCTCATCCTCTAGGACGATTTCATGATCTGGTTATTAAACTCAATTTGGTCTCCACATTACCACTTTGAGTTTGTGAGGAGCTTTTAATGTGAACATCATATGAACATAATTGTCAAGAAAGGTTAGGCTTATTAGGTTTAGTCCATTGTCGAGAAAGGTTAGGTTTGTTAGGTTTTGATTTGTTAGGTATGTTTCCATCCTTATTTCATGGCTGATTTTCCTCTCTTCTTCTCCTATATATTGGCCTTAATCTTCCTTCTAAATGTATTATTTCTTGTACAAAGTTTATTTAATAGAACTCTCCTTCTCATCCTCTCTTTCTCTATTCTCTCTACCATTCTAACACTACATAAAACATAATTTTGCCACAGTTCCTCGAGCCTTCTTATGCATCAGTTTCTGCAATTGGTAACCTGAAATCAGGTGAATTTCAGCATTGAAGCTACCCCTAAGTACATGTTTCCTACCATTCAGGTTAAACTCTATTTTTATAGGGTGTTTGGGTGAGCTGCTTATAAGCCATAAGCTATAAGCTAGTTTCAAAAAGCCACATTTAAAAATAGCTTTTTCTAGAAAAACGTGATTAGACATAAGTAGCTTTTTTAAGCCATTTTACCAAACACAATTCAAAAACGTTATAAGTATAAGCCATAAGCTACTAAATAAGCTGGGTCCAAATCGATCTTTAAAATCCCATACCACAAGGCCTAAAGTGGCCAACCACTAAATTCCTAGCACCATATCACGTCCACCTACAGGCAGTAGTCACATCTCAGTTTGAAATTCCACCCCTTGCATTGTCCATCTGAATTCTCTACAAAATGCCTTGCCACTCAATCTGGTGCCAATTGCAACAATTACTCTCAAAGGCTATGTAGACTCCAATTTGCAACCAGTTCTTTTTGCTATACCAGGGTCCAAGAAGTTATGTGTACTAACTGAATCTACTAGTATTGCACCCCTTGTTGTTTGATTCTGCCTCTGATCTTCATAGTTTTGTAGGAGACTGAACCTGTTAAAGCATAAACTGATATCTCCAAGTCCTCCTGGTTTTCTTGACCATCCTCCTTGACCTTCTCCTCTATTTCTTCTTCAGATTCTTCCTTTTCTTGTTCAGCTTCTAAAACAAAAAGTTGTTTCTTTCTACATATGTGCCCCCGGGTATACTTTTCATCACAATTGAAACAAAGCCCTTTTGCTCTCCTTTCATCCATTTCCTTCTAGGTTATTCGTTTGACATTAGTGAGTCCCTGGTGATCAACTCTGAACTATGGATTGTTATTGCTTGAGAAGATGAGTTTAGGGACATAGCTAGATTTCTTAGCAATGGCCTCTATACTTTCTTCTTGAAGCCTTGCTAATCCTATAGCTTGTGATATATTTGAGGGCTAAAACATCTTAACAACAGCCCTTAATTCCTCTTTTAATCTGCTAATAAAGCAACTAATAAAGAAATCTAGTGGCAAACCTGATGTTCGGTTGGATAGTTCTCCAAATCTCTCTTGATATTCCTTTACTGATGAAGTCTATTTCAATTTAGTAAGCTCCCCTACTGCATCGTCGTAAGTCGAAGGTCCAAACTTGATAGTCAATGCCCACTGGAATTCCCTCCATGTATTATTGTGATGCGTTTTCTCGAACCATCTAAACCATTGCACAACTTTCTCTTCCAGATGTAAGGATGCTAGACTCACCCTCTGGTTCTCTTCAATCAGGAGATGACTGAAGTATTTCTCACATTTATAGAGCCATCCCCTAGGATCTTCCCCGTGAAATCTCGGAATGTCGACTTTAGCACATCTGGGTAGCCATTGATTCTGAGCTTCAGAAGGTGAACCCATATTTGAGCACTCTACACGCTCAGATTACACCACATTCTTGGATACTGCTTAATCGTACTTAAGATTTATGGCAAAAAGTAGGGATCTGATTTCTTCAATGGCTTTAGCTTGCTGATGGGTGGTGTCCTTCAAACTCTGATAATTCTGTTCCAATTGCTTCACTTCCTGTGACCTAGTCCCATTCATTCGCCATATTTGACTATCTCACATGTGAGGAAGACTTTCTCTAATACCAAATGATGGGATCTACAGAAGAAGATGACAGAAGAAAGGAAAACAGAGCCAAATTAGCTCTGTAATTGTTATTGAAGTAAGAAAGCTTCAGGTTACAACTATGGAAAATGAGAATACAAAAATACAATCCTCCCTTCTATCTCTACTCTATTCTTATAGATCCTTTCCCCAACCTTCGGTTATAGTTCCCGCCCAACTTTCTGTTGCAGTTCCCGCCAATTCCTAGCTAGTGCAGAGTTTGTTACTATGTTATAACTACCCTTGAATAATGACCATAATTGGCGAAAGGCATATTTTTCTTATTTTCATATAAGATCTGAAGATGCAGCAAACTCGCGGTGTCTTGTCCCCAGGTCTAGGACAGGCTCTCTGCTGGCTGATCTGCAATCTTTTGCATTAAACACATCGGTGTAGTGGCAGCCAAAGGCCCTCCGGTGTTCAAGTTAGATTCAAGGGTGATGATATTGCTAGAGAGAGTATTCTTGGGGTTTTCTGGTTTGCGTGTGTGTACTTGGAGAAGGGACTGAGTTTCCCTTTGTACGTCTACATGGGAGTGGTAGGTGGCTTCTCCACGTGGCGGCCTCTTGTTGAAGGGTCAGAATGGTGTCAAGGGTAGGGTGATTGTCACTTGTACACTTTACAACCACGTCCCAAGTGTGCACCAAGGTGTCCGGTGTCAGGTGTGGGCCCTATCGACGTAGTCGCGAGGCCGACCAGAATGGAGTATCTTTCCGAGCGAGCAGGCTACTCGGGATAGACGAGGGTAAACTGTTGAGAGACCTAGTCGGGTGAAGACCAGATGACGTGGGAAAATGTGGTCCGATCAGTGCTGGTCAGTAGATTATATGGTCCCTGGTCAGGTCAGGAAAACATCATCACCAGATGCCCCCAATTCATCTGGCCACCTGCTAGGGGCCAGGGGAATTCCACAGGACGGCCCGGCCGCGAAACACGAAGTGCATTTATGGCGAGGACAGTGCAATAATGGCGGGTGTTGTCGCGTCGCTTCACGTGCCGCCATGCGGCAGTTGGGGCCTGGTCGTCAGTAGCTAAAAAGACGTGTCGCATCTCAGCCGTTGGCATCCCATCACCACAGGCTATTTGAGCCGTTGATTTCAAAGACATGGAGAGGGTTTTGTGAGGCGATTGCCCCCGTTTTGCCCTCAGAGCTTTTTTCCAAATACATGGAGAGAGAGAGAAAGAAAAACCTCCTTTGTCGTCCCCAACCTCCATCTTTGTCGTCTCCAGCCAGTTGAAAGGACACCCGTCTACGTGATGTGCTGCCGGCTGTCTACCGAACTCGTCGCCGGCCCTTCACCTTATGGTAAGACTCACTCCTTGGTTACATGTACTGGTTGATTACCTGTTGTGTGTCAGTATTTGAGGGAATGGGCCAGATTCTCGACCTTTCGTGGTTCGTTGATAGGCCGAAACTCTTCGAATCTGTCCTTGGGGACTTGCGCGAACTGTTTAACCGATGTTTGATAGGATTGCGGGTTGTAGGCCCTTGGGTACAATATCGAACTCGGAGGGTGTCAGCTCGAACTCTGAGGAGACTGATTCTAATGGGTTTCGAGTCGTGAGGCGTCAAACCCAAGAGGAGGCCTCTGTTGGGAACTTAAGGGCATCCCTGGAAGTTCCAGAGTCAAGGGAGGCTGGGGCCGCCCACTCTGATGTTGGAGGAGAACGGGATCAGCCCACCGAGGCTACTGCCCAACCTTAGGAGGTCGAGTCGAGAGAGGGGGAGGAAGAGGATGACCCCGAATACGAGGCTGTGGGGATTCCCTCCATTCTCAATAAGGAGAAAGTTGCTGCCCTCCAGCAGGTGTACCAGATCCTATAAGGGGTGAAGTGTAGGGTTCCCAACCCTAGGAATTAGGCGTGCTCGGCCAGGGAGGGTGAAATAACCATTTTCGAGGGCGCATTGGCTGGCAGTCTTCGCGTGCCGTTTCCTTGGCCAGTTAGGAAAATTCTACAGAAGTTGCGCCTCTCTCCCTAGCAACTTGCACCGAACGCCTAGCAGATCATAGCGGGCTACATGATCCTTTGGCAGATCGTCCACAGGAAGGACATGATGCCTGCGGAATTCTTGTATTACTATAGGCCGACCGAGCGTAGGAGGTGCTACTAGTACTTCTCGGGTCGGTCAAAGGGGCTTGATCTTATCAACGAGCTTCCATCTTCACGTAAGAACTAGAAGGACCGATTCTTCTTCATTAGCGGAGAGGGCTGGGAGTTCTGCCCTTGGGAGACAAACTTCTCTACTTGGATCTCCAGGCAATGGGGCTACCCGGGTAAGAAGGGTATGTTCTTTTCACCGAGTCTTCCATTTTTTGTTTGTTTCCATGTGTCATCCATTCTGACTTAAGTGTCCAACGGGTGTCAGGTCGGGTTAAGCCTCTTCTTTTCGCAAAGCACGAGAGGGCTGTAGAGAAGGTCTAAGAGTACGAGTTTCAGACCACCAAGGACTTGGTGATCGTCGAGGCGCTTGCTCAGTATCTCTTAGGGCCCGAACCGACAAGAGAGGCTTTGGTTGCCGAACGTGAGAGGAGTGAATAGGTTTTTGTTTTTCGACAGGCTAATCCTTGTCTAACTTCTACCTTTTCTTTACAGATCGCCAATCTCCTATCACCGGTCAGGCCTATCCCGCAGTAGCCCAGTTCAGTCTTCTAACAGCTCAGCCAACATCTGAGTCAAAGGCGATGAGTTTCGACATCAACTTCTTAGCCAGGAAGAGGGCGGCAGTGGCGGGCGCCTTAGGAGCCAAGCGCCAGAAGACCACTGAGGCGGCAGACACAGCGAAAGAACCCCCCTCCTCCTAAGAAGGCGTCCCTCCAGAAGGGGAAGGGCCAAGTTTCAATGGTTGTCAGGCCTTCTCCACCTGCCAAGTCGAGGCATAGTACGGTCGCGCCTGCAGACTCCTAGACCCGCACTAGCCTAGCAGCTTTTGCCCTGACCAACGTCGTAGACAGCTCGGACGTGGCCTCGGAGAGGGCGGCGGATGCGATAAAGCCCTCGGTTGTCATGAGGTTGGGCAAGCATCCGAATTCACGTTTGGCCAGGGACGCGAACCATGACCTCTTCAAGGTAAGCTTCTTTATGCAGTTGTCATTATGTTCTGTCTCGACCTGTGTGTAGTCAACTTTTAACTGTTCGGCTTTCAGTCTCTTGCCAGGGTCATGACGCTGGGCCACTATTTGGGGACTTCGGAGAAGACCCACCAAGAGGAAAAGAATGCCAGTGCGGCGCTCATCCAGCAAGTCCAATCCTTGAAGGACGACATATCCATTGCCCATGCCGAGAGGGACTCTACCTTGGTCGAGCTCAAGTCGGCTCATGAAGACAATAAGAGGCTCACAAGGCAGGCTAACAAGCTGCTGATGGACTTCTCAGCCGAGCAGGCCAAAAGGCACGAGCTGGAGAGGACCGTAACGACCTTTGGCGAGGAGCTTAAGAGGGTAGGGGCCGAGTCCATACAGCAGTTTAAGGACGGGGATGACTTCTAGGCCTTATTGGAGCCCACCTTTCTCCAGGGGTTCGACTTGTCTTGGAAGAAAGCATCCAAGAAGTATCCTGACTTCGACTTCTAGAATCTGGATCCCCTTGACGAAGACCCGCCGGCAGCCGATCAGGACACTGCAGGACAAGCGGTAATTTAGGTCGCAGGGGGCCCATCAGGAGGTCACTGAGGAGGCCTAGACCAGAGAGACCCAACCAAAGGTCACTGAGAGAGCTCAGTCCGAAGAGGCTCAGCAGACGATTGCTGAGGGGGAAGGGGGACGAACTGCCGAGCAGGCTCAGTCGTGAATGTTTTTTGAGTTCCCTTGGTTGTTTTGCTTGGCTAGTTGTCTTTTCGTCTTCTTTTTTTTATTTTTTTGTAAAGGGGCGTTTTGCCCTTGTACTCTTTTTCATTTCAATGAAAACTTCTTCTCTCGTAGAATACTTTGCTGAGATAACTTTTGTAGAATTCTTTGCATTCATATGTGGTTGAATGGTGATGTTGCGTACTGTTGTTGCATTCCCTGTATTTGGCTCTGCTCGGTCGCATGAACCAAGCAGATTCTATGCCATTGCCATAGAGGCCGTCTGGCTCTGCTCGGTCATATGGATCAAGCAGGTTCTACACCATTGCTGTAAAGGTCATCTGACTCTGCTCAGTTACATGAGCCGAGCAGATTCTATGCCATTGTCGTAAAGGTTTTCTGGCTCTGCTCGGTCACGTGAACCGAGCAAATTCTATGCCATTGACATTAAGGCCGTCTGGCTCTACTCGATGCGTGGATCGAGCAGATCTATGCCATTGCCGTTAAGGCCGTCAGGCTCTGCTCGGTCACATGAACCGAGTAGATTCTATGTCATTGCCATTAAGGCCGTCTGGCTCTGCTCGACACGTAGACCAAGTAGATTCTATGCCATTGCCATTAAGGTCGTCTGGCTCTACTCGGCACGTGGACCGAGTAGATTTTATGTCGATTCCATGCGAGTAGACAATTGTTGAATAGTCATTTTCATTAATAGTCTGTCGGATTATAACTAGGAGACTTTCAAAAGTAGTACTTTCTCAGGTATTCTGCATGCCATGGGTGTGGAAGTTCCTTGCCTTCTGAATTCTTCAACCTATAGGTCCCCTTCCTAGTACTACCGATCATAGCATAAGGTCCTTCCCAATTGGGTTCGAGCTTGCCCTCTCTCAGATCTTTGGTGGGCTGGTTGACTCTTTTCAAGACAAGGTCCCCAGTCGTGAAGTATTTTGGTCAAACTCTAGAGTTGTGGTACTGGCGCATCTTTACTAGTAGGATGCCACCCTTGTAGCTGCCTGTAGCCTCCTTTCTTCCAATAGATCTAGGTCCACGTTCATAGCTTCGCTGTTGGTAACAGGGTAGAACTGCATCGTTCTCAAGCTAGGGAGGCCAATTTGTACTGGGATGACCACTTTAGTGCCAAAGGTATGTGAGAACGACATCTGCCCTGTGGACACTCTTTTCGTCGTTCTGTAGGCCCAAAGGATGTTAAGGAGTTCTTCCACCCACAAACCCTTGGCTTTCTCGAGCTTTGTCTTGAGTATCTTCAAAAGAGATCTGTTGGTAACTTCAACTTGGCCGTTGGCTTAAGGATGCTCGAGGGAGGAAGCGTGGTGGCTGATCCCCAAGTCTGTGCATAACTGGTTAAACTGTCTACCCTCGAACTGCTTCCCGTTATTTGTGATGACGATCCTCGGGATTTCGAACCTGCAAACAATATTCTTCTGTGGGAACTTCTTCATTTTCTTCTCAGTGATAGTCGGCAAGGCCTCTACCTCTGCCCACCTGGTGAAATAGTCGATGGCCATAATTGCGAACTTCCTCTGCCCTTTGCCTAGTGGTAACGCTCCTACGATATCGATCCCCCATTGGGCGAAGGGCCATGGGGTCTGAATCGGGGTCAGCTCCTAAGTGGGCAATCTTGGGATGTTGGCAAACCGTTGACACTTGTCGCACTTCTTAACGAATTCTTGGGCATCTTTCTTCATGGTAGGCCGATAGTAGGCTGTTTGCAAGATCTTTTTAACGAGGGATCGGCCACCAGAGTGGTTCTCACATGCCCTTTCGTGAACCTCCCTCATGACGTAATCTGCCTCTTCCTCATTAGAGTAGCGGAGCAGCGGCAAGGTGTGCCCCCTTTTGTAGAGAACACTGTTTTGTATGAGGTACCTACTCGAACAGTACTGAATTCACCTCGCTTCATTCCTATCTTTAGGCAGAGCTCCACTTTCCAAGAAATTCCTGATCTGGCTTATCCATGAAGTTTCGGGCTCGGTTTAGTTGACTTCCGAACTTTGGATGCTTGGTGAATCAAGAATCTCCATTGTGACATTTGGGTCTGGCTCATTGGATGGGGCAATCCTGGCCATCCGATTTGCCTCTTCATTCTGCAATCTCAGGACACGTTCTAGTAGAATTCTCACAAACCTTCGGGCTAAGCTCTTCACCATTTGGCAGTACTATTTCATGTTATCATCTATGACCTCGTATTCTCCCTAGACTTGCTCCACCACCAATTAAGAGTAGCTACGCATCACTATCTGTTTGGCCCCTATTCACTGAGCCATTCTGAGTCCGACAATGAGTGCTTCGTATTCAGCAACATTGTTGGTGGCAGGGAACTTGAAGCGGAGAGCATATTCCATCGTGTGATCGTCCGAAGTGACGAGGACCACGTCGGCACCACTAGAATCGTTAGTGGAGGAGCCATTGATATTCAAGACCCAGTGGCTGTCGGTTAGGTAGTCTTTAGGGGTGGCAGGGGGTGGTTAGTGAATTCTATGATGAAATCCGTAGCAGCCTGCCCTTTGATTGCCGTTTGGGGTCGGTAGTGGATGTCGAACTGACTAAGTTCAACCGACCATTTCACTAAGCGTCCTGATGTCTCTGGTTTGTGCAGAATGCTCTTCAAGGGTTGGTCGGTGAATACCACGATGGTGTGAGCTTGGAAGTAGGGCCTCAAGCGCCGAGCTGCAGTTACCAATGCAAGGGCCATGAGCTCCATCCTCGGGTACCGTTCTTCTACTCCACGCAAAGCGCAACTGGTGTAGTACACTGGCCTTTGGATTCCCCCTTCTTTGTGGACAAGAGCTAAGCTCACTGCTGTTGCCGACACTGCCAAATAATGAAATAGTTCTTCCCCCGGGACAGCTTGACTTAGTAGCGGGACTGAGCTCAGATATTGTTTGAATTGACTGAAGGCCAATTCGTATTCCTTGTTCCACTCAAATGCCTTCCATAAAATTTTGAAGAATGGCAGGCACTTATCGATGGATTGAGAGATGAACCTATTCAAAGCTGCCACTCGTCCTGCCAGTTATTGAACATCCTTTGTCGTATGAATTGCTTGCATGTCAATGATGGCATGAATCTTTTTTTGGGTTCGCCTCAATCCCTCTGTGTGAGACCATGAAACCGAGGAATTTTGCTCGGGCAACGCCGAAGGCACATTTGGCGAGATTGAGCTCATCTAGTACTTGTGGAGTGTTTGGAACGTCTCTTCGAGGTCTTGTAGATGATTGGCAACTTCTTTGCTCTTCACCAACATGTCGTCCACATAAACTTCCACATTACGCCCAATCTATGATTTGAATATGAGGTTGACCAGTCGTTGGTATGTTTCCCCTGCATTCTTTAGTCCGAATAGCATGACGTTATAGCAATAGAGCCCCCAGTCCGTAATGAAGACTGTATGCTCCTGGTCGCGCTCGGTCATCCAGATCTAGTTATAGCTTGAAAAAGCATTCATAAAAATTAGCATTTCATACCCTGCGGTAGAGTCGATGAGGAGATCGATGGTTGGCAGGAAAAAACTGTCCTTTGGACATGCTTTGTTCAAGTTGGTGAAGTCAACACACATTTGCCACTTCCCATTGGACTTCTTGACCATGACGACATTGGAGAGCCAAGTAGGGTAGTGCACTTCTCTTATGAATTTCGCCTGCACCAGCTTTTTCGCTTTTTCAGCTACTGCATCATTTCTGTCTGGCTCAAAGTTCCTTCTCTTTTGCTTGACCGACCTGGCCTCAGGGTCAATGTTCAGGTAATGAGCTGCTACTCTCGTGGGACCAAGTGAACACACCGACATTTTCCCTCAGGAATCTCCGTAGTTGCTACTTCAAGTCTTCTCAGCAGCCCCAATCTTCATGGTTCTGTTTTGCTCTTGAGCGTCGACCGGTACTTCTTCCAGTTCCTCTGCTAACTCACCCCTCCTGACTTCTTATTCATCCCTTGGTTCGAGGTCTTCAATGACCAGGGTCTCTCTGTTGGGTTCCCCTTTCAAGGAAGCCATGTAATATTCCCGTGCCTCTTTCTGGTTGCCCTTGGTGCATTCAACCGCAGTGTCAGTCGGGAATTTGATCCGGAGATGGTACGTGAAAGTGACTACTTTGAATTGGTTCAGAGTAGTTCGTCCAATGATGGCCTTGTATGCAGATGGGCAATCCACGACCAAGAAGTGGATCATTTTCGTTGCCCAATGTGGTTCCTTCCCAAGGGTCACTGGTAAAGCGATGGACCCGAGAGGGATCACCCAGTCTCCTATAAAGCTAACCAGGCGAGAATCAACCAGCCGCAACTTTTCCTTGCCAATCTGCATCTTCGCAAAGGCCCATCAGAATAAGATGTCTATTGAGCTTCCGCTGTCGATCAGGACTCTCCAAGTTTTGAAGTTGGAGATCACCAATGGGTCATCGTGTGGTTGGTGTAGCTCTGTAGCTTCTTCCTTCGTGAAGGTGATCACCAGGCCTTTGGTCTTCATCTTTTTGCTGGTCGCCCTAACCAACATCACTTTTGCCTCGGTCAAGATCTCCCAAACCTGCTTCTTGCGTGCTGAAGAGGACTCTCCTCCTCCAGCAAAACCTCCTACAATGACCCTTATTTGCCCAATGGGCTGGGTAGTTATTTCGGTCCGCGCCGGACTGCGTCAGTCTCCCCGTGTTCGGTCTCGGCCTGCCACATACCGACTGAGTCTCCCTTTTTTTATCAGATCCTCGATCTGCTACTTTAGGTCAATACGATCTTCCGTGTCATGGCCGTGATCTCGATGGATCCGGTAGTATCTCCTTCTGTTCCTCATGCTCAAGGGTGTTTTCAGACACTTGGGCCATTTCAAGTCCTGGTTGTCCCTTATTTCCATCAACACATCCTTTAACTTTGTCATGAGCGGGGTGAACTTTCGGTCCAGCCTGCAATAGTGTTCACGTCTCTCTTCTCCCCGGCTCCTTGTCTGGTTGCTGGTCCTGCTCGCCTTCGTCTCCCTTTCCTCGTTTGAGGTTCCACCTGATCTCCTCTTTTCTACACGTGAGCCGCTCCCTCCATCAATTGTCTCGCCTGGCGCTTATTGCATCTTCTGCATTTATGTGCTTTTGAGCTCGAAGCATCAATTTGGCCATGTCTTGGGGTGGCCTCTTCGATAAGGAGAAGAGGATTTTCCCACTTCTTAAGTCGCTCATGAACGCCGTGACGGCCACCTTGTCGTCCATGGCCAGAGTTTTCTAGTTGAACCTCCCCACATACTCCCACAGTGTCTCTTCTTTCTTCTGCCTCATAGTCAACAGATATGCTGTAGGCCTTCTTTGTCTCTAGGCTCCGATATAGTGACTCACGAAGAGTTTGCTAAGTTCTTTAAAGGTGGAGACCATAGCTGGCTTGATCTTGTTGAATAGGTTCTCACCGAACCTTTCAACATGACTAGGAAAGCTCTGCACATGATCTTGTCTGGCACTGCTAACAAATGCATGAGCGCCCTAAATGTCTCCAAGTGGTCCACCGGATCTTTAGAGCCATCAACTGTCCACAGTCAGCATTTTGAATTTTGGGGGAATGGGTATTTCATCACCTTCTGTGTGAATGGAGAAGTCATTCGGCCAATGAGGGCGTCCACAGTGTTTGGAGCCTTGGCCTCCACAGCGACCAAGACCCCTGCCATCTGGGCATGCATGGCCCTCAGTTGTTCGTCCCAAGCGTGGGAGCTTTCCGATTTGTCTCCTACCATCTCTATTCTCGATGGGATGGCATGGCTGGTTTGTGCTTCCTAGATGTGGGGCTCACGGCAGAGGAGAGGGTCCTCAACTTGTCATCCATTGCCGTTTTCGTTGCCGTTGGGGGGAATGGAAGGATCCTTATTGACCTCCTGTTCTTCTTGTTTTGCCACCGAGTTGTGCCATCTTCTCTAGGGCGGCTATCTTCTTGGCACTTGAATCTGCCATCGAACTTCCTTCTAGGTGAGTGCTAATCCCCGACTTAGTCAAGACCATGAAAAGCCACGAGAATAGTCATTCCCACAGACGGCGCCAGCTGATGATACAACAAACTCGCAGTGTCTTGCCCGCAGGTCTGGGACAGGCTCTCTACTGACTGATCGGCGGTCTCCTGCACTAAACACACCAGTGCGGTGGCAGCCAAAGGTCCTCCGGTGTTCAAGTTAGATTCAAGGGTGATGATATTACTAGAGAGAGTATTATTGGGATTTTCTGGTTTACGTATGTGTACCTGGAGAAGGGACTGGTTCTCCCTTTGTATGTCTGCTTGGGAGTGGTAGGTGGCCTCTCCACGTGGCAGCCTTTTGTTGGAGGGTCAGAGTGGTGTTAAAGCATTTGAGAGGGTCATCCCCATACTCTATGGTGGTGTGTGTCAGAACGGTGTCAAGGGTAAGGCGATTGTCACTTTTACACTCCACACCCACGTCCCACGTGTGCGTCAGGGTGTTCGATTTTAGGCGTGGGCCCTATTGATGTGGTCGCGAGGCTGACTAGAGTGAAGTATCTTTCCGCGCGGGCGGCCTGCTCGGGATAAATGAGGGTAAACTGTCGGAGGACGTGATCGGGTGAAGACCAGATGACGTGAAAAGATGTAGTCTGGTCAATACCAGTCAGTAGATCATACGGTCCCTGGTTAGGGCGAAAAAACATCATCACCAAGATCCTCTATCAATTCGCCCTGGTAATATCTCCTCTAATTTCTTTGTACAGGATTTGCCACACTGATCTTATTTATTTGTATAGGGCACGGACAATGAGTGTGATGACGTAGCAATGATGAGGTGGCAATGCTTACTTGTAACTTTACCGACCATGATGACGACTACGAGTAGGAGTCTCGGGTCGCCGGGCCGCCCAGCCCAGCCCAGCCCAGCCCAGCCTGGACTCTTTTAGGTATTGGGCAAGGCATTTAAACCAGTGGAGCTAAGATGGGTAAAGATTTTAGGGAATGTTGAGTAAGCTGGTTGAATTTGAGAAGAGCAATTGATCCTTATTTGATTGGATACATGTACAATTTACTCAGTTTTATTTTTATTTAAAGAAATAAATAAATATTGAAAGAGTTCTCTGAGATTAATTACGAAAGTTTGAACTAAAGACATTTCAAATTAGAAGAAGCATATTGTCACTCAAGTAATTAGAAACAATGATCAAATTTTCATTCCGATTTACTATTTTGATTGGCACAGAAACCGAACGTTTTGAAAATATTTCAAAAGTGACGAATATTAGTGTAGTAAAATACAACATTTTAAAGTTTTTGCAATAAATATTGTATACTATTTGTGAAAAGTTCTGATTTCTGCTGGTTCAGATTTTACCAAAGTATTTGTGAAAAATGTGTGAAAACCTAACACCTTCCGCCAAAGTATCAGAATTGTTAAAATCGGTTGGTCAACACGTTGTATGGAATCTTGTGATGTATTTTATAACTTATTTTTACTGTTTTATTTAATTACATGCATGCAGATATATGTATATATATTCTATACTTCATAAAATTAGCATTTCTTAAAAAAAAAAAATTCAAGTTCTACCCCAAGACTAGGTCATTGTGGATAGAGCGTATTGAATTGGGTTGCTATCTATATTTCTTTTAGTTGTATTCATATTGCGAAATAGTGTTTTGGATGTTGTACATTGTATATCTTGTTTTAAGCACATTTTATTCAAACATTTTTATTATATTTCGACTTTAATGTGTATTGTATTTATTTAGATTTGGATGTAAATGAATGATTGCTTCCATTTTAATAAGTAATGTATTTATTTATATTGTGATGTGAATGAATTGATGAGTGTATATTTTTGTTACAAGGATTAGAATTACAAGCGGAAGGGGAAAAATAAATTTCGATTATTAGTAATTACATCTTTAAATTGTGAAATAAAAGCATTTTTTGCGACGTTAATAGTTCCATTGCTATTACATTATTTTAATATGACGGGTTATTTGCGATATACACAAACCATGCCCAAATCAATTTAAAACTACTTCGGTAAAGAATTAGGAATATGTGAGAGATTGCATCAAAATAAGATTTTTGATTTGATGTACTGATAGTGTAAAATATTTTTATATAAGTAAAGCACTAGAATATATGACACATGTCTTTTAGAATTAAAACACAACATAAAAAAAATACAAACTTCATGGATATATGTCGCATTCTAGTGCTCGTTTATGTAAAAACATTCTACATGTCAGTACATCAAAATTAAACTCTTAAAATAAAATATAGAAGTAGGTTTGACCCTTACTATAAGAAGAATGTTATCTACAGTCACGATTGTAGATCACTAGTAGCTGATGAGTGACACATCAATTAAATTTCACCAATTGATGTAGGATTTAACTGATGTGTCACCCATCAGTTAGTGACTGACCCATAGCCTTCTTTTTTTGGTAATACTTGTGGTCGCTATACTATATTACTTTGATTGAAAAAACCACTAGAATATTAGAGAAGTCCCACTTGTGTTTGAAATTAAGATTTATTAAAAAAAATTAAAGATAAAAGAAAAAAAGAATAAAGGTGGGAGAAAAAATAATAAAATAAAAAAATATTTTTTATTTTTTGTTTATTTATTTTCTTTTCACCACCAAATCATTGATCAACAAATAACCCTACAAGACATTGGAAGTACGAGAAGGGGCCACACCCGAGGCCGGTGGAGTCGACCGCGGCGGTGCAGTCGCTTTGAGAGGGCCCACACGATTTCTTGTAGTTTGTTTCGAGATTCCCTCAATTAATTGAGCTTTGATATGGTCTACATGGTTTCTATGATTATGTAGGACTTGAAACAATGCATCAGTTTTTTTTCTCTATTGTATTGGGGATCTATTGGACCACCAGAAGTCCACTCCGTTGTTTATTAAACTACTTCAGCATCTTCAAGTGAATGTAGACATATAAAGATATAAAACAAGGCAGACGTTGGATTGCCATTGTCCCACAATCAGATGATTACATGCAGCATTAATCATATGTACATTCCAGAAGTTGTACCTTCATGGAAGTCCTTATGCTTCCTTGGTGCATATGCTTCGATATAAAACGCTATTAATTGAAACAACGAGAATATTTGGAATTATAGTATGATTTAACCAACCAACACCATACCTCTAAACTATGAGAAATATTTTTATTGGGGTAATTATAACAACACTCTTTATAGTACGATTTAATATCACTAAACTCCCCTATACTCTAAAATGTGATACATTGATCCTATGAACTACTATTTGTATCAATCAATATCTTTTGTTAGTAATAATTGAATTAATTACAACACCACTGTATAAATTATGACCCAATATCACTAAACTCTTTTAAATTGTAAAACGTAGCACATTGATCAGTAAACTATTAATTTATATCAATCATTTCTTTATTAGCAATATATTAAGTAATCTGTTAAGAAAATAGATGAAAAATTGTCTTGAAATTTATACATGTTAAAAAAAGTATAATTTTACACATAAATTGACATTCTCTTTTTGTAATAGTTGCCAAATAACTAAAATACTCCTAAATTGCCTTATATTTACACACTATTTTCAAATGACATTTTGGTCATTATACAACTTTTATAATAAGGAACATCAATTTAGGTATAAAACTATAATTTTTTGAATATGTAGAAATCACATAATAAATTTTCATCTATTTTTCTAATGGATTGCTAATAGAAAATGTTAATTAATACAAATTAGTAGTTTTAGAGATCAATATGTTATATTTTAGAGTTTAAGGAGGTTTAGTGATACTGAGTTATAGTTTGGGGGTTTTATTGTAATTAATCTTAATATATTAGCAATTTGTTAGGAAAGCAGATGAAAAATTATCATGTGGCTTGCACATGTTTTTGAAAATATAATTTTATACCTAAATTGAACTTTTGTTTTTGTGATAACTGTTTAATGATTGAAATGTCCCTTCAAATATAAGAACATTCCAAGGGGCATTTCAATTATTAGACAATTATTATAACATGAGAAGGTTAATTGAAGTATAAAATCATACTTTTGTGAACATGTGTAAGCCACATAACAATGTTCCATCTATTTTTCTAACGGATTGATAATAAAAGTTGTTAATTAATACAAATTAATAATTTAAATATCAATGTATCACGTTTTAGAGTTTATGAAGTTTATTAATACTGAGTCAAGTTCAAGGGTGTTATTGTAATTGCCTCTATTTTTATTCTTGTCAAGAAAGAGACATATTCATACTGGAAGCTACATTGTTGTTACAGAATGCTGCTGCAAGAGTTGAAGAATAACACAAAATTTTATTACAAGTCAAGAAACCAACCAACAAGTTCTAAAATGTATACTATCTATGTAATAGAATGTTCAAAAAATTTCCTTCAAAAAAGAAAAAGAAAAGGAACAAAGGATAGAAAAAGGAAATGGTAAGTATCATACTGAAATAACCTAAGGGGTTGGCTTGGTGGTCAAGACTTGGGACTTAGGGGCCTGCTTCTTCTAAGGTCTCAAGTTCGAAATCTCTTAGGTGCTATTTACACCTTGGGGCTACCATAAGGTCTTTTGGCCCGATAATTATTCGATTTATGTGAGACCGGAGACTGTATAAGTAATAAGGTGAGTCAAAATGCGCGCAAGTAGGCTTAAAAACCCAGTTATAAAAATTAAAAATAAAAAGTATTGTACTGGAATTTGAGGATGCTCCATGGATAATAAAAGGTTCACTCATTCTCATACACTACCATTGTTGGAAGTCAGTTATATTAAGAACAAAGTTTTATGGATTGGAAAATGAAACATGTTACAAATTATCACATTTCTCGCCTCATTTTTTTTTATTTCTAGACACAATGAATTGATCCTATAAAAATTTATTAATGCGAGTATTGCTAGCTTGAATCTGTTGGTGAGAAAATAGGAGGACAAATGAGATGGTACATGGATCAACCTTACAAAATTAATGAGTAAGGAATTTGCTAAAATTTAGGGATTGCTAATTACACATATAATGCACTTGAGAAGAGATTAGCGATGTAGTGCAAACTGGAATACAACAAAAAATTGGCTTACTGTGTTTCACTTGGCAATCAAACAAAACTAAAAGAAGAAGTGTCCCATAAACAGTGCACTAAAATAAATAAAGAATAAAGAACAAGAAATATTAAGAAATAGAGAAAAAAAAACTCTTTTTCAAGCCAGGCTAACTTGTGGACTCTTCAAAAAACAAAATAATTGAAAGGGGAAAATGATATACTCATAGAAAAATATACAAGAATGATGGGCTAAGTTGCAAACCTATTATTTTAAAAGAAATAACCCTGCCAAGATACTCTTTAATTAAATAACTACCACTACCATGTTATTTCGGTGCAAATTTTTGTATAAAATACGAAAAAATAGCATTTTCCTAATGAAAATATTGGTTCAAAAAGAAGCTAATGGGGTCTGCGAACATTGATCAATACTGCTTACAGTCTATAGTTTTAGTTCTTGCGAAGTAATCAAGAAGTCTCTATTATTTCTGCAAAATAACCGAGGAAATGAAAGGAGAATAATTAATATATATGTTACTTGCGTAATGTTATACAGATAAAATTTTAATACAAACTGATATATCTCAACAAGAGCTTTTCATTTTAAAATAAAACATTTATCATAGTGATTTTTAATTATAAAACTGCTACTGCTATATCATTTTCGTTAAAGTTTTGTACAAATTTTTTATAAAAATGGCTTTTTAATTCCATGTTATTTAGATGTGTTTGAATGCACTGACGTTTCTAACCATCTAGGCTTATGTGGTTTGAAAAAACCTAAAGAGAATAGTATTCAGGTAAAGGAAGAGGAAACAACTGTGAGCTAGACATAAAAAGATATTTGACTATTTGAAAATGGAAACGTTGGCAACCTCACAACTGGCACATATAGATTTTGTGCATTCTTGAAGAGACAAACAAACAAAGAATAAAATTTATTTGACATCAAGACGAAACCAACTGAAACTCAAGTGCAACATAAGAAATAAAGAAGTAATCTTCACCCGTTGACGTTTACAATCTCCCATAGTGTTTTGCAAGAAAGTCTTCTAGAGGAACCTCGATCTCCTACACTCTGGAGGAAGGCCTTGAGGGAAGCGTTTTAAATCCGCGCAGTAATTGTAAATCATGAAATTCTTTTGAACCCATCTCAGCCTTCTTCGGCTGTAGGCATCAAGCTCCTGGCTCTGCCACGCCCCGTCCGAGAGTGAAGAAGTGCTAGAAGTGCATGTCCCAGAACAGGTTTGGACATTGAAGTTCCTATAGTATGCTGTGAAAGGTGCTTTCGTCCAATCAGCTTTCACTAACCCACCTCTCGTGGCCCAGTCATCCGCATTCCAAAGGCTAGAGTAAATCCTCATGGGTTGGTTCTTAGGGAAAGGCACACCAATTGATTCGGCATTCTTGAATACCCTTATGGGAGTATTATCTACCAAGAAACTGTAATAACAAGGCAGTCATTTTTTTACAAATTCATTTTCAGACAACGTAATGCTATGCAATTAGAGAAATTATTATGAAATTTTGTACAAGAAGATGTAGTTGGATGGGAACCTTTACTTTAAAATATACCCTCATGATGAGTTTTTTAAAATGTCATCGCCAGATGGTGTAATTTTAATTTTTTGGAAAAATAATAATTTTCTTCGAGAAATAATGAATGCGTGAAGGAGAAAATTCAGAATAACATGGAGAAAATACTAAGAAATGTCTAGGAATCATTTGTTTATTTGCTTATAGCTTTTTTCATTATAAAAAAAAAAATAGAATGGAGATTTCTCTTACACGATTTGTTGGGGATTCCAAGCAATGGAATAGGTGTGAAAATTTCTGGTGGGATCAAACCAGAGATAGAACTGTTGCTCCCTGTTACCTTTCCCTTGAGTGAACACATTAGTGTGAACAATATAAGGGTCACCGCTAAGGTTTCCCAAGAATTCAAAATCAATCTCATCGTGAGTTGGCCCTTGAGAAGACAACTGCAATGAAAATAACACGTATTGTTCAATTAATACACTATTTGAAAAGTTTCTTGCTGCTAAAACAATTTGTAATGAACTTTCAATTTGGAAAAAACACTATTCAAAGGTTAACACTCGACAGAATATGCTAAAGCAGGTCCTGAAAATAATTCTTACATATGATTGCTTAATAAACTTCCGTACTTAGCTTTTGAAAAAGTTTTACAGACTCTGGTCCGGTGTCATGAATACAAGGTATGTAAAAGAAATTTTACGTGAAAGTTGGCAAAAATAAATCCTTTACTTACAGCACGTTTTACAATTCCCAACAGAGAATCTTGTCGTTGTAAAAACTTGCTCTTCTGTAGAGAGATGAAACAATCCAAAATATGACACGTGTCATGTGAACTCTAAAAGACATATGTCCCGATATCCCACTTATGTGGGAAAAAGTATAAGATTTGAGTGAAACAGAACTTAACTCTTCTTTTAAACCTTGAAACACGTCTAAAGCAGGCCATTTAGGCTAAGTACTGAAAAAAGATTTCTAAGTTTAAAATAAAGTAGCTTTCAAAGACATTCCAAGTTACATTAAAAACGCTAGGTAATAGAGTTGGGGACATACGTAGTAGGCAGTAACAGTGCCAGCAGAGTTGCCAGCAACAAGTTTGAGCTGCATATCAATCCTCCCAAACAAATACTCTTTCTTGGATTTGAAGCCGGAGCCAGAGGTCTTGTCTAGAGACAGAGAAAGGAGCTGCCCTCCTTTGAATATCTTGGCTCTTTGATCACCCCATGTTATGTCAAAGTCTTGATAGAAGTTGCCCGCAGCATACGCAACCATCAAAGGGCTCACTATTAGAGTAACCAACAGGACTACAGAAAAGCCATTAAAGGAATAGGCCATTTTTTAGAGAGAGAGAGAGAGAGAGTTTGTGAATGTGGTGAGAGGGCTAGGGGTTGTGGAGATATATTTATAGGGGTGAGAGGGAGTGTGAGAATTAATAGAAAGCGGAAAATGCTTGTGAAGTTGAGAGAGAGAGAGAGAGAGAGAGAGAGAGAGAGAGAGAGAGAGAAGTGATGTGAGACGCGTGAGCACCAACTGGAGAGGGCTAAAGCTGGTGCCAGGTGAGCAACCATGAAAGCTGGAACCTTTTGTTTGGGCATTGGGTTGGTTTCGGATTTTGGGGATTTGTTAAAAGAGCTGACAATGGATTGGACCAGTGGGTGGATGACAACTGGTTTACACATTGGTAATAATCTCGTGATCTTTGAGACCAGCAGAGATGGATGGCTTTGGTATCAAAGGATGATCTGACAAGACTAAAATCCTGTCCATCTCTATATGTATGCCATACCGTTTTTTAAAATTCCTTTTTACTGAATTACTGCCTTGAAAGCGTGTTTTGATCGAACACGACTCAGAATTTTTCACAAAAATCTAACTCGAAAAAAGATTATGTTAAGCGATCCAAGCATTATACGAACGATTTACTTACAATCAAATATCGAAACTCTACGGATATCATTGGAATCTACACCAACTACGGTTGAAGTTCTCTTATGCGACTCCTCTATTTTTCGATCTCTTAGTTCTTGACTTTAACGTTGAATTACCACTCTTTTTCGTCCTCAAATTTCATCAAGATGACTTCTCTGCTTTGTTCTTCAATTAAGTAACAATAGTGTGGATGATCTATTTGCTCAATGACTCATAATCTAGTTTCTCATCATTCATTGTATATCTCTGTATATTTCTCTCTATATCTCATAGTCTATTTCTCTCTGTGTATAGAATTATGTATCTTTGTATATCTAGCATACAGAGATCTTTTCAATACGTACAACTCTTGGCCTATTTGTAGCTTCTCTCTGCTTTTCAAAAATAAGCTGGAACTACCTTTTAATTTGTTGAATAGTGGTTGGCTTTATAGTCCTCAAATATACAATACGTTAAGAAACTTTTGACTCTAATTCAAGCTGATTTTGCTGCAAGGCTCGAGCCATCATAGGTTGGCTCAAGCGAACATGGCTCAAGCCATGATCAAGCCAACATCGAGCCATCATCTCAGCATATTCAGATTGCTCTCGAAAAGTTACATGAAATTTATATATTATAAAAATTGAACAAAAACTTGAGCATAAAGATATGGTATTCTAAAGTTTTAGTTTTGCATGTTTTAAAGACTTATACTGTAGCTTAAACAGCTTATACTCTAATAGCTTGAACTTAAATCTTAAACTTCTTTTCTCAAATACAACTTAAAACAATATTACAAGTAAAATATCTTTGTCCACGGAATTAGTTAATACTACAAATCTTAACAATTTTCATGTGTTTCTTTACGTCTTAAGATAAGTCAAAAATTTCTGAAACGGGGTCACATGACCATTGCCAAGCAATTTGTTTTCGCAAAAACAGGAAGTTTCTAAGTCATTCAAAATCTTAAACAGTTAGATATCATCTTAATTAACTTATTCTAAGCTCGCATGAGCTTGAAAGATAATTTAAAAATCAATCATACAGCTTTATCAAAATCTGGATGGTCTGGTGATTTCTGACCACTCAAACTTAATTTATACGTCTAAGTTTAAACCAAAACATTGGGCATCTTCCTAAGAAGCTGCATTTACTTGTAAGCTATCTGAATTTATTCGAAACTACGCATGACATCTATTGAAATTGCTAGCCAATGGGATTTCCTTTGGTCGGTTTTTCTCTGATTAGCATCTGCCAATATATCAAAAGAAATTAAAGTAATATTCTGTTTGGACAACTGGAATGTTAGCCTTCACACTAGACAGTCCAATATGACGATTTTGGGCAACGCTCATTATAGCAACTTAAGAAGTTTTCCAAGCTATCTTTTAAACAATTTTCTCCAATGAGCTAGCTTTGAATTCAACATGGAAAGCAAATTTAGGGGAAAATTTTGAAAAAAAAAAAAAAACATGCAGGTCTAGGAAGTCCTTATTTTTCAAAGTTGTCTTGAAGTTGACAAATATGCCAAAAGATTGTAAAGGTTACTTTTACCCTATGCCAATGCCTCCTTTTTCCATTCCGCGGAATGCTTAATGATACAAGCTATTACAAAGCGTTCCAAAGGCAATTTGAAGGAATTCTATGAAAATCTTATCAAAACAATGCCCTTGTTAATTTTCTTTTAGCCTCACTTTGGTAGGAGATATTATTGCAATCGAAATTTACAGCTACAAAAATGAATAATTTTAAAGATTGGTCAGAGATTATAGAGAAAACACTATACATCCATTATGTTGATCACGTGGCCAAAGTGTCATGGGCGAATTTGATAAGGGACTCAAAGAAAATGCAAACAATATAAATATCTTTTTTAGATACTAATATGAATCCATTGCCTAGCAATGAAGCAAGTAAATGCACGTAGAAGCACTATCCAAGGTATAAACTGAATTCAGACACCATAAAAGGAAAAGGGTAGTGAATTCAGACAAATTGAATTGTGGAAATGCCCATAATTCTCATCTTCAAGATGATATGAATTGGGCTCCACAAGATAGGATGTTATTCACGAAAGTGCATGCATGGGCATTCAAAAACAAGAAGAATCTCTCTCTCTCTCTCTCTCTCTCTCTCTCTCTTTGGACTAGTAAATTTGATTCCATTCACAGAGCTATACCATCTACCCATTGCCTAGGTCTTATAAATTATAAATTATATTGGACATGATTGACATAAACAACACAATCTATCACTATTGGATCTATTTTACAGCTCATAATATCTTACCAAACCTCTCAGACTCAATGAATTTTAAGCCTTTTTTGTTTGGTCTCTGACCATTAATTGATGTCAAATGGGATGAACATATATAGTTACCTCATAACTCGACCTGTTGGTAGGTAGCTGTGTAATAGACGATGAAGTAATTGCTAAATTAACAAGGCGTTTCTTGAGCAACATCAAGTCCCATTTGCCCATAAATTTTTCATCTACTTTTTATTAGTTAACGTTAGTAAGTTAAACAATATTAATTTTTAACCCCTTATTTTACAAACATCATCACTTTGGTGGCAAACATCAAGAATGGGGTAACCCAAGAGGGCGCAGGAAGTAGGAAAGCGGGGCCATGAAAGTACACTGATCAGTAGGGTCAGAATGGTAAGTCAGCCAAGAAAGATGCTACCAACTGGGTTGAGCGCGGCGGTGCCATCGCTTTTAAGTGGGGGCCAAATGACTCAATCGTTGTTTGCTGTGAGATTCCTCTTACTAATACCACTAGTCATGATTGAAATGATTGTATATATAATGGGACCTCAAATAATGTGTTGATCTTTTCACTAAATTATTGACCTCAAATAATTTCACATAATTTAAAATTTCTCACTTCTCCAAAAACTCCCCATCCTCCCTCAATGAGGTCTGTTCACATACATACATGTCCACCACGCATGCATCACATGGCACCAATCTAGTTATGGGATCACTATGGTCAAAATACATAGAAAATTAAGTATAGCTTCTGATAAAACTTCATCTTTTCAAGAAACTATCCAAAATTAAAATACAAAAAAGAAAAAGAAAAGCATGAGTTTTGTTTAGCTGGCAAATTTAAAAGCCAAACTTCGACTCCATGCAAAAACTAAAAATATCAAAGTCTAAACTATATAATTCCAGTGTATTGGCAGGTCAATGCCAGATTTTACCTGATCTAATCAGGAGACTATTTCCTAAGGCAAGTATATATTCATATTATCATACATCACAAATTTGCATTTGCTATGTGCTATGCAAAATTGGAGTCTAAGAGATATTGTTCTGATCAATGGTCCTCATGGTAAGCATGAGGTTTTAAGTTCGATTACTCCTTATATCATTTTGTGTCCAACCATCATTTCTACAATATGTGAAGTGTATATAATTCATGTGAATGGTGACTATACACCACCTTAATGAAATAGTCAATCTAATGCTTGAATACCCTGTATTAAAAAAAATTAATAAATAACTCCATTCACCCAATCCATGGAGTAAAGCATGATTTCACCTCCTATCTTCTTCCTAAAACCGCTAAAGAGTGACTAGACTAGGTTAAATGCAAACTTCATGGCACTATCTGAATTTGGTATGGCTCTACTGAGAGGGGTTGGAAACTGAAACCCTAACATAAAGAGAATGGATAAAGGTTGGTTGTTTGGCCAGCACCATACTTACCAAAAAGAAAAACAAAAGCAAAAGACGATACAAAAGCATGAAATGTGGCCTAAGATAATATGAAAAACAAGAAACACTAGGAAAATTTTATAATAAAATAAAATACTAATACACGCAATATCTATAGAATTTTATTAAAATAATTATATAGTATTGTGAACAAATAAGATTTGAAAACATGAAAAGTATTAAAAATTATGAGAATCGAGTTTTTAAAGTATTTTCATAATATATTTTAAGAACTTTAATAAATTTTGGTATATTATATTACAGTTGTGGAAAAATCTTGAAAACGTTTGCTACAAGTTTCCTTTAAAGTTTTGTGGGAGTTTCATCTCTGTTGTACAAGTGAGTTTCTCATTCTAAAGAAAATTTTCTGGCAACTATTGCCTACACAAACCAGCATCTTTGGCATTAATCTAAGTTGTATGTATAGCTTCAGTTTGTATTAATGTTTTAGTCATAAATTACCAACTGCATTGAAGTGCGAAAAAAAATATTTTTAACCGGAATTTGTTTCGACAAAACCCTGTCTCGAAAAACTAAAAAATGAAAAAAAACATAAATAAAGTACAAGGGTAAGAAAAATGAAACACAAAATAACAGCAGCAAACTGCTCAATGCTATGTCAATCACACTTTAATCAAGCTAGCCGTATGAAAATTTGTAGCATTATGTGCAGATCCAGGGAGGACTTTTTCTTGAAATTGGCGCTTTTTGGTGCTTTTTTTTTTGGTTGCAGCAAGATGCTAAGCACATAAATTTTTTGTTTTTTTTTTTTTCTGAGGCCATTGATGGATCAATCAATAAATTAGATAATAAAACATTTGTAACATTGAGTTGGGAGAGTTAAACTTTTAGGATATATGCAATTCGCGACCACTGGTTTGTTATTGGAATTAGATATAAGAATCTCATTATGAAAGGCATAATAAGATGGACCCTAAGAGAGCATCTTCTTTTAGAATAGAGTAAGTGGGTTACAACAAAGCTAAAAGGTGTGTGCGTGTGTGTTTGTGTGTATATAAAGAAATCAAAGAAGGAGAATGTTTGTTTGGTGACCTTGTACATGATTCCTACGACATTCACATGCAAACGGATGTAAACAAATAAAACAATCATGAACTGTTGTGTGGGGCAAATGAAACCGAGAAAAACAATTATGGGGAACTACTATTTTATTCAACATGATCATAGTGGAAGACAAATTAAGTGGTTTTTGGAAGTCTCTGAATTGGATTTGGTTGATAAAAGCAAACTTCATGGGAAACAAACCCCACCTTGAAATTTAGTAATGATGAACTCTCTACATTGCATGTTTTAGTGATATAAAATGTGCAATGCATTTTTTCATATGTTGCCCTGTAAGGCTACAGCTGAATGAATATGCAAGTTGAACTATTGTTTTTTCAATAAAGTTAATGGGTGTCTATTGGGTATATTGCTAATATGAGTGTTACTATGAAAGAGAATATAATCATCAGGTATCTCTCTATGGGAGGTAGGCTAACTCTCATCAAATCAACTCTTACTAGCCTTCCCATTCATTATCTCTCCATGTTTAGAGGTCCCTCTAAGGTATGCAAGGAGATGGATAGGCTTCAAAGTTGTTTTCTTTGGGGAAATTAGAAAGGAAAGAAAGGTATCCATTGTGTTAGCTGAAAAAAGATCAACAGAAGTAATTAGAATGGAGGTTTAGGTTTAGTCCCCATTAGAGTTAAGAATGTAGCTTTACGCTCTAAATGGTGGTGGAAGTTTGCGTGGGACAGAAATGCGTTGTGGAGGAAAGTTCTGTGCTCTTAAGTATAATTGGGAAGAGTCAAGATGGTTTATTCCCTCTTCTTCACAATCAGCCTTTGAGCTTATCAGTTTTGATGAAAGATATTATTTTCAAAAAAGTTGAGCACTAGCAATTCAATAGCTACATCATCTCCAACTTCAAATTTTCTCTAGGAAATGAAAAGAGTACCTCATTCTGGGATGATCCTTGGTTGGTGGACCAGGCTCTAAGGGATCAGTTTCCTAGGCTGTTTTCATTATTTACTCAGCACGGGAGGGGCATCATTTTACTCTATAAGACTGCAAGCAGGGGTTAAGATCTCAGGTTTAAAAGGGGTTTGTTCTCCTGGGAAGACGAAGGATTGGCTCAGCTAAAGTTGAAAGTTGATAATTTGGGGGGTTAATTACACACAAATCTTTTAAATTATGACTCAGTATCAGTGAGACCCCCTAAACTTTAAAACATAACAAATTAACCCCTTAAATTATAAATTTATATCAATCAACCTCTTATGTTAGCAATCGGTTAGGAAAATGGATGAAAATTTGTTATTTAACATGTACATGCTCACAAAAATATAGTTTTATGCTTAAACTAACATTCTCTTATTATAATGATTGCCTAATAACTGAAACATCTCTTGAAATAACATGAAAATGCAGTGGCAATGCAATAAATATTTCAGTCGTTAAACAATTGTTACAAACATGTAACGTATTTTTGGTATAAAATGAACATTTGTAAACATGTGCAAATTACATGATAATTTTTTCTTTGCTTTCCTAATTAATTGCTAATTGATTGCTAACATGAAGGGTTGATTGATGCAAATTGATAATTCAATAGGTCAATTTTTTAGGTTTTACAGTTTAGAAGGTCTCAGTGGTACTAAGCTATAGTTCAAGGATGTGTTTGTAAGTAATCCTAATTTGGGTGTTAATGGCTCATGTGAGGACAAATTGTCATGGGTGACTAGCTCTAATTGAATATTCTTCTAAGGTCCTGCTGTGAATCCATTGAAAGCCTTAACCATTCTCAGTCAGTAGATAGGGAGTCACTATGGAAATCCTGGGCTCTATTGAAGGTACAAGTATTTTGCTGGCTAGCCCTGCAAGACAGAATTCAAATTAGGGACTGTCTCAACTAGAGAAACATTTTCCAGAAGTATGAAAGTCTTCTGTGTGCTTTCTACAATGTGGAGTTGGAAGACTCTAATCACCTCCTCCTGAAGTGCATATTTGCTTTGTTGATATGGAGCAACATTCTTAGTTGGTGGGGAATGGAATGGGTATGTCGTCCCACTGTCGGTCAACTCTACTCTTGGTAGATGTCGTGCAAGAATGTTAGATTGGGAACACATATCTGGGGTGCTCTATTCTAAGCTACAATTTGGTGCATTTGGAATGCCAGAAATGATTTTATCTTCAATAGTAAACCACTCCACTGGCTTGACATCTCAGAAGACATCAAGATGCAGGTTCTTCATTGTGTTCAGGCTAGGCTGGTTAAGGGATGTATTAATCCTCACTCTTTCTTCTTTTGTATTGATAGCGTGAAGTCGTTGGATCCTTCTTCTTTGAGGACATCTTGCTCTGGTTGAATCCTTTTCAACCTTCTTCTCTAGTTGTTTGTTTCCCAGAGGGTTTCTGTCAAGTCAGTTTGGACTTGTAGATCTTCTTGGTATTGTTTATCTGTTAATATATTTTTATTTTTTGTTGTCCAAAAATAAAATTAAATATCATCACCTATCAACAAAAAAAAATATATTAACCCACCTCCCAAAACATTAGAAAATATAGTATATTTTATTTTTCAAAATTTTTTTGTAATAAAATTGCCAAACTTTTGGGCAAAAAGTTGGGGGAAAAGATTGGAAAGAAAACTCAACAAGTGTTCTTTTTCTCCTCCAACTCCACGTATGCTATGTTTTGATGGATTTGTGTATGAAAAGGAAAAGAAAAAAGAAAAGAAAAGGAAAAAGACAGAAAAAAAAATGAAGTAAAAGAAGTTAAATTCATTTCTTATATTTGGTTGAGTTACGAAAATAAGAAAAATATGAATAGGTAAGGTACTTGTTAAAGTAATTTGTTTATTTTTCTTTCGCTTGGCTATCTATATAAAAAGAATATCTACAAGTAATTTTATTTCTCGCTCATTTTCCTTTTACTTAACAAATTCAACACCCTAAAATAACTTTAACACCACATCTTTCACTAAGTCATCCTCCACATGTCTTTGCTAATTACTTAGAGCCATTGCTGTAATTAGACCGTAGCCTATATACTACCGATATTTGAGCTTTTTTTGTTGTCGGTTATTGGCTCAATTAGTCCTTGTAGTAATTAATATGACTGAGTTTAACGTAAGGCAATAGCTGAATTGGGGTATGGGTAATTATAAAAACTGCCACCCACCATAGTGGGTAATACAGGGATTGTGCACTGTCTGAATTGATGAGTGTATATTTTTGTTACAGGGATTAGAATTGCAAGCGGAACAGGAAAATCCAAATTTCAATATTAGCAATTAGAACTTTAAATTGTGAAATAAAATATTTTTTACGACATTAATAGTTCCATAGCTATTATATCTATACTATTATAAAGCAAACCCTTGGGTTTAGTGAAACTGGTGAAGCTCTAAATTAAAAAAAGTGTCACTTTTATATATAGACCAAAAAGTCCTTAAAAACCGCATAAATTACTTACATTGTGCATATCTTTATCTAACTGAAAAGATAAAAGAGTAAAATATTAATTTAAAATTTGTAACTACCCACTAAATATTTTCTATTTTTTTCTCCCTCACTTGCACAAACTAACCACCCACAAAGTGGGGCACCCATTCTGTTTGGTGAAGCTGGTGAAGCTCTAAATTAAAAAAAGTGTCACTTTTACATATAGACCAAAAAGTCCTTAAAAACCGCACAAATTACTTACATTGTGCATATCTTTATCTAACTTAAAGGATAAAAGAGTAAAATATTAATTTAAATTTTGTAACTACCTACTAAATATTTCCTATTTTTTCTCCCTCACTTGCACAAACTAACCACCCACGAAGTGGGCCACCCATTCTAGTAATTTTAATATGACATGTAATTTGTGACGGGAGCTCACTGTTGCTAATGGACTTTCGGCAATGGGTTATTTCTGTCACTAAATACATTAGCTGTTTTGAATATTTGTTGCAACGGCTATCCCAGTTACAACTAAAAAAACTTTTGCCATGATAATTTATCATCACAATGAATAATTTATTTATTTATTATTTGTAATAATTAAAAAATTTGCACAAGAAATATTATTTGAGACGTCTTTTACTGTAGCAGAAAAAATTAAATTTTTTTAATATTCCTTCTTATTGAAAAAATAATGCTATCCTCGCATAAAAGGAAGGCTTTTTGTATTGGTGCAGCCATACACATACTGTTGGGAAGAGATGTATAGTCTTTTACTGTCTTCCAAAACTGAGGCACAATCTAATAACTTTTAGATCCCTTGACAAGTGGTTTGTTTATATCCAACCTGTCCAGTTTAATACAATTCATAACCCTGATTTTTTTTTGGTTTATTTTGGTCCAAGAATATATGGCAATTCATTTAGCAAAGGAGGATCCTATTATCAGGGTAGCTTGTGTGTGAATTAACAAAATTGTCCTCCGATTATATATTTTAATGTATTATATAAGGGTATGTATGTCAATTAATTCATACATAAATTGCCTTATCAATAACCGGGGCTGCTCCTTATCAAATTTGTGTTGACTGATAAATTATTAAGATTAATTTTGATGCACAAACAATGTAAAATTTTTTTTTTTAAACAAGCAGGTATCAAAATGCAGCATGTATCCATGAATTTTATTTTCTTATGTTGTATTTAAATTTAAAAGATACATGTTATACTTTGATGCCTTTAGATGCTCCGCTTGCATAAAAGAAATTGTACACTGTTAGTGCCTTAAAACTTGGTAATCAAGAGTTGAGCAGAAGGAAGTTACAAATTAAGCTAATCCTGCAAGGGTCACTAACTGAGCAATACCAAGAGTTAAAAATCTTATGGAGCTTGTATTTGACAAGCCAAACTCCAAGCGTGTGTTTCAAGCTCAATTACTAAAGAAGATAAGCTTGAACAACTTTAAAAGGCTCAACTTGGAATTGGGCAGCAAACTTTCGAGGTTGGGGTTGGAGAATATTGGCCTAAAACCATAGTGTTATTGAAGGGTAGCAATCATTTGAAGGGTAATGAGAATTCAAATGTGGGTATAGTCTCAAAACCAATAAAAGAAAAATAGATGTAGCTAGGGTTTGTGTGGCTTAGCTCTCAGACTTGCATTAAGCCAGATATACACAAGGTATGCAAGCAAAGAACGAGCAGACATGGCAGATAAATCCACGCGTCCACCCAAGGGCGCTGGAGTCGAGATCAGCGGTGTGGTCGCTTTGAGAGCGTCCACACGATTTCTTCTAGTTTGTTACGAGATTCCCTCTATTAATTGAGCAAACTTTGATATAGTCTACATGATTTCTATGATTATGCAGGACTTGAAATAATGCATCAGTTTTTTTTCCTATAGTATTGGGGATCTATCTATTAGACCACAGAAGTCCACTTTTTTTGCTTTTAAACTACTTGAGTAATCTTCAAGTGAATATAGCTATGTAAAGATGTAAAACAAGGCAGACGTTGGATTGCCATTGTCCTCCAATCAGATGATTACATGCATCATTAATTATATGTACATTCCCAGAAGTGGTACCTTCATTGAAGTCCCTATGGTTCCTTAGTGCATATGCTTCGATATAAGGACTATTAATTAAAACAACGAGAGAGAAATGGGACTACATAATGCATTTCTCAAAAACTGAAATTATATTAGGATTTAACCAACCAACGCCATACCTCAAAACTATGAGAAATAATTTTATACTCGTCAAGAAAGAGACATATCGATGCAGGAACGTAGTCTTGCTTAGATACCAACTGATGCAGGGACCGTGTAAAAACACTGATAAACAAGTTACGGTTCGTTGATTCGTAAACAAGTACTGAACACTAAACTCTTATCTAATCTGTTGATTCCGCATACTAGAAAAAATGCGTCAACTACTAGTTGATTTACAAAGAATACCCAAAGTCAGAAAATAAGAGAAATATCTCAATTCTTATTCATCAAAAGCTATCTATTACATTGTGAGTGAGCCTTTATATATAAGCCTAAGACTAGTGGCGAACAAGTAATAGCAAATAGAAAACTGAACACCTAAGAAAACTAAGTGGTGAATAAGTAATAGCATTAGAAAACTAAACACCTAAGAAAATAAACTAATTAGGAAACTACATAATTAGGAAATTACCAACCTAAGGAAATTACCAAAACAAAACTTTGAAGAATCTGCCAAAATAGGTGGCTTATAAATAAAAACTAATAAATAGAAATATGTTATTCTTAGAATCGTGTTTCTCATCAATTTACCAAATCTCGCGCAATTATGAGATATCTCTAGCGGCTGCCTAATTCGCCGTTGGATAGGTCCAAGCGCTCCAGTTAATCCAATGCCACATTGGCTACTGCATCATTCTACCCAAGATGAAGAGAATTCGTCTTCGAATTTGCAAGCTCGTAGTCTGAACTGTTGCCATGGTATGGAACAAGGTGTTTAGCATTGAACACTTCCGTAGTGTGAAGATTACTAGGAAGCTTTAACTTGTAAGCATTGGGGTTGATTTTCACAATGATCACAACTGGCCCATTTTTACGAGCTGACAGTTATTGTAATCACCAGCAGAAAAGTAATCTTTTGTCAAAATTTCCCAAACATTGTCACAAACCTCGAATTCCACTAACCTTCAATGTGTATCAACAGCTTGCTTGTATTTGAATGTAGCCTCAAGTAGGTTCTGATGTGTATCATTATGCACTGACTTGAGCTGTTATATGAATTCCTATGCTTTTCCATGAATGCTCTTCAAACCTGGAACCAGTGCTAAATCAAGTGGTGATCTTGGATTAGTACCATAGACAATATGAAAAGGATGAAGTCGGTACTACGATTGGAAAAAACTTTCAAGTGTCAGCTCTTTAAATGATCATCCACTAAATTGCGCAATAGGTTGCCCAAAGAATAGTTGACAACTTCGGTTTGCCCATCAATTTGATGATGATAGGCACTACTAAAATCTAGTTTAGTATTTGCCAGTTTCCACAAACTGCACCAGAAGTGACTGATAAAGCGCACATCTCTATCCAAGACTATGGATGAAGGCAGCCCATGCAGGCGATAAACATCTCTGAAGTACAACTAGGCAAAATTCAACGCATTTGTTGTCTTCTTGCAAGGGATGAAGTGTGCCATCTTGGAGAACCAATCCACTACAACATAGATAGAATCATTGCGTCATTGGGTGCGCAGTAACCGTAAGACAAAGTCCATGCTCACGTCTGCCCAGGGTTGTGTGGGTACTATTAATGGCAAGTATAACCCAGCCTTGGATGTAGAACCCTTGGACACTTGGCATGTGTAACATCCTTCCACGAACTTGTAAACTCCCTTTTCTACAATCTGCCATTCCTTGCCCATCGATAGTCCCGCCACTACTGGTTTACCAGTGATTGATGGCAGGTTAGTAGGGGCCGTGGTGCCGCTGTTTCCAAACCAACTGCTCTTTCCACTTATCCTCTGATTCATCAATTGTTTCTCTAATTGTAGGGTGTAAGCACCCCATTTTTGACCGCTCGGCAGTCTACACTCCGTCCAGACTTGTTTTCAAGTCATTATGGACATATTCCAATCGAAACCAATCCTCTAGTCCAAATTCCGTCTTTCCATCGCTTCGCGGGTCTGTCAGGCCCAAATAGAGGCAAAATGACCAAAATGCCCTTAGGGGCATTGTCCTTTCATATTCCAATTCCAATCCCTCTCTCGAGACAGTTTATTCCTCGAGACGGTCCGAGTAGCAAAACTACTCACAAAACCGTTAGAGTGGCGGAAACACTCACAAAACCGTTAGAGTGGCGGAAACACTCACAATCCAGGCACGTCTCTTTGGAGACGGTAAGACCCCTTTCCAATCCCACTCTCGAGACAGTTTATTCCTCGAGACGGCTCCAATCCAGGCACGTCTCTTCGGAGACAGTAAGACCCCTTTCCAATCTCTCTCTCTAGACAGTTTATTCCTCGAGACGGTCCGAGTACAAAACTACTCACTGAGTTAGAGTGGCAAAACACTCACAAAACCGTTAGAGTAGCGGAAATACTCACAAAACCGTTAGAGTGGCGGAAACACTCAAAACCCAGGCACGTCTCTTCGGAGATGGTAAGACCCCTTTCCAATCCCTCTCTCAAGACAGTTTATTCCTCAAGACGGTTCCAATCCAGGCACGTCTCTTCGGAGATGGTAAGACCCCTTTCCAATCCCTCTCTCGAGACAGTTTATTCCTCGAGACGGTCCGAGTAGCAAAACTACTCACAAAACCGTTAGAGTAACGGAAATACTCATAGAACCGTTAGAGTAGCGGAAATACTCACAGAACTGTTCAAGTAGTCCGGAAATAGCAGAAATACTCAACCCCGTCCGAGTAGCAGAAATACTCAACCCCGTCCGAGTAGCGGAAATACTCACAAATCATCAACCCCGTCTGAGTAACGAAAATACTCACTCCGTTAGAGTGGCGGAAACACTCAAAACCTAGGTCAACACCAGTGGCTGTTAGCCCACTTCGGTGAAAAATGACCAAATTACCCTTAGGACCTTTTTCGAGACTTTCCGGTCAAGATGACCATTTTGCCCCTAGTCATCCGGATGCCCCGGGAACCATACCGGCTTTGGGTATCAAACCGGTAACCCTCTGAGATTGATTTTTATAGTGCTCTCAACCTTCCCTTCTCTTTCCGGATCATTCCGAGTCAGTTCCGGCCAACCTGGTACAAAATGACCGTTTTGCCCTTGGAGGGCCGGTCTCCTTCTTCGACCATACCGACTTTGAGTATCAAACGGGTAATGACTCGAGAATACTTTTTATAGTATTCTCAACCTTCCTTTACCTTTCCGGATCATTCCGAGTCAGTTCCGGCCAACCCGGTACAAGATGACCGTTTTGCCCCTAGAGGGCCGGTCTCCTTCTTCAACCACACCGGCTCTGGGTATCAAACCGGTAATGACCTGAGAATACTTTTTATAGTGTTCTCAACCTTCCTTTACCTTTCCGGACCATTCCGGGTCAGTTCCGGCAAACCTGGTACAAAATGACCATTTTGCCCCTGGTGGGCCGGTCTCCTTTTCCGACCACACCGGCTCTGGGTATCAAACCGGCAACCTCTGGGAACATTCTAAATAATGTTTCCAGATCCCAAGTCTTCTTCCGGGACAGTTTGAGTCTGTCCCGGCAGTTTTCCAGTCTGGTTGACCGTCTTGCCCCTAAAGGCTCGGTCAACCTTTCTGATACATCTTATCCTCACTTTTCAAGTCAAATACCTCCAGGACACTATTTTAAGTGTTCCTGCTCCCTTCCGGCCTTCCGGGTCATCCCCGGCTCCTTCAAATCATTCCCGGACTTTCCAGAGTCACTCCTAGTGAAGCTAGGCTAAAGTTTACATGGTAGTCACTAGTACATGCGCTCAAATCTAGTCAAAGATACGTTGCTTGCCGACCTTAATTGTTTCCTAAATGGCTGGCGTTACTAGTAGTGGCGCCAAGCCAAAAAATGGCTGGCGCTACAGAGCCTCGTTCAACGTGAAAAGGGTCTACAAACTTAACCTAAAAATCCTATATTTTGATACACAGAGCTCGAGCATTTTCAAAACCCTAGCCTCCCTAGGTTTTCCCCAAACCCTAGCCACTATACAGAAACCCTAGCCTCCTATACACTCATAGACTCCCCCATACACTCATACACTAGCCTTCAACCACCCTTCGAAGACTTGAAGAGCTGCCATCCAAAGCTTGAAGACAACCCTTGAAGACTGAAGAAGAAGATCAAGACGAAGACTGAAGACCGAAGACAAGCAAGGCGCGCAAATTAAAGAAGATACAAGGTAGGCTCCCTATTTAATTTTCTGCACTTCCCCCCTCTCTCTTCTCTCTCCAACCCACTTGGGTTTTCTCTATTTTAATCCCCCATCTCTTTCCCCCCCCTTTCTTTGCATGCTTGAAACAAGGGGATTCCCGGTCCATGTGTAGGATTGGACTATTGGAGAGTCACCGTGTCGGGGGCTTTCTTCTAGTCTAACCAAAGACCACGTGGGTCCGGCCCCCTTGATTATGTGGTGAAGCCTTAACCTTGTATATTCACGACCTCAAATTGCATTGTGCATATCATAGTCTTGCATCTTCCAAAATTCGTTTTCAAAAAGTTGTTTTCAAAAATCGTTTTCAAACTTGTTTTCAAAATTGCATCAAAAGCTCTTTTTCAAAAACATGTTTTCAAAATCACAATCCTAGGGTGATTCTAGCTTTTCCATGGCTAGGGTTGCTTTAGGAAAGTGTTACATTAAAAGTGACCTTTTGGTCTATATTTTCAAATCTTGTTGTTTTCAAAACCGCTTTCCTAAAGTGGTTCTAGCCTTCTTATGGTTAGAATTGCTTTAGGAAAGTGAGATGTTTTTACACCTTCTAAAAACTCTCTTTAAAAATCTCTTCCTAAAAATCTCTTTTCCAACATACTTTCCTAAAGCTCTTCTCTCCAAAATGGTTTTCAAAAACTCCCTTCAAAAATCTATTTTTCAAAACTCTCTTTTTCAACTCCTCTCCAAAATCTTTTCCTCAAAATTCACTTTCTAAAAACACTCCCTAGATTCACCTTCCTAAAAACTCTCTTTAAAAACCTTTCTAAATCTTCCTTCTAGAAACTCCTCTCTAGGATTTTTCCTCCCAAAATCTATGTTTCCAAAAACACACTTTCCAAAAACTCCTTCCTAGGATTCCCTTCTAGAAAATCTACGTTTCTAAAAACACACTTTCTAAAAACTCTTTCCTTAGAGCCCAAGTCAAGCCCTAGAACCCACAATTAGGAAACCCTAATTTTCTTTCCAAAAACATGATTTTCAAACTTTGCCCCAAACCTAGGTTTCCAAAATCTTTTGTTTTCTACATCAAAAGTATACATGTTTTCAAAACCTATTTTCTATGTCAAAACCACAATTTTTCAAAACTAGGATTTCTAGAATCTCCCTTTCCAAATCCTTGTCAAATCAAATCTTCCCTTTAAGAAACCAAATCCAATCTCCCCGTTTAGGAAACTAAATTCAATCCTCCGTTTTTGGAAACAAAATCAAACCTCCTCTTTTCAAAACAAAATCCAATTTTTTCCTAATCCAAACCTTTCCTAATTCAACTCCTTCCTAAACTTCTCATTTCCTAAATCTTAAGTTTCTGAAACTTGAACATAAAAATCTTCCCTAAATTTTAAAACTCAACTTTCAAAACTTTTCCTAATTCAACCCTTTCCTAATTCTACCCCTTTCCAAATCTTAACTTTCCAAATTTAAATTTTCAAATCTTTCCTAAACTTAAACCTTTCCTAATCTTAAGATTTTCTAAAACTCTAAAACTTTCTAAAATCTTGAACTTTCTAAATTTCAAATCTTTCCAAATTCAAAACTTTCTAAATTTGAAACCTTTTTAAGTTAAATCTTTCTAAACCTAAAAACTTTCTAAATTCTAAACTTTCCAAAACTTCAAAATCTTCTCAAATCAAAAACTTTTCTAAACTCAAAACTTTCTTAATTTAAGACTTTCTTAAGTTGACACTTTTTTAATTCAAAAATTTCCTAAAACGAAACTTTCCACTTTTCAAAACTTCCCTATTTCAAAACTTCCCTAATTCAAAAACTTTCCGAAAATGAAAACTTTCCTTTTTCAAACCTTTCTCAAAACAAAACTTTCTTATTTTCAAAACTTCCTTGTTTTCAAAACTTTCCAAATTCAAAACTTCCTTTTTTCACACATTCCAAAATTCAAAACTTTCTTAATTTGAAACTTTCCAAATTCTAAACCTTTCTCAAACTAAACTTTTCTTAATTCAAAACATTTCCTAATTCAATACTTTCCAATTTCAAAACTTTCCTAAACCTAAAACTTTCCTAATCTCAAAACTTTCCAAAAATGAAACTTTTCTAATTCGGACCTTTCCTAATCCAAATCTTTCCTAAAATCCAATCTTTCCAAATTGTCCAAGTCCAACGTTCGAGTCAAGTCTTTCTTAATCTCAAGTCTTTCCTAGGTTTCCTACCTTTCCTAAGTCTAGGTTTCCTAAACCTCCATCTTTCCAAAACCAAGTCTTTCCAAAGCAAGTCCAATCTTCTCAATTTCAATTTCCAATCTCCCTTTTCTAATCTCAAACCAAATCCAATTTTCAATTCAATTTCTTTCTTCCAATCCAATCTCTCTCTTCAAATCAATCTATTTTCAATCGGACTCCGGTCCGAACTACGACTGACCTGATTCCCCCAAAGGGATACGTAGGCAACCTTCATAGGTGCGGTCACAATACTTTTCAAACTTTCAATTTCACCCTCATGGGTGTGGTTTCAAAAATCTTTTCAAATCTCAAATTCCAATTTTTCAATTTCAAACTTTCTATTTTCAAATTTCTATTTCCAAATTTTCAAACTTTTCAATTTCAATTCCATCTCTTTAAATCTATTTTCAAATCAAATCAATCTCTTTCCAAATTTATTTTTCAATTATTTTCTATTGCACTTGCATACCATGCATCATGTTAGTTTTCAAACATTATTTTTCTAAAATGGATAGGATTGAACTATAGTTAATTAAAGACTCTCATAGGTAAATATAGGGTAGATTGACATGTAGGTACCGAAAGGGCGGGGTAGGGTGATAGCTTAGTGCGTCTTTCCTACACGTAACCAACCTCCGAACCTAGGATCACTGATTTCAAAGACCAAACGGAGTTATTTTTCTAAAAAAGGGCTAAATGTTTTCCAAAGATTACCAAACAACCTGTTTTCTTAAAAATCCTCTCTCGAGGAGGTATTTTCAAATTGTTTTCCAAAAACCCTAAGTGTAGTCTTCGGATTATTCTTAGTTTTTAGGTGACCTAACTCACCTTAATCAAGTTAGGTGGCGACTCCGAATCTTTTTCAAAAGCCATTTATTCAAACCTGTTTTCAATTCAAACCTAGTCGCACTCATTCTTCTAGGAAGGTGAGTTCTAACGAGAGAGTACAACATTTTTCCCACTTGTGTGTGTATTCCTCGAGTGCGAAAAATCTGGGCGCGACATAGGGCTCGTTGGTGGACTTCTGAGACAAAAAAAGAATCAAATACGTTAAGAGTATCCTGAATTTGTTAATACAAAGTAATTGTACTCTAAAAATGCAATTATCATGCCTTAATTAGTTATTTGTTAGCCTTAAATTAGGATTATATATGGTTTTTTACTCTCTAATTCGTTTCTACTTAGTTTGTTTAATGTGTTAAGGATTCTTGGTTAAAAAATAAGAATTCAAACGAAAAAGTTTAAAGTTGTTCAAACGGACCTTGAACGGGGTAAAAAGCGTTCGAACACGATGTGAAGTCGTTCGAACGAGCCGACTGGCCATTCGAATGGGTCGGAAGCCGTTAGAAAAATTAGAGACCATGAAGTCCCGTTTGAATCATGTTCGATAGTCGTTTGAAGATTCTACAGCTTGAACAAGCCGTTTGAAAGCCGTTCGATACCCGTTTGAATTGGCCAACGGGTTACGAAATTTGCAGATTTTTGTGCCTATAAAAGTTGGGATTGAGCCCAAGTTGCTAGAGCTTCTTTTATTTTTATTTTTATTTTTATGAGTCTTAGGGTTTCTCTTAGCAGTTTTTAAAGGTTTTTTTTTAAAGTAGAACTTAATATTTTTCATAGATTTTTCATTACTTTATAATCGAATTCAATCGGTTTTAATACATATTTGTGCATCTATAATGGCATGGAGTAGCTAAATTTCATTTTAGGATCAATTGTGAAGATCAATTGAAGATCTTAGAAGAACAATAGAGGTAATTAGGGTTTTAATGTTTTCATCTTCTTCTTCTTAATTCTTAGTGATCGATATCTATGAAAACTTAGACTTTTTTACTAAGTTTGGTAATATCTATGTACAAACCCTAGTTTGGTATATATATATATATATTGTACAAATCGATGGTATGAATCTATGACTCTAATTTGAATACAAATCAAGGGGGGTTGGTTATTAAAGAGTTTATGTTTCTATTGCTAAATCTTCTTAATCAAAGACTAGTGATGTAGTTAATTATTTGAGTAATTAAAAACATACATTGGAATTTTAGGTGAATCAATTGACTAGAGTAATTAGTTTTGAGACTTTCCTTTATTCAAATAAAATCGTTTTCAATAGTTTAGTTTAATTTAAACAACAATTTTTGGTTTCCCTTTAGAAGTAATTTAAAGTTCTTATTCGATTGAAAGATCATTCGTGAGCCAATTCATCATATTGATCTGATCCTTGTGTACTTAATCCTGGATTAACCGGGTTTATACTGCTTTGCCATCCTACACTTGTAATTATTCTTGGGATTATTCTCGAACACTGTTTGGTGAAAGTCAAGTTTTGGTGTCGTGTTGAGGATCTAAAGCAATTAGCATGCAATCATAAACCTTGAGGTTAAAGTGAGACAGTTGATTGCTTTACCATTGAGATCTACAACAACAAAGAAATTGTTGGCTTAGGCCTAAGCGGTAACTTCATTCCATCCCTTGTACATGTGAGCATATTAGATTTAGGATTTGTATTTTTTTCCATGTTAATTTAGGATTCCTCTTTCCTTGTTAGATTAGGATTTGATTGCTAGAGGCAACTAGGGTTTTGTGTTTATTTGCTAATTGGTGGTATATTTTGTGGAGATTTGGAGGATAAGTTGGTTTCAAATGGTTAAATTGGTGGTTTTTTAAGTGGAGATTTGGAAGTTGAATTAGGATTATCTGAGCATGCATGGTATGAGGGATGCGACTGCAACCCCTCATCCATCTCTTAGAGATTACATAAATGCGACTAAGAGGAAAGTAGTTGCAACCCCTTGTCGATCATTTAGAGACTATATAAATGCTGCTAATTCTAACCCCCACTCATACATGGTACAATCACCAAACCCTTATCCACCTACTTACTATCCGGGGTGGCGCGATCAAGCTACATCCCAATACTATGAGCCACCACCTCAATCCTACCAAGATTCATCTGACTATTATCAAGAATCACCACTACCTTACAACTACCAAGAGCATATTTTATATTCATCTTCGCCTAATGAGTCTTTTGGGGACGACCCCCAATTATCATCTGTAAAATGGACAAGTAGAGCTTTCAACAATGTAAAGAGTCAAATGACTTTATTATTAGAAGTTTTGAATGTCCAAGAGACAATCACCAACTAAACGAAGTGAATTCTACTTTTAACCCCAACTAGGAGTAAGTTCATCCCATCACTAACCCTAGGAATGAGAGCATCATAGATCAAACCATCTTTCTCCAAGAGTTTGAGTCTAAGCTGAGTGAGGAAATTATTAAAGATGAGAATAGGGATGAGGAATCTAAAGGAGAGGCACTCGAGAAAGAGGAACCCAAGATCGAGGACTCTATGCAAGAAGAGAGTGAGGAGGATGAAGGAGAGAAAATACATAATTTTAAAGATGGTGACATATTTATTGTGGTTACAATTCCTCTTTTGAACATTTTTGACGTTGATAAATAAATAGGGAACATTAAAGCGGTTCACAACATGAGCTTATTTGGCAACTTTGTGCAAAATCAATTTACTTTATCTAAATTCTACGATCCTTTTGATCCTTGTGTGCTTAACTGTTATAGCATTAAGTTCAACAAAAATACTGAAATTGTTTATTATTATGTTTGTTTGAACTTTTTACAAGTTTTAATAGTGGCTCTATGGGATGATAGCAAATTTCCACTCACTGGTATTGGGTGACCTTCTCTCCAAACTTTTGTAGTACAAGGGGTAGTTAGTAGATTGTTGTTTTCTTTTTAGGGTTTTCAATTTTATAGAGTTTTTCCCTAGTTGGGTGGTGTTCAGTTACCTGATTTTCTTCCCTCTTTCTTTTGTTTCTTTGATTGTTCTATTTGTTTTATGCATTGAGGACATTGTATCATTTTATTTAAGAGAGGGGCGGGGGGGAATTAGTGGTAGTTTGGTAGTTTGCATCTTTTTGTTTTGTTTTGGATTTTCATTTTGTTTTGTTTTGGTATTTAAAATTTAAAAAAAAAAAACCTATTGTGATATAGCAAAAAAGTTATTTTTGAGCTTTATTATCCATATCACTCTCTTATATTATATCCAGATAACTTTATGATTCATTATTTAGTCTCGGGTACTACATTGTATGGCATATCCGTTATTACACTTGAGCTATTCGGTAGAGATTTGGGTATCTTATGAGTTTTTATTTCATTATTTTCTTTTAACATATTCCTACACTTTTGATTCTTTATCTTGGGTAGATTTGTTGAAGACATGTTGGAGAAACCATAACAATACTTGTGAAATGCAATCTTAGATTTGAGAATGTTAGTGTTGTATATTCATTTCGACTTGAGCTTAATTGTTGATTTACCCTTTAATCTTAATGCACTTGTAAGATTTTGTCGTAAGCATCTAAGAAGAGGGGATCACACTTATGTCCACCATCATGCCATAGTAGTGTCATATGTTACTACTTTATGCAGTCTCATCCTTATATAAGTGGAGATTATACCTTATAAGCTTTAGCCAAGTAACGCTTTTTAAAGTGTTTATATTTATCTAAGGATTACTTATTCATCTTCCTTGTCTTCAATAGGTTCATTATGTTGGTTTTTGGTTTATATGTTGGATACTAATTGAAGTTGTTGACACTTATACTATATTGCATTTCACTTTTGTGTACTTTGGGTATGTTCTAGGCCATCTTTCCTATTTTCAGCCACATATTTTCTTGTTCATATTATTCACTTGGAACCATTCTTTAAACTATGTTTGAGGTGATCTTTGCTGCAATATATAATTGTTAAAGTATTTTCCTAGTATGAAAACACAAGTATCTTCATTTGTGAGAATATTATTGAAAGAAAGTTAATATGTTTGCGATGCAAAGAAAAAGAAACTAGCAAAGATTGCAAAAGAGAGAGAGAAAAAACGGGAAGTGAAAGAAAAGAAGAATAAAGAGGTTAGACATTTGAAGAGAAGTGAAAAGAAGAAAAAGAACAAAAAAAAAAGGAAAAAAATATCAAATGAAATTGGGGAACTAAAAGTATATACTTATTAATCATTACATGTCTTGATCACACATGTTTTGAACCCTTTATCCTTTCTTACCTTATTCTTCTTGGCCAAAGTTACAACTTTACAAAGTCTTAGTTGATTCGAATGGTACATGTTTGTGATTTTTTTTGAATATGCGTTATTCTTCTCGAATACTTTAATTAGCGTTTAGCTTTAAATATTCTTTCATGAAGCTATGCTAAGTCCGATATACTTGCACTTTATCGATTCTTGTTATTGGATTGCTCTTTTGTGTTTTATTATATTTACTCTATTTGCTGAGCTTTCTATTGTGAGCACCTTGTGTGTTCATTTCATTGTGAGTGTATTTTTGTGGAGAATTGAATCAAGGCTTAAAGAATGTAATCGTGAGTATGTTGTAGTTGATCTTCTATGCACGTTGTATCACACACTCACGTGAATCTCTGTTAGATTTGTTTGAGATTCAATTTTACTTGTATATTAGGAGCTAGGGAGAATAGATAATTATCTTGATTTGGTTGATGCATAGATCTTCTTATTCTCATTATCTTTGATTGCAAGCTGCAAGTCGATGTTTGTGGGTACCATCACTTGAAATCCTCATAAGACACCACTAGGCCACTAGGGGTTTAAAGGTTTGGTGCATAGGCTAAATGCATCAGTGACTCCTACGAAAGTGGATATTTTCTCTTTAGTTTTTAATATTTTGCTAGGGACTAGCAAAAAGCTAGCTGGAGGGTGTGATTGTACTCCAAAACTACCATTATCATGCCTTAATTAGTTGTTTGTTAGCCTTAGATTACGATTATATATGTATTTTTACTCTTTAATTCATTTTTAACTTAGTTTGTTGAATGTGTACAGGGTTCCTAGTTAAAAAAGGGAGAATTCAGACGAAAGAGCTTTAAGCCGTTTGAACAGGCTTTGAGGTTGTTCGAACAGGGTAAAAGGCATTCGAATGGGCTAACTAGCCGTTCAAACGGGTTTGAAGCCATTAGAAAAATCAGAGAGCATGAAGTCCCTTTTGAATCAGGTTCGATAGCCATTTGATGATTCTGCAGCTTGAATAAGCCTTTTGAAAGCCGTTCGATACCCGTTCAAACAGGTTATGGGATTTGCATATTTTTGTGCCTATAAAAGCTGGGATTGAGCCCAAGTAGCCAGAGCTTCTTCTTTTAAGAGTCTTACGGTTTCTCGTCGCGATTTTTAAAGGTTTTTTTTAGATTAGGACGTAATAGTTTTCAAAGATTTTTCATTACTTTGTAATTGAATTCAGTAGGTTTCAATATTTTTCAATACATGTTTGTGTATCTATAATGGCGTTGAGTAGCTAAATTCCATGTTGGGATCAATTGTGAACATCCTTTAAAGATCTCACAAGAACAATGGAGGTAATTAGGGCTTTAATGTTTTCATCATCTTCTTCTTAATTCTTGGTGATCAAACCCTAGATATATATGAAAAATTAGATTTTTCACTAAGTTTGGTAATATCTATGCACAAACCCTAGTTTGGGATAGATGTTGCCCAAATCAATGGTATGAATCCATGACTATAATTTGATTACAAATCAAAGTTTGGTTATTAAAGAGTACATGTTTCTATTGCTTAATCTTCTGAATCAAAGACTGGTAACGTAGTCTATAATTTGAGTTATCAAAAATCTAAATTGGAATTTTGGATAAAGCAATTGCTTTGAACAATTGGTTTCGAGACTTTCCTTTATTAAATAAACTCATTTTCAATGGCTTAGTTTAATTCAAATCAACTACTCAAACAACGATGTTTGGTTTTCCTTTAGAAATAATTTAAAGTTCCTATTTGACTAAGAAATCCTTCATGAGCCAATTCATCGTATTGATCTGATCCATATGGACTTGACCTCGAACTTACTGGATTTATACTGCTTCATCATCCTATGCTTGGAATTATTCTCTAACACTGTTTGGTGCAAGTCAATATACCGTGAGACAATCTGATCTTCAGTCTCAAGCAGATCATTGTGGCTATCAACTGATAAAACTCGAACATTTAATCATCCATGGATAGTGACCCTTGTCGCAGATTCTATAGATTTTGGTATAGTAATCAAGTGTAGTTGTGCGGTAAGAACGAAGCGCGCGTGTATTTCTATAATTTTTTCAAGAGTTAATCTTCATCTTTCCTTGCCTAGGACGTGTTGCTTTCGTATGCTGCCACCAAGCAGCTGCTTGTTAGCCCAAATGGCAACCCAAGAGGGGAGTGAATTGGGTTTTTCAAAAATTAATAGCAATTAAGATTAATTAAAAATTAATCTAATCAATAGAACAGTGATCAAGATGTATAAAATTCAATGTAATCAAAAGGAAAATGAAAAATAGAGTAAGAGAAGGCACACCAAGTATTACCGAGGTTCAACCACAATTCATGGTCTACGTCCTCACCCCAAGATCTCCTTGAAATCTTTTTCCACTATGCAATCTCCAATTACAAAGTAGGTGCTGATTTACCAAGTGTCAGCTCACTTTTATACAAGAACTTCTTCACAAGTTCTTCCAGCTACCAAGTGGTTTTGTCCAAGATCCACTTCAACTTACAAGAGTTTTTCTTCCACAAGAGAACTCAAACTCTCACTTACAAGTGTATGAATGTTATACAAATGAAATAAAAACTCTCTATCAAGAGTGGATAGGAGAATAATAGCTCACTTAATGCCAAAATGAAGACAAAAGGAATGTTCAAATTTTCTCAGCTTGATCAGTCAGTGGTTTTTGTTTTTTTTGTTTCTCTTTTTTATAAATGCAGTTGGAAACTTGTGTATAAACCCTTGTATTGATTTCGTCTGTTGGTGGTTGTTCTGGCTTATTTAATGCAAGTCCAGTCTATTATAGTATTAGAAAAACTAGCCATTATTTTTTAGGTATTGACACTTGGTTTCATGTGTCGACACATCCGGCCTGCATTTTTCAAATGTTGTCCACTATCTTCATGTGTCGACACATCAACTCCATATGTCGATTCTTGATCAAACTATCTTCAAACTTTGGCATCTATCCTCATGTGTCGACTCTTCATTTTCATGTGTCGACACATTACCCAAAAATCTTCATTTATTCTTCCAATGATCAAGTTCAGCTTCAACAATACTATAAGATCTTCAAGGATTCTTCTCTTTTGGGGTATAATGATAGATCAAAGACTTCAATTCATCAAAGTTGTCCTCTATTCAATTTGAATTGAATCTATCTTTTGATAATCATTTTTCCTTTGTTTCCAAACTACTAGAATTTCATTCTATTAATGCCGAGCTCTCTTTTTCTGCTGCTAATGACTTCTTTATCCGTGTAGAGCTTCATGATACCTCATTGCCGATCTCTTCTCTTTGCTACTAATCCTTCTTTCTTCTTTAGGATCACTTCAATGAGTCTTTTATAAGCTTGATGAAGTCTACTCTTGAACATCTTCAATTTCTTTGAATACATACCATCTTCATTGACTCCTCATATCCCGGATGAAGTCTTCACATGGATTCTTTGTATAGATTTTGCAATTATAATGAATTCTCTTTTCGAACACCTTTAAACTCTTCAAAATCAAGTCATCTTCAATTAGTCTTTGCACACTTGATGAAGTCTTCTTTTGAACGCCTTCAATCTCTTCGAATTCAAGTCAAGTTCATTGAGTCTATGCACACTTGATAAAATCTTCTTTTGAACACCTTCAATCTCTTCGAATGCAAATCATTTGTTTGAAGTTGGAATAGGTGTCATTGCTCTGTTTTGGTGCATTGTATGACTCTTAGAGTGCATTGTTTGATTTGGCTTATTGTGCATCTACTTTGACATGTATTAGACTTTAAGTCAAACTTTTAAGTCTAAATTATAATCTTTATTAATCTGCACACTAAGTAAATGTATTAGTAAACTAACATAAGGTTTAGTAATCATCAAAATCAACATAGGAATCAACCTTGAGTCAACAATCTCTCGTTTTTTGAAGATGACAATACCTTTGCAAATTAAAATTAATATAAGATTAAATAAAATGGACAAGATTAGATTGCATACTAGTAGAGAACTCCCCCTTTATTTTATAATTAGGCAATTGATACTTAAGAGATAGTCTTTTCAAAAAAAACTCTCAAGGAGTTTTTATCAGTCAATTTCAAAACAAATTGAGGGAAATGATTGAGGGAAATAATTCATGTTACTCCCCCTAAGAATATGCTCTATAAAGAATGAAGTTCATTCATTAATTATTACTCATTTCATTTTATTTCCATTCAACGCCATTTGCAACCATGTTATCAATACCAAGTTATCAATACCAATTCATCAAACATTCATTGTTCATTTTACTTCATTTTACTTCAATTCTTAAATGATATAACTAGGAAAGCAAGCAAGCAAGCAAGCAAGCAAGCAAGCAAGAAGACATCAAATTGGCAAAATAACAGAGTTATGTTTCATTCAAAAAGTAGTACAAAAGATTTGACAATTGTTATCCACAACAGGGTAAACATAAAATGTAACAGGGCCATGTCAATGCAAAATGATGGGGTAAGAGGGAATGTGAGATGGAGGGAGGTAGAAGAGGTAGGGATAGATAGGATAAGGAAAAGAGAGTCTAGTGAGCATTAGATTCGGTGAGTCTTCCTCTGTTTCAAACCCTTTTTTTAGCATTACGTTCCTCTTCTCTGGCTTCTTCTCCTTCCTGTTCTTCTTCCTCATTATCTTCATTTTCTTCATCGACTTCCTCTTCCTCTTCTTCCTCTTCTTATTCTTCTACAATTTTGCCTTTCCCATTTCTCAACATTTGTACTTCCTTTTTGAGTTCTCTCACCTTCCTTTCGATGAACATCATTCTTGTGGCAGCAATGTCTATCTTTTTGTTTAATATATCCAGAGATTCCATTACTTGAGTTATAAAAACACTCAAATCCCCTATACTTTCTTCAAATTCAAAACTCAAACTTCTTTTTGTACTTCTTTGCCTGGTGTTGCTCCCAGATGGAGCCTTTTCCTTTAAAGTATTTTCTCTTCTAGTTTTCTTTGGAGTCCACTTGTTATTCTATAGAGTATACCCCATTCGCTTGAGTGTTTTTTCATTGTATTCATCACTAATAGCTTTGGGGGTTCTTTTCTTCTCATTTTTCAAATCAATTTCGAAATGCTTAAAAGCTTTAGTCAAGAAAATTCTATAAGGCAAGCTGATTCTGGAGATGGTAGCCTTGTATATATGATACAGAATAAATAGAGGCAAATCAATCCTTGAATTAGTTAAATATGTCCATAAAAAAAGCAACTCCTTCTTCAAAACATATTCATACTTTCCAATTTTGGGAGTAAAAATAGTACAGATAAAATGATGAACTATCCTCAATTCAAGAGGCAAATCAGTGGCAAGAGGTTGTATACATTCATCTACATCCCTTCCATAGAGAGTTTTTAGTTGATCTTTTCTAGAGATATTATCTCTATAAACCTCCCCACCAAATCTGATTCCAAGAATATGTTTGATCACATCTCTGTCTAAGGTGAAAGAAGCACCCTTAACACAACTCTTGATGGATACCTCTCCAAGATCCCTTTCGGCATTAGCATAAAATGAGAAACCAAGTCAGGGTATACATCATCTCTGAGTGTTGTTATAGATATCCAGCCTAGGTTGCCCAATTTGATACCAAATTTAAACTTGTGATGATCAAAGAACTTGTAATCCACCGATCTACCATTAAATACCTTTATAAGAGAAAATTTTGAATTGTATCTTTCCTGGGCTTTGCCCTCACTAAAATATAGTTCACTACATTTCAAGGCTGTTGTGGATGCCGGTTCTCCAGTCTTACTCCTCTTTCTTTTCCCTTTGTCCTTGCCAAAATGTCCTTTTGATTTCCTCTTTAGTTCTTTCGAAATAGAGGCTGTAGTTATGACTAGGGTTTTTGAGATCTTTTTCGGTTTAGAGGTCTTGAGAGCTATTGAAGGATCAAGAATAATTGAGAGAGATTGGGAAGAGATCGATTAGGGTTTATAAGGATTTTGGAATGACGGTTTGTGAAGGTTCAAAGGTGACGGTTGGGTTTGGTGGGAACAATGGAGCAGGAGAGAAATAGAGTGAGAGTGAGAGTGAGAGAGGAAAAGTTTGAATATTTGTAAAGTGGGCTCCGTTAAAGTATATAGGCCCGACTCATGTGTCGGCACATGAACTTGGTATGTCAACACATGCGTGTCAACAAAATAGTTTAAGTCCACTGTCGTGATGTGTCGATACATGAAAATGTTGTGTCGACACATGCAACCAGACTGGGGCATATGAAGTATAAGGAATTCAGGAGATGACTTTTCAATTAAAGAGAGAAAATATGTTTTAATATGATCACGTAATGAATTATGAATTCTCATAAACGATAATCACATTTAAAACATAAATAACATGAATTCCACTCAAATTTAACAAATATTAAGATATAAGATCATTCATCTCCAATTCTCTTCTTATCATGCAAAAACGATCTTCATTCAATGGTTTAGTAAAAATATTAGCTAATTGCAAATTTATGCGTACAAAGTCAAGTTCAATATCTCTTTTTTGTACATGATCTCATATAAAGTGATATCTAATTTCAACGTGCTTTGTGCGAGAGTGTTGAATAGGATTTTTAGTCAAGTTTATAACACCAGCATTAGTAACACCGAATATAATATCATCCACATATATTTATACTAAAAGCATGTCATTGTTTTTTGTTTTGATAAAAAGAGTCGTATCTATTTTTCCTCTTGAAAAACCTTTTTCAATAAAAAACTTAGTCAATATTTCATACCAAGCCTTTGGGGCTTGCTTCAAACCATATAAAGCTTTTGTTAGTTTGAAAACATGATTAGGAAATTTCAGATCTTCAAAACCAAGGGGTTGTTCAACAAAGACTTCTTCGGTGATAAAACCATTTAGAAAATCACTTTTAACATCCATTTGATATAATTTAAAATCTTTAAAACAAGCAAATGCAAGTAATAATCTAATGGCTTCTAATCTAGCGACCAGAGCATAAGTTTCATCAAAATCAATACCTTCCTCTTGGCTATAATCTTGAGCAACAAGTCTTATCTTCTTCCTCACAATAACTCCGGACTAATCCATTTTATTTCTAAAGACCCATTTTGTTCCAATGACTGGATGATCATTAGGCCTAGGAACAAGGTGTCATACCTCATTCCTTTCAACTTGGTTCAATTCCTCTTGCATAACGTTAATCCAAAACTCATCATTTTTAGCATCATTAAAACATTTAGGTTCTATATGTGATAAAAATGCAAGATGATTATATATATTTCTAAGAGGGGATCGAGTTCTTACTCCTTGTGAAGGATCACCTAGGATTTGTTTCGTAGGATGGTTATGCACAAACTTCCATTCCTTAGGTAAATCTTCATTGATTTCTTGTTGGCTTGTAGAGACTTCTTGTGCTTCTCTCTCCTTTAGAGGTTCTTCATTTGAGCTTGGTTGAATGTCTAGCTTTTTCATGTTTTGCTCTACCTCATTTACATCAACACTTACAACATTCTTCGAAAGAGAATTATATTCATCAAAAGTGACATGGACTGATTCTTCAATCACTAGAGTCCTCTAATTATAGACTCTATAAGCCTTGCTATGTGTTGAATATCAAAGAAATACACCCTCGTCAGATTTAGCATCAAACTTGTTGAGGTTATCTTTATTATTATTCAATACAAAGCATTTGCATCCAAAGACTCTAAAGTATGAGACATTAGGTTTCTTATCTTTCTAAAGTTCATAAGGGGGTTTGTTCAAAAAGTTTCTAAATAAAATTTGATTTAAAATGTAACAAGCTGTGTTAATAGTTTCAGCCCAAAAATATTTTGGTAAACCATTTTCACAAAGCATGGTTCTACCCATCTCTTCTAAAACTCTATTTTTCCTTTCAACAACTCCATTTTGTTGAGGTATTCTAAGGGCTAAAAAGTTGTGATTAAAACTGTTTTCATCGCAAAACATTTCAATGGATTTGTAATCGAATTCCCCTCCATGATCAGTCTTTATAGAAGTGATTGAAAAACCATTTTTCATTTTGAACCTTCCTACAAAATTTTGTGAAGAAAACAATTGTCTCATTCTTGTGAGCTAGGAAGAATATCCATATAAATCTAGAATAATCTTCAACAATAACAAGTGTATATTGTTTTCCACCAAGACTTAAAGTCCTAGTTGGCCCAAATAAGTCCATATGCACTAGTTGTAATGGTCTAGAATTAGTGAGCATATTTATAGATTTGAAAGAAATTCGAGTTTGCTTACCTAATTGACAAGCATCACAAACTTTATCTTTGGAAGTCCTTTGACCAAATCATTTTTAGAAACCTTTGAAAGGATGCTCATGCTAATGTGACCAAGTCTTCTATGCCACAACCAACTTTCATCACTATTCATATCAACAAGGCATTCAACTTTGCAAGAAGATAAATCATTAAGATTGAAAATATATTGCCTTGTTTATGCCCAGTGAGAATTGTCTTGTTACCATTAATGTCAATTACATCACATTTAGAGGATTTAAATACAACTTTGCATCCTTTATCACAAAGTTGACTAATGCTCAAAAGATAGTGTTTGAGTCCTTTAACAAGCAATACATTTTTGATAGAGGTAAAGGAATTCTTATCAATACAACCTATACCAATGATCTTTCCTTTGCTATTGTCATCAAATGTGACTAGACCTTCATCTTTTGGGGTGAGAGATGTAAATTGTGCTTCATCTCCTGTCATATGCCTTGAGCATCCACTATCCAAGTACCAATGGTCTTTCTTGGATTTTGCTTGAAGGCATACCTACAAAAGGAATTCATTTGACCTTAGGTACCCAAATTATCTTGGGTCCTTGAGGGTTAGTCCTTAATGGTTTTCTAGAGACCGATGCATTTCTAGGAGCAATAGACTTTTATAAAGTATAGCATCTACTAGCAATATGTCCTAGTTTGTGACAATAAAAGCATAAAATTTGTGGTTTTCTAGTTGAAGCAACAAATCTGCCGTTCGAAATTTTTTTTCTTTTAAAAGGATCAAAGCTAAGTCTAGCTTTGTCTAGTGAGTAGTTTTGTTTTCCTAAGATTACATCCAATTTTTATTTTCCATTAATACATCTAAAAATAGTTGTTTCCAAATATTTAACTTTGTCATGCAGAATTTGATTTTCCTTTGAAGAATCCTTTTGAAAAGAGTTTTTCTTAATCTTATCATTTAAGGCACAGACTTCATTTTTCAAAACTTGATTTTCTTTTTGTAAATCCTCATTTTCCTTCGTGAGAGTAGAGATCATCTTTTTGAGAAGTCCATTTTTTATTCCCATTTTTCTGAATTCACAAAGTAAATCATCAAAAGCATCTTGTAATTCATTGAAAGTAAATTAGGAAGAGTCTGATACCTCATTGTCTTCCTCATGTGCCATGAGACAAAGGTTAGCCACCTCTTGAGGTTTGGCTTCTTCTTCAGAGCTTGATTCTTCATCATCACTCCATGTCATAGCTGCCATTGCCTTCTTTCCATGGTATTTCTTTCCTTTCATTTTGAGCAGAGGGCATTTGGCTTTTATATGGCCAGGCTTCTTGCATTCATAGCATATGATAGTGGATTCTTTACTAGAATCTCCTTTAGCTTCATGCTTTTTTCCACCTTTCCATCTTTTCTTCATGAATCTTCGAAATTTTTTAGTAATGAGAGCAATTTCATCCTCATTCTTATCACTTGCTGATTCATCATCTTGACTGGTGAATTTGAATGCAACCGACCTTTTCTTCTTCTCTTCATCCTCTTGGGCATGTTGCTTTTGAGTGAGCTCATGAGTCATGAGATAGCCCAAGAGTTCTTCAAGAGGCAATGTGTTGAGGTTCTTTGCTTCTTGAATTGCTGTGACTTTAGCTTCCCAAGCCTTTGGTAGTAACCTTAGAATCTTCCTCACCTACTTAGTGTTAGGATACACATATTCAAGAGATTTTAAGCCATTAATAATATCGGTGAATCTTGTGAACATTTCGGTGATAGACTCATCAGGTTTCATTTTAAACAATTCATAACTGTGTACCAAAATATTGATTTTAGATTCTTTCACTTGATTGGTACCTTCATGTGTTACCTCTAGTCTATCCCATATTTCTTTAGTTGATTCATAAGTGGAAATGCGATTGAATTCATTGGGATCAAGTGCACAACATAGAATATTCATGGCTTTGACATTAGATTGCAGCATTTTCAGATCATCCTCATCCCATTCGGATTCAAGTTTAAGAATATCAGTTCTTTCTACTATTGTTGTAGGAGTTTGGGACCATTTACTATAAGTCTCCATAATTTATAATCTATTGATTGAATATAGATTCTCATTCTATTCTTCCAATAGTTGTAATTAGTGCCATTAAACATAGGTGGTCTGTTTGTGGATTGACCCTCACCGAGAGAGCTTCTAAAATTTGTTGCCATGGATCTATTCCTAAGATGTTAAGCCTAAAACAGGAATGCAAGCTCTGATACCAATTGTTGACCCAAATGGCAATTCAAGAAGGGGGTGAATTAGGTTTTTAAAAAATTAATCTAATCAATAGAACAAGGATCAAGATATAAAAAATGCAATGTAATCAAAAGGGAAATGAAAAACAGAGCAAGAGAAGGCACACCAAGAATTACTGAGGTTCAACTACAATTCGTGGCCTACGTCCTCACCCTAAGATCCCCTTGAAATCTTTTTCCACTATGCAATCTCCAATTACAAAGTAGGTGCTGATTTACCAAGTGCTCAGCTCACTTTTACACAAGAACTTCTTCACAAGTTCTTCTAGCTACTAAGAGGTTTTGTCCAAGATCCACTTCAACTTACAAGAGTTTTTCATTCACAAGAAAACTCTCAAACTCTCACTTACAAGTGTATGAATGTTATACAAATAAAATACAAACTCTTTATCAAGAGTGGATAGGAGAATAATAGCTCACTTAATGCCAAAATGAAGACAAAAGGAATGTTTAGATTTTCTCAACTTGATTAGTTAGTGATTTTTTTTTTCTTGTTTCTCTTCTTTATAAATGCAGTTGGAAACTTGTATATAAGCCCTTGTATTAATTTCATTTGTTGGGACTCATTTAATGCAAGTCTAGTCTGTTATAAAGTTAGAAAAACTAGCCGTTATTTTCCAAGTGTCGACACTTGGTTTCATGTGTCAACACATTCGACCTGCATTTTTCAGATGTTGTCCACTGTCTCCATGTGTCAACACATCAACTCCATGTGTTGACACTTGATTATACTGTCTTCAAACTTTGGCCTTTGTCCTCATGTGTCGACTCTTCATTTTCATGTGTCGACACATTATCCACAAATCTTCATTCATTCTTCCAATAATCAAGTTCAACTTCAACAATACTATAAGATTTTCAAGGAGTCTTCGTTTTGGAGTATGATGATATATCAACGTCTTCAATTCATCATAATTGTCCTCTATTCAATTTGGATTGAATCTATCTTTTGATAATTATCTTTTCTTTGTTTCCAAACTGTCAGAACTTCATTCTATTAATGTTGAGCTCTTCTTTTTCATTGTTGAGCTCTCTCTTTCTACTGCTAATGACTTCTTTATCCATGTAGAGCTTCATGATGCTTCATTATCGATCTCTTCTCTTTACTACTAATCCTCCTTTCTTCTTTAGGATCACTTCAATTAGGTTTTTATAAGTTTGATGAAGTCTACTCTTGAACATCTTCAATTTCTTTGAATACATACCATTTTCATTGACTCTTCATATCTTGGATGAAGTCTTCACTTGGATTCTTTGTAGAGATTTTGTAATCATGTGAATTCTCTTTTCAAACACCTCTAATCTCTTCAAAATCAAGTCATCTTCAATTAATCTTTGTACACTTGATGAAGTCTTCTTTTGAATACCTTCAATCTCTTCAAATTCAAGTCAAGTTCATTGAGTCTATGCACACTTGATAAATTCTTCTTTTAAACACTTTCAATATCTTCGAATACAAATCATTTATTTGAAGTTGGAATAGGTGTCATTGCTTTGTTTTGCTGCATTGCTTGATTTGGCTTGTTATGCATCCACTTTGACATATATTAGACTTTAAGTCAAACTTTTAAGTCTAAATTATAATCTTTATTAATTTGCACACTAAGTAAATGTATTAGTAAACTAACACAAGGTTTAGTTATCATTAAAATCAACATGGGAATCAACCTTGAGTCAACACTGCTCTCCCTCGAAATCTCGTGGCCACCAGCAGAATCTGTTTGTTCTTTAGTATCTTCTTAAAGTTTAAGACTTCCTCTACTGCAGTGACCTAATCCAAGAATTTGCCAGGCTAGAGACTACCTTTGAATTCAAGAATATCGATCTTCAAGCCCGATTGCCAGTGTCTGGAATTTTTTTCCAGTGTTACAGCTCGTCTCGCCCTTTCTCTATGTGGATACCCACTAAAGGAATTGTCTTCTTCTTCGTCATCCTTACTGCCCTCCTCATCCATAGAACGTGGATGTGGGAGTTGTGTTTGTTGCATAAAGGTGGCAAGTTGTTGAGTCAACTCATCAATTTGTTACTGCATCCTTGCCTTATCCTTATCATTGTTGATCTCTTCCACATCACTAACCTTTCTTGGGGGCATGGCTGCAAGGACGTAGTCTCGCTTTGACACCAACTAATGCAAGGAAGCATGGAGAAACACTGATAAACAGGTTAGGGTTTGTTGATTCGCACACAAATGCCGAACACTAAGCTCTTCTCTAATATGTTGATTCTGCAGAATATTAGAAAAAAAATGTATCAACTATTGGTTGATTCATAAAGAATAACTAAAGTAAAAAAATAAGAGAAATCTCTCAATTCTTATTCATAAAAACTATTTATTATATTGTGAGTGAGCCTGTATATATAGGACTAAGAGTCGTGGCAAACATGTAATAGCAAATCGGAAACTAAACATCTTAAGAAACTGAGTGATGAACAAGTAATAGCAAAGAGGAAACTAAACACCGAAGGAAACAAACTAATTAGGAAACCACAAAATTAAAAATTACCAACTTAAGGAAATTATAAAAACAAAACTTTAGAAAATCTGCCAAAACAGGTGGCTTAAAAATGAAAACAAATAAATAAAAATATATTATTTCTAGAATCGCGTTTCTCATCAATCTGAAAAATCTCACACAATTCGGAGATACCTTCGGCGGCTACCTAGTTGCCCTTGGATAGATCCAAGCGCTTCATGTAGTCTAATGCCACATTGGCTACTGTATCACATATTCATACTGGAAGTTGCATTGTTGTTGCAGAATTCTGCTGTAAGAGTTGAAGAATAACACAAAATTTGATTACAAATCAAGAAGCCAAGCAGCAAGTTCTAAAATGTATACTATTTACGTAATAAAATGTTCAGAAAATTACCTTAAAAAAAAGGAAAAGAAGAGGAACAAAAGACAAAAATGGGAAAAGCTAAGAATCATACAGGAATCTAAGGATGCTCCATGGATAATAAGGTTCACTCATTCTCATAGATTACCGTTGTTGCAAGTCGGTTATATTAACAATTAAGTTTCGTGGATTGGAAAATGAATAATGTTACATATTTTACATTTTTTGCCGCATTTTCTTATTGCTACCCAGTGAATTGGTCTCACAAGAATTTATTAATGCAAGTTGTGCTAGCTTGAGTCTATGAGTAAGAAATTAGGGGAAGAAATGAGATTGCGTATAGATCAATCTTACAAAATTTCTGAGTAAGGGATTGCTAAGATTTACGAATTTACGTTACATAATAATGCCACACTAACACAGATATAATGCATCGAAGAAATTTGCGATCTAGTGCAAACTAGGATACACAACAAGGTTGGCTAAATGTTTCACTTGGAAATCAAAGAAAACTAAAAGAAGTGTTTCATAAACAGTACTGCACTAAAATAAATAAAGAATAAATAATAAGAAATATTAATAAATAAATAAATAAATAAATAACTCTTTTTCAAGACAGGCTAACTAGTGAACTCTTCTAAAAACAATATAATCAAAAGGGAATACACATATAGAAAAAGTGTATAGAATGATGGGGCCTAAGTTTTAGGCATATTATTTTAAAACACATAACCTATGAAGATGTTCTTTAATTAAATAACTATCACTGCCACATCATTTTAGTACAAATTTCAGTGTAAATATTATGAAAAAATAGTGTTTTCCTAATGAAAATGTTGGTGCAAAAAGAAGCAAATGGGGTTTGAGAACACCGGTCAGTATTGCTTATAGTCAATAGTCTTAGGATAATTAGCAAGTATCTCTTTTATCATTTTGTGCAAGCTAAGCAAGGAAATGCTATAATGGTTACTATATGTTATTTAGGTAATGATATACAAATAGAAAATACCCATCCTAATGGCTTTTTATTAAAAAACTGCCACTATCATTACCACATCATTATGGTGGGAGTTTTTGTGTGAATTTTTTTGCTTTCAATGTTATTTATATATGTTTGAGTACACTGAAGGTTCTAAACATCTAGTCTTTTGTGGTTTGAAAAGACCTAAACAGGAAAGTATTAAGGAGAAGGAAGAGGAAACAACTGTGAACTACACATAAAAAGATATTTGACTATTGGAAAATCGAAGCTTTTTAATCTCAAAATTGGAACAAATAGATTTTGCACATTCTAGAAGAGACAAAAAAAAAAAACAAACAAACAAACAAATAATACGGTTTTATTTGACATCAGGCTGAAACCAACTAAACCCAGGTCCAACATGAGAAATAAAGAATCTTTTTCACTCATGGAAATTTACAAATTCCTATAGAATTTTGCAAGAAAATCTTCTGGAGGAACCTTGATCACTTACATTCTAGAAGAAGACCTTGAGGGAAGCATTTTAAATCGCTGTAATAATTGTAAATCATGAAATTCTTTTGAACCCATCTCAGTTATCTTCGGCTATAGGCATCAAGTTCTTGGCTCTGCCACGCCCCGTTTGAGAATGAAGAAGTGCTAGAAGTGCATGTCTTATAATAGGTTTGGACATTGAAGTTCCTGTAGTATGCTATAAAAGGTGCTTTCGTCCAATCAACTTTCACTAACCTACCTCTCGTGGCCCAGTCATCTGCATTCCAAAGGCTAGAGTAAATCCTCATGGGTTGGTTTTTAGGAAAAGGCACACTAATTGATTTAACATTCTTGAATACCCTTATGGGAGTGTTATCCACCAAGAAACTGTAAATTGTAAGTAGTTATAAATTAAGTAATTTCTGTGAGGAATTGTAAGTAGTTATAAATTAATTCCCAAAACTAAATGAATGGGCAAAGACAAAATTGAAAATAGTAATGTTATGCAACTAAGAAATTTATACACAATGATATTATTGAATAACATACTTTCACTTTAAAACAAAATATCCATTATCACGGCTCTTAGTTACATTGTCACCGCCACATCACTCTTTATAATTTTTTTTGAAAAGATAACATGAACATAATACACTATAAAACGCCATTTGTTTGTCATTCACAGCATTTTCCAAAGAAAAAATCATCATTGCCATTCATAATTTCAAAAGTACTGCAATTTCTTTGCTTAACTTTTTTTTCCATAAAGAAAGCAGAATGAGAATTTTCTTACATGATTTGTTGAGGATTCCAAATGATGGAGTAGGTGTGAAAGTTTCTAGTATGGTCAAACAAGAGATAGAACTATTGCTCCCTATTTCCTTTCCCTCGAGTGAATACATTAGTATGAACTATGTAAGGGTCACCACTAAGGTTTCCCATGAATTCGAAGTCAATCTCATCATGAGTTGGCCCTTGAGAAGACAACTGCAATACAAAGAATGTCAATTGATTAACAACAAGAACACTAATATTTGAAATGTTTTCGGCAGGTTAAAAGAAGTTTAGCATGAACTATCAATTTGGAAAACTCTATTCAGAGGACATCACTCCTCAGAATATGCTAAAGAACTATTGTGTATCAGTGTATGATTTATAAGTAAACTTTCCTGCTAAGCTTTTGAAGGAAATTTATAGACCCTGGTCCAGTATCATAAATACAAACTAAAATAACTCTTACGTGAAAGTTGGCAAAAAAAAAAAAAAAGACTTTCACTTACAGCATGTTTTTGACAATTGCCAATAGAGAATCTTGTTTTTATAAAAACTAGCTCTTCCTTCTGAAAGATGAAACAGTTCAAAAAATTTTTGGGGGACCAAAAACCAACCAACGATGTAGTAAGCAAACAAACTGTATCACATTAGGAAAACAAAAAATAAAAAAAATTCTATACAACCAAAAATATTCGTAATGAATTTATTTACAAAATAATATGATTGAATGAGATTCTACTCGCTTTAAAATAAAACACATATTATAATGGTTCTTAATTATAAAAATATCACAAACACATCATTCTTATGAAATTTTCTGGAAGAAAAGCATTTTCCTAAAAAAAAATCACATGATCAGGTATAAGTTTTTGTGGTTGTCCATGATGCAACAAGAACTTTCAATAATGGGGAATTGGTTCCACACAATTGATGCATTAATGTTTATGATAATATGGCACTTTCACTTTTTTTCAAATTGGAACATGACAAAAGCAGGCCAATTAGTTTTAGGGCTAAAAAAAAAATGGTTTAATTATACTTTATACTTTTGCACTTTACACTAAATTTTACTTCTGAATATTCACTTTCAATTATAAAAATTAAGCTCTTGCACTTTTAATTTGTTGCAGTGTTAACATTATGCTAAATTTCATTTGTAAAATAATCAAAAAAATTAGTACATGACAAGCACACTGACTGTTTCAACGGACAAAAATGTAAAAGCATACTTCATAATAATAATGGACCATAAATTTCTCTTAAATTCATCTTAAATCACTCCAAAATAAAGAGTATAATCAACTTTATGATGTATATAATGTAATTAGGCTTCATGTAAAATCTCTTAAATTCAACTCATGTGCAATACATACGAGTCTTTGGGATAGAAAAGAGTTGAATTTCATATATTTGTCCCTTCGAAAAGCCATGTGTCTATCACATGCGATTTTTATGTCAATTTCTCGAACAGAAAGATGATATCGCAACAAATTAGAAGTATAAGTACTTAATTATCACAATTAAAAGTAAAGGTCCTACAGTGCAATTTGATGTAAGGTGCAAGGTTGCAAAGTGTAGTTAATCTAAAAAGATATTCATGTTCAAAATGAAGTAGCTTTCAAAAGCATTCCAAGTTAAAATTAAAAATTAAATGGAGTCCTAAACATACGTAGTAAGTAGTGATAGTGCCAGCAGAGTTACCAGCAACAAGTTTGAGCTACATATCAATCCTCCCAAACAAGTATTCTTTCTTGGATTTGAAGCCGGAGCTAGAGGTCTTGTCTAGAGACAGAGAGAGGAGCTTCCCTCCATTGAATACCTTGGCTCTTTGATCACCCCATGTTATGTCAAAGTCTTGGTAGAAGTTGTTAGCAGCATAGGCAACTATCAAAGAGCTCACTACTAGAGTATCCAACAAAAGTACTGAAAACCCATTAAAGGAAAAGGCCATTTTTGAAGTTGGGAGAGGGGAGAAAGAGAGGTGTTGTGAGACGCATAAGCGTCGACTGGAGGGCTAAAGCTGGGCCAGCTGAGAATCATGAAAGCTAGAAGTTTGGAACCTTTTGTTTTGGATTTTAGGGATTTGTTAAAGAGTTGACAGCAATGATTCCGTTTTTAAAGAGTGAAGGTATGCCCCCCCTCCCTCCTTTTGTATGATCAGATTGGACCAGTGGGTGGATGACAACTTGGTTATACAATGACAATAATCTGGTGATCTTTGAGACTAGTAGAGATAAGGATGAGCCATCTGACAAACTAAAAATCCAATTCATCTCTATAAATATGCTACGCTGTTTTCATGAGTTTCTTCACTTGTTTTTGAGGTCAAATATTTCTCAAATGGGGTAGATGACCATTGCCAAGCAATTTGTTGGGAGGAAAACATGAAGTTTCCAATATGACTATTCAAACATATGTCCAAACCTAGACAGTTAGATACTGAGATATGTTTGTGTAGGTGTGAAACCTTTATCATATTAGTTAACCTATTCTAAGGTCACATGAGCTTGAAAGATAATGTAAAAACCAACCGTACGGCTTTGTGAAGTTCAAGATGGAATGGTGATTTTTGAGCACTTAAACTTAATTTATTATGTGTATTTTTAGAGCAAAGTAAGAGTTATATCTTCCTAATAAACTGCATTTAATTGTGAGCCAAGTTTATCTGAATGAGTAATGCTATATAAATAAAATATTGATACAAAATTATATGTCTTAATGACAACATTTCACTTCAAAATAAAACATTCATCATAATGACATTTAATTACAAAACTGTCACTGTCATTGTCACTGTCACATCATTCTGGTGGTTATTTCTATATGAATTTTCTCTAAGAATAGCATTTTCCTATTTGAATTTAGTCGGAACTAGGTACGACCTTTTGTGAATTTGTTTGCCAATTAAGATTCCCTTTTTGTGGGTTTTTCTTTGATTAATATCTGCCAACTCCAAAAAAATTATGAAATTCACAAATTTTTGAAGTAATATTTAGTTTTGAAAAATTAGAATGTTAGCCTTCAAGACTAGATTGTCCAAGATGATGATTTGGGCAATGCAAATTAGCAACTTGAGAAGCTTTCACGTAGAAGTACTATATATAATTTAAAGTAAGGTCAGAAACTTTTAAGAATGCAAACAATTTAGATACCCTTTTTAGCTACTAATATGAAACCATTGCCTAGAAGGCAAGCACATGCACGTAGAAGTACTACTAGGTAGCCATAGAATCTTGCACATTTTGCGGCAACAAGGTCCAACGAGATTCAACCTGTCAAATAGGGTGCTCTATGTTTCTTCAGTCGAGAGGTATTGAAGTCCAGGAAGATCAAAACTCTCAGATAGGGTGCTCACTGTTTCTTTTATCAAGAGGTATCAAGATCCAGCGAGGTCTAGCTAGGTCTCGACAGATTACACCCAATCTATTTCTTCCATCGAGATCCATTAATGTCCATCAAAGTCCAAAATCAATTACTTTATGTATAATCCAAGACTCTCTTAACATAAGCTCGAATGAATAGACAATACAAATATCCCAAATGCTTATGATAGACACCCAACATCCAAAATTATAAGGAATACTACTTGTCATGAAATTTAGCCAATTACATGATGTTACAATCTCTCCCTTTAGCAATTTTGTGATCAAAACCCTATGCTAAACTGTGAATTACAGGGAAACAAATAAAATTACAATTGTACCCTACTAACATGCAAAAGAGTATTGTCTATCAAACACCAGGCATCCCAACCTTTGGTACCTGCACAAAGACCACTAACAAAGAGACAAATACCATCAAGTGTGCAAGATATATTGGGATAACATGCATATATATCAACCATGAAGCATAGTCTCTCCCCCCTTTTTGGAACGAATTGACAAACCAAGCACAAAGAGCAAAGCAAATAAAGAGTGATAGATAAACAAACAACATATCCAGAGAAACTTCCATCCAAAACTAACAGTCTCAGGCAACACAAAATGAGGCAAGCAACAACCAACAGAAAAAATATCCATAAAACAATTTTTCTTCTCAACCACTTCATTTTGTTGTGGAGTCTTTGGGGCTGAAAAGGTATGTCGAATGCCCTGTTCATCATAATAGTTAGCAAACTCAAAATTTTCAAAGTCTCTACCATGATTAGTTCTAATCCTTCGAATGCAACCAATTTTTGTGCCTTTCTCCCCCTGTAATCTTAAACACAATGCTTTAAACACAGAGAAGGTATTAGTTTTTTCTCTAATGAAATCAACCCAAGTAAATCTTGAGAAATCATCAACAGCAACAAAAATATATTTCTTACCTCCTAGGCTCTCTGTCTGAGTAAGACCCATAAGATCCATATGTACTAGTTCAAGAGGTCTAGAGGTGGAAATATGCTTAACCTTGTTGGGTGTGGATTTAATCTCTTTTCCCTATTGGCATGGACCACACACTTATTACGTGAGTTTCCTAAGTTTTGGAATCCCACGAATGAGCTCTGAGCTAGATAGTCTAGATAGATCATTAAAGTTCACATGGCCAAGTCTTTGGTGCCATAACTTAGTCTCATCCAATTTAGAAGAGTTATAAGTAATGCCACACTTATAAGTTATCCCATAACAGTTTTGAGTAATGCGTACACATTTCATGACACAAGTAGCATATTTATCAAATATAAAACATTCAAATTTAGAAAAATATACTTGATGCTATGTATCACACAGTTGACTAATGCTAATGAGATTAGCTTTCAAACCATCAACTAGTAAAACATCATTCAAGTTTGGTATACCTTGTGCTTTAATATTGCCCTTTACAATCACATTTGATGTGCTCCCATCACCAAAGGTTATCAAACCACCATCACACTTGGTCATAGTGTCAAAATATAATTTGTCACCGCATATGTGCCTTGAACACCCACCTACTATCTAAATACCACATGTTGGAGTTATGAACTTTCAAAGTAGTGTGGACACCATATCCTTTTAGATTAGCTTTTCTTATCCAAACAATCTTAGGTTTAGATTTTTTAAATTTATTTGAACACCGTTGCATATATTTCTGAGCTGTCTTGGGATTCAAATTCACCTTTGGTCTTGCCATATAGTTTCTACCTCTTTTAGTCTAACTAAGTCTTTCAAGTTCGAAGTTTAAAACTCTTAAATTTTTAGCAAGAATATGAAACCTATTAGACAAAGACTCATCATATGATTTACCTTGGTCGTAAGATTTTTAAGATTGGTAATAATCCACAGGTAAACCATATAATTTATGACATTGTGGCCTAGTGTGACCTCTTATTCCACAGTAATGACAAATAGGCACAAAGGAAGAAGTATTACCCTTGTCTTGAGAAGAATCATACCTAACTTTAGCCATAAATTTAACTTGCTTCTTGGGCTATTTTTGCTTTGATTTGGATGGTTGATCCACATATCCAATCCCTCACATGTCCTAAGCATTATTTTGACCTTCCCAAGCTTTTTCCAATGAGGAAGTACTCACTTTGAACTTTTTAAAGGTTAGATTCAACTTTGAAAGCTCTGCTTCAAGTTTTTGTACGTTCTCTTCAAGTGCCTTCTTAAATCCTTCTCGATCGTGTGGATCTTTTTCAAGAAATTTTACTTTATTAGATAGAGTTAGATGATGATTCTTCAGCTGGCTTATCTCAACTTGAGTAATAATCTTCTTCTTTTTCACGGATTCTACTTCTTCCAAAGCTGTCTTCAACTTGTTATCAAGTTTGACATAACATTAGTCAACTTGTAAGATTGCTTGTATAGTTGACCATATGCTAGCTGAAGTTCACTTTTGTCTTCATCATCTGAATCTCCTTCTTCTTCCTTGATAGACCCCACGGTACCATTTGACTCATCGGACCTTTCAGCTTCTCAAGGCTTAGATGAAATTTTAGTTACCTCAAATGCAAAGGCCTTAAATGTTGTAAAGTTTTCAAAACCATCATCTTTGTCAGACTCATCTTTCTTTTCTAAATCGCTCAATGTGATCGTCAGAACTTTGCTTCCTTTGTTCTTATTTTTATTTGGACACTATTAAGCAATATGTCCACAGCTATGACATTCGAAGCATTATTTTTGACCGAACTTGTCGGATGACTTCCATACACATTTAATTTAGTGAAATGATTTTCCGTTGGTTTTATCAAAAGAAGGAGATTGACCTTATTGTTGTTTATTGACAAACTTTTTAAATTTTTTAACAAACAAAGCTATCTCCTCAGGACCCATTTCGGAGTCACTATCACTTGCTTTATTCATGCTTTCCTTAGTATAATTTAAGGCAATGCCTTTATTCCTTTTAGGTTGACGCAAATTGGCTTCAAACAGTCACTCGCCTCTCAAGTAGACTTGTCACAAAATTTAGCCAGTTACATGATGTTACACACAAGATAATTAAGCATATTATTCATGAATAGTGCATGCATGGGCATTTGACAACAAAATTACAGATAGTCTCTCTCTCTCTCTATATAGTAAATTTTATTTCATTCACAAACCTATAACCATCAACCAATTGCAGGTCTATCCTATGGCCTTTTGAATTTTGAATTATATTAGATATTAATTGACCAATACTTCCCTTTTTTCCAAATGAAACATAATCTATCACTATTGGATATCTTTAGAACTCATAATATCTAACCAAACCTCTCCAATTCAATGAATTTTAACCCTCTTTTGTATTTATCCAATAATTGATGTCTAATGTATTGGCCCAAAAGGCAACCCAAGAGGGGGGATGAATTTGGTTTTTTAAAAATTAAAGCAATTAAGATGAATTAAAATTAATCTAATCAATGGAACAGTAGTTCAAGATGTATGCAATGCAATGTAAACAATAATGAAATGAAAACAGAGCATAAGAAAGCACACCAAGAATTACCAAGGTTCAGCCACAATTTGTGGTCTACATCCTCACCCCAAGATCCCCTTGAAATCTTCTTCCACTATGCAATCTCCAATGACAAGGTAGATGCTGATTTTCAAAGTGCTCAGCTCATTTTTACACAAAAACTCCTTTCCAAGTTCTTCCAGCCACCAAGTGGTTTTGTTTAAGATCCACTTCAACTTACAAGTGTTTTTCTTTCCATAGAGAACACTCCAAATCTCACTTATCAGTATATGAAAGATATATAACATGAATTATAAACTCTCTAAGAAGAGTAGATAGGAATTGAATAGCTCACTAAATGCCAACTTGAAGACAAAGAGAATTTTCAAAATTTTCAACTCAATCAATCAGCGAATGTTGTATCTCTTGTCCATAACTACATTTGGAGGCTTATATATAAAGCCTTGAATTGATTTCACCCGTTGGAGGTTATTGGAGCTTCATTAAATGTACGCCTAGCTCAATATAACGTTTAAAAATATAGCCATTAGTTCCTAGGTGTCGACACTTGATTTTCATGTGTTGACACATCAAGTCTGCATTTTCCAGATTTTTTCCACTGTCTTCATTGTAAGCACCACATTTTTGCCCGTTCGGCAATCTACAGTGCGTCCAAACTTAAGTTCAAGTCAATATGGACATATTCTAGAATTCTAGTCCTAATCCAGTCGATTCATCACTTCACAGCCCACCAGGCCCAAATAGAGGCAAAATGATGAAAATTCCCTTGGGGGCATTGTTCGGTCCACATTCCAAATCGGGCGCGTCTTCCCGAAGATGATAAGTCCCATTTTCCAATTTTAATTTCGATCCCTCTCTCAAGAAAGTTAATTCCTCGAGACGGTAAATCTATCCTGTCCGGCACGTTTTCTGAAAAAAATTTCTTCAAAACGGTAAGTCTCTTCAAACCCATCGACCAGGATGAGACCCCAAGTCCCCTAGATGGTAGAACGGTCCACCTTTGGCGCTTGTTAGCCAGCTAATGCAGAAATGTCCGTTTCGGCATGCCTTCTGAGAGAGTTGATTTCTCAGGCGCTAAGTCCCTTTAGCAGCTTCTCGGGATCAGGCAGTCTCAGCAATGATCGCGAACCGTCAGAGTAGCAGAAGTACTCGCAAACATCGCAATCGTCAGAGTAGCGAAAATACTCACAAACAGGTTAATATAGGGAATTGCCAACAAACCTCTGTATCATGGGATCATCGTTAGAGTGGCAAAAACACTCAAAGCCCAGGTTAACACCAGTGCCTGCTAGCCCACTTCAGTGAAAAATGACCAAACTGGCCCTAGGGCCATTTTTCGGCACGTTTCTTGAGAAAGTACCTAAGTCCTCAGAACGGTAAGTCCACCCTTCCAAGATCGTCTTGGAGATGATTCGGCATGATTAGGTGCTTTCTAGTCAGTTTCGGGCCAATTCCGAGACTTTTCGGTCAAGATGATCATTTTGCCCCTAGGCATCCGAAAGCCCCGTGGACCACACCGTTTCTGGGTATCAAACCGGTAACCTCCCGAGAATGCTTTTCATAGTAGTCTCGACCTTCCATTATCTTTCTGGATCATTTCGAGTCCATCTTGACAGCTTTCTGGCCTGATTGACCATTTTGCCCCTAGTGAGCCGGTCGTCTTTTCCGACCATACCGGCTCTTGGTATCAAATCGGTAACCTCTTGGGATGTTCCAAATATTATTCCCAAACCTCGAGTCTTCTTTTGGGACATTCCGAGTCCGTCTCGGCAGTTTTCTGATCCAGTTGACCGTTTTGCCCCTAATGGCCTGGTCAACCCTTCCAACACACCCTGACATCCTTTTTCAAGTCCATTACCGCTGGGACTATATTCTAAGAGTTTTTGTCCCTTTCTGGCCTTTCAGGCCATTCCCGGTCCCTTAAATCCTTCCCGAACCTTCCGGAGCCACTCCTAGTGAAGCCAGACTAGAAATTGCATGGTAGTCACTAGTACAAGCACCCAAATCTCTTGAAGATACGTTGCTTGCTGACCATAAAATTTTCTAACTGGCTGGCGCCACTAGTAGTGGCGCCAAGCCAAAAAATGGCCTGACGCCACTACTAGTGGCACCAATGTAAACTTTAGCCTAGCGCCACTACAATAGGCGCTAGGTCATTCCTTTGTCTATAAATACAGAGCCTCCTCTAGCTTGAAAGAGGTTCGCCAACTCAGTTTGAAAACCCTACTTTTCGATATACAGAGCTCGTAGCCTCTCTAAACCTTAGTCTCCTTAGGTTCTCTAAACCATAGCCTCTATACACAAACCCTAGCCTCCTATACACTCATACACACTCTCATATACTCATACACTAGCCTTCAAAGCATCCATTGAAGACCTGAATTGCTACAAACTGAAGCTCTTGAAGATCAAGACGAAGACTGAAGTGAAGACCGAAGCAAAGCAAGAAAAGAAAAGCCCACAAAGCAAAGCAAAAGAAATAAGACACAAGGTAGGCTTTCTCTTTAAGTTTACGCATCTTCCCCCTCTCTTCTCTCTCCTAACCCACTTGGGTTTTCTTCTATTTTAATCCCCCATCTTCTCTCCCGCCCTTTCATGCATGCTTGAAATAAGGGATTTTCCGGTCCATGTGTAGGATTAGACTATTGGAGGGTCATCGTGTCGAGGGCTTTCTTTCAGTCTAACCGAAGACCCTGTGGGTTCGGCCCCCTTGATTATGTTGCGAAGCTTTTAACCTTGTATGTTCACAACCCCGACTTACATTGTGCATATCATGATCTTGCATTCTTCTAAAATTCGTTTTTAAACTTGTTTTAAAAAGCTTGCATTAACAATGTTTTCAAACTTGCATCCAAATCTTTTTCATCAAAACTTATTTTCAAAATCACAATCCTAGGGTGATTCTAGCCATTTCATGATTAGGGTTACTTTAGGAAAGTGTTACATTTAAAGTGACCAATATGGTCCATATTTTCAAAACATTATTGTTTTCAAAACCACTATCTTAAAGTGGTTTTAACTTTCTTATGATTAGAATCGCTTTAGAAAAGTGAGATATTTTATATACTTTCTAAAAAATCTCTTTTCCAACATGCTTTCCGTAAACTCTCTTTAAATTCCTTTCCAAATTTGTTTTCAAAAACTCCCTCCAAAAATCTATTTTTCAAAACTTCTTTTCCAACATGCTTTCCATAAGCTCTCTTCAAAATTCCTTTCCTAAAAACACTCCCTAGGTTTCCTTCTTAGAAAACTCTCTCCCTCAATCTCTTTCCTAAAAACTCTTTCCAACAATCTCCTTCCAAAAGTCTTCTTTCCAAAAACTCTCTCTTTTCACATTCATTTTCTAAAAACTCCTCTCTAGGATTTCCTTCCAAAAATCTCCCATTCTAAAAACTCACTCTCCAAAAATCTCTTTCCTTAAGAGCCCAAGTCAAGTCCTAGAACCCACGATTAGGAAATCCTAATTTCCTTCCCAAAAACATGATTTCCAATTCCCTATTTTGGCCTCAAAACCTATGTTTCCAAAACCTCTTATTTTCTACACGAAAACTATATATATTTCCAAAACTATAGTCTTCCAAATCTAGGGTTTCTAAAACTTTTCTTTCCAAATCCATGTCAAATCCAATCTTCCCTTTAGGAAACCAAATCCAATCTCCCCATTTAGGAAACTAGATCCTATCCTCCGTTTTTGGAAACAAAATCACACCATATTTTTTTAGAAACAAAATCCAATCCCTTGTTTTAGGAAATAGGAATCTCAATCATTCCTAGTCTAAACCTCTCGCAATTCACTCTTTCTTAATCTCATACCTTCTTAAACCTTAGGTTTCCAAACTTTAAGCTTCCAAATCTTTCTTAATTCAACCCTTTCCTAGTTTCATCCCTTTTCCAAATCTTAACTTTCAAAATCTAAGTTTTCAAATCTTTCTTAAACTCAAACATTTCCTAACTTTAAGAATTTCTAAAACTCAAACACTTTCTAAATTCTAAACTTTCCAACTTTCAAAACTTTCCCTATTTGAAAACATTCCAAATTCAAAACTTTCCAATTTCAAAACTTTCTTAAAAAGAAATTTTTCCTATTTCAAAACTTTTGTAATCCAACACTTCCCTCATTTGAAATATTTCCTAAAATGAAACTTTCCTAAATTGAAACTTTCCTAAATCGAAACTTTCCTAAAATGAAACTTTTCTAAAACGAAACTTTCCTAAATCGGACCTTTCCTAATTCGAACCTTTCCTAAATCCAATCTTTCCTAATCTTCCAAGTCCAACATTTGAGTCAAATCTTTCTTAATCTCAAGTCATTTCTAAATCCTATCTTTCCTAAGTCTAGGTTTTCTAAATCTCAATCTTTCCAAAACAAGTCCAAATCTTTCCTCTAAGTTCTATTTTTCCAAATCAAAGTCTAAACCTTTCAATTCTAAACTCCAATTTTCAATCTTCTATTCTAAGTTCAATCTTCAATCTATTTTCTATCGGACTCTTGTCCAAACTACGACTGGCCTAATTTCTCAAAAAGGATACGTAGACAATCCTCATGGGTGCGGTCACAATCTTTTTCAAGCTTCTATTTCCGTAACTCTTTTCAAATCTCCAATTCCATAATCTATTTCAAGTTTCCAATTCCAAAAGATTGTTCTCAAATTTTATTTCCAATTCTAAAACTTTCCAGTTTCAAATCTATCTTTTCGAATCTCTTTTCTAAAATCAAATCAATTTCTTTTCAAATCTATTTCCAAGTCTATTTTCCAAATCTAGTCAAAGATACGTTGCTTGCCGACCTTAAACCTTTCCTAATTGGCTAGAGCCACTACTAGTGGCGCCAAGCCAAAAAATGGCCTAGCGCCACTCCTAGTGGCGCCAGTGTAAAGTTTGCTTTGGCGCCACTGCAACAGGCGCCAGGTTTGTCCAACTTCTATAAATACAGAGCCTCATTCAACGTGAAGAGGGTCTGCAAACTTAACCTAAGAATCCTATATTTCGATATATAGAGCTCGAGTACCTCCTAAACCCTAGCCTCCCTAGGTTTTCCCAAACCCTAGCCACTATACACAAACCCTAGCCTCCTATACACTCATACACTCCCCCATACACTCATACACTAGCCTTCAACCATCCTTTAAAGACTTAAAGAGCTGCCATCCAAAGCTTGAAGACAACTCTTGAAGACTGAAGATGAAAATCAAGACGAAGACCGAAGATTGAAGACCGCACGGCGCGCAAATAACAAGATACAAGGTAGGCTCCCTATTTAAATTTCTACACTTCCCCCCTCTCTCTTCTCTCTCCAACCCACTTGGGTTTTCTCTATTTTAATCCCCCATCTCTTTCCCCCCCTTTCTTTACATGCTTGAAACAAGGGGATTCCCGGTCCATGTGTAGGATTGGACTATTGGAGAGTCACCTTGTCGGGGGCTTTCTTCTAGTCTAACCAAAGACCACATGGGTTCGGCCCCCTTGATTATGTGGTGAAGCCTTAACCTTGTATGTTCACAACCCCAAAGTGCATTGTGCATATCATAGTCTTGCATCTTCCAAAAACCGTTTTCAAAGCTGTTTTTCAAAACGTTTTCAAACTTGTTTTCAAAATTGCATCAAAATCTCTTTTTCAAAAACATGTTTTCAAAACCACAATTCTAGGGTGATTCTAGCCTTTCCATGGCTAGGATTGCTTTAGGAAAGTGTTACATTAAAAGTGACCTTTTATGGTCTATATTTTCGAATCTTGTTTTTAAAACCGCTTTCCTAAAGTGGTTCTAGCCCTCTTATGGTTAGAATTGCTTTAGGAAAGTGAGATGTTTTTACACCTTCTAAAAACTCTCTTTAAAAATCTCTTCCTAAAAATTTCTTTTTCAACATACTTTCCTAAAACTCTCCTCTTCAAAATTGTTTTCAAAAACTCCCTTCCAAAATCTATTTTTCAAAACTCTCTTTTTCAACTCCTCTCCAAAATCTTTTCCTCAAAATTCACTTTCTAAAACACTCCCTAGATTCACCTTCCTAAAAATTCCCTCCAAAATTCTTTTCAAAAACTCTCTTTCCAAAATTTTCCTTCTAGAAACTCTCCTCTAGGATTTTCCTTCTAAAATCTATGTTTCTAAAAACGCACTTTTCAAAAACTCTTTCCTTAGAGCCCAAGTCAAGCCCTAGAACCCACAATTAGGAAACCCTAAATTTTCTTCCCAAAAACATGATTTTCAAACTTTACCCCAAACCTAGGTTTCCAAAACCTCTTGTTTTCTACATCAAAACTATACATGTTTCCAAAACTTATTTTCTACGTCAAAACTATAATTTTCCAACTCTAGGGTTTCTAGAATCTCCCTTTCCAAATCCTTGCCAAATCCTATCTTCCCTTTAGGAAACCAAATCAAATCTCCCCGTTTAGGAAACTAGATCCCGTCCTCCGTTTTTGAAAACAAAATCAAATCTTTTCTTTTAGAAACCAAATCCAATCCCTTCCAAATCCAAATCTTTCCTAATTCAAATCCTTCATAAACTTCCACTTTCCTAAATCTTAAGTTTCCTAAACTTGAACATAAAAATCTTTCCTAAATTTTAAAACTCAACTTTCAAATCTTTCCTAATTCAACCATTTCCTAATTTTACCCTCTTTTCAAATCTTAACTTCTTAAACCTAAGTTTTCAAACCTTTCCTAAACTCAAGTCTCTCCTAATTTCAATTCAAACTCTAAAACTATCTAAATTTCAAATCTTTCCAAATTCAAAACTTTCTAAATTTGAAACTTTCTTAAGCTAAATCTTTCTAAACCTAAATCTTTCCAAATTCTAAACTTTCCAAAATTTCAAAATCTTTTCTAGTCTAAAGCTTTTCTAAACTCAAAACTTTCTTAATTTAAGACTTTCTTAAGTCGAAACTTTCTTAATTCAAACATTTCCTAAATTGAAAACTTTCCTTTTTCAAACCTTTCCAAAACGAAACTTTCTTATTTTCAAAACTTCCTTGTTTTCAAAACTTTCCAAATTCAAAACTTCCCTTTTTCAAAACATTTCTAAATTCAAAACTTTCCAATTTTCAAATTTTCTTAAATTCAGAACTTTCCAAATTTCAAAACTTTCCTAAACCTAAAACTTTCCTAATTTCAAACTTTCCAAAAATGACACTTTCCTAAATCAAACCTTTCTTAATTCGAACCTTTCCTAAATCCAATCTTTCTTAAACTCTTGAGTTTTTCCTAGGTCTCCTATCTTTCCTAAGTCTAGGTTTTCTCAAACCTTCTTTTTTTTTTTTAAAGCAAGTCCAAATCTATCTTTCCAAATCAAAGTCCAATCTTCTCAATTTCAATTTCAAATCTCCTTTTCTAATTTCAAATCAAATTCAATGTCCAATTCAATCTCGTTCTTCAAATCAACTCTTCTATTTTCATTTGGACTCTGGTTCGAACTACGACTGACCAGATTCCCCCAAAGGGATACGTAGGCAACCTTCATAGGTGCGGTCACAATACTTTTCAAACTTTCAATTCCACCCTCATGGGTGCGGTTTCCAAAATCTTTCCAATTCTCAAATTCCAATCTATTTTCAAAATTCCAAAATTTCTATTTTCAAACGTCTACTTTCAATTTTCATACTTTCCAATTTCAATTCTATCTCTTCAAATCTATTTTCAAATCAAATCAATCTCTTTTTAAATTTATTTTTCAATTCTTTTCTATTGCTTGCATATCATGCATCATATTTTTCAAACATTATTTTTCTAAAAGTGAATGGGATTGAACGATAGTCAATTAAAGACTCTCATTGGTGAATTTAGGGTAGATTGACATGTAGGTACCGAAAGGGCAGGGTAGGGTGATAGCTTTGTGCGTCTTCCCTACATGTAACCAACCTCCGAACCTAGATCACTGATTTCAAAGACCAAAAGGAGTTGTTTTTCTAAAAAGGACTAAATGTTTTCCAAAGGTTGCCAAACAACCTGTTTTCTTAAAAACCCTCTCTTGAGGAGATATTTTCAAAATTATTTTCCAAAACCCTAAGTATAGTCTTCGGATTATTCTTAGTTTTTAGGTGACCTAACTCACCTTAATCAAGTTAGGTGGCGACTCCGAATCTTTTTCAAAAGCCCTTTATTCAAAATCAATTTTCAATTCAAACCTAGTCGCACTCATTCTTCTAGGAGGGTGAGTTCTAACGAGAGAGTACAGCATTTTTCCCGCTTGTGTGAGTATTCCTCGAGTGCGAAAAATCTGGGCGCGACAGTTCTCACCCACTTTCTTTCTATCCCTTTTATTTTCTGTCTTTGAATTAATGTTTACATTTCATTTTTTGCTTAAGAACTCTATGCTTTCATAAAAAAAAAATGATAATAATAATCAAATGATAGTCTTTTTTTTTCCATCGCTGTTGTCTTATCTTCTCTTGGAAATGGTAGCTACTTTCTACACAAGAGGCATGGTTTATCTTAGGGGTCAGTTTGACTTGAAGGGGCAATAGCATGAGTTAACCACTCACCAAATGATCAGCTTTCCAAAAAAAGAGAGGACAAGGATGAGTGAGGAAACTACCAAAAGGCAACACTTGCAAGATACCGCAGCTAAGCGATGTGTGGTCAGTTTATCAAAATGAAGAAAAGCCACCTTTCATTTTCCTATGTCAAAGAACAAGTGTTTATATTCCCTTTGTTTAACCCCTAGAGTCTCGCAACAAACGAAGTTTTCTTTGTCAACCCCAATCCAAGATAGTCCTCCCTACACTGGGTAGACAATATTTAAGAACCCTAGGAATGGTATCCACCCCCACTGTGCTAAGGCAGTATTGAAGGCTCTATAGATCAAGAAATCTAGTTTAAAGTGAAGAGAGACCCTCATTTCATTTCTCATACAATCAGAAGCAACCCCATTGCCAAACCCATTGAGCCATTTATCTTTCCCGAGAAAATCCCAACCTAGGAATCACTGCCCACATTAGGTTAGGTTGGATTGCTAACGAAAAGGTCTAAAGAAAAAAGGGATGGTAGAATTACTCATTCCATAAAAAGAAAAAAAGACAAAAAGAACAAAGTGAAGGGAAAGAGTTGCCAAGAGGCAAGAAGCCAAAAAATAAAAAAAAATCCTAAGGAAAGGCCTGAAGAAAACCATGATTGAGTCATCTTCAGAAGCATAATAAGAAGATCGAAAGAGAAGAGAGTCATGTCTATAGAAAGGGTGAAAGAAAATAGTCATTTTCACCTTGAGAAGTATATAGTAAAAGCAAGAAGAAAAACTTAAAGGTGATCCTAGGTTACAATCAAACCCAATAGAAATAATAGGTTCGAGCCTTTACCCTTCCTTGCAAAACCCCTAAACCATAGCCTACATTACAACCTTACTAAAGTCCCCTCTGATTGAAAGCGGATTGTTTGATTTAAATGAGCTAGACACGCTGTCGAAGCTAAAGAAGGACGCTAACCCTACTGAAAAATAGTCAAGGATGGTATGGATCTAAACCTTGCTGAAAACAACATCGAATTTGAGCCTATATATCCCAATTGTTTCGAAAACCCTATAACCTAGCCTACATTATGGTCCTAAAGCAAAGTCTCCTCGAATTTAAAGGACTGGCCGCTTATCGCTCTGCTGAAGGTCAAGTAAGCTATTGCTAAAACCCCGAGAGTTGAGAATTTCAACCCGATAGTCATATACACTAACCCCGAGGCAGAAAGTTGGAGGCAATCAAAAGGTTGAGAAAGGTGCGAAGTGCTATCATCCAATCAAGGTAAGGTCAAGCCAAAGGAGCGGCTAAGCCCCCCCGAAAAGGAAGAAGTTACCATTCCGAAGATTACAAGTTCGACAGCACCCCTTGTCATTCTGTTAGTTAATGTATTTCTAATATGTGTATACATTTTCAAAAAAAAAAAAAAATGGGCATGAGCTTTGCATACATAGCATATAACTCCCCATAGAAATAGAAATCACCAACACAGTTTAATGTCAACCCTGTAATAGATACACAACATCATCATTTCTACATATGCATCGGATCACATACCTAGCTGAAAAAAAATCAATCATAAATGTCTCTGCCTATCCATGCATCTAAATACCATAAATATCCATCTTTGTACAAAACTTACAAATTAAAACTATTTGACATAAATACATCTCAGGAATAAGGGCAAGGGAAGATCAGAGTCTCCATAAGGGGCATCTATCAAAAGTCAAAGTCAATGTCATCTGGATCGAAATCCCCGAAACCCGGCATCGGAGGAGGCAGATAGCTACTCGAAGCACCAGCATCATGTAGAGAAGATAGAACCGAAATCAGCCACATGAAAGAAGAACTAAAAAACAGTAGAGTAAAAAGCAGGAGAGAAAAGACGACATACCTCGCCACCTCCCATCTGAGCTATCCGAGCCGTCAAGGAAGCCACCTCTACCTGATACTGATCTCGCTCCGTCTGGTATTGATCCCTTTGATCCTTTACAGCAGTAAACTCAGCCTAGGGCACCTATCCTTCGGCTTGGCGCTACAAGTCAACCACCTCTTGGCCCACAGCGTATCCACCAACTATTACCTCAAACTAGGTGAAGACACCGACAGAATGAGCCCCGAAGTATACAGCGTAATCCATATCCGGAGGAAGTAAGAACCCGACACCCTGCTGCCGCTCCTGATAGGGGATAGGCACTCCTACCACCAAGGCTCCAAACATATACTTCGGTAGAGCTCCTGCTGATCGGAACTCCTCATTAAACTGCCGCCAGTGCCGCTCTCCTAGATAAGACTCCCAAGTATCGTCACTGAGAAAAGCAGCTCTCGACAGGGACAACGGGACCAAGTACCAGATAGTCTCATAATGAACTGACCTGATAAAAGGCCGCCAAGTCACATCCCTCGTCTCAATCAACTCCAGGTTTGGCCGTAACGTCACAAAGTCAGTAATCTTCAATCGGTGAATCACCAAGTCACGAGCCCACCTCAAAGCATGAGGATAAAGGTCGTCCTCGACAACTGCCGGGCAACGAACAGGCAGATACTCACAGCTCTACCAGACAAGAAAGGGCCAGAAATTGGTCATGCTACCCCAACGTGAAGAAGTCCTGACCCGCATCGATCGAAGGAAGCAACTGAAGGAGAAGGACTCCCAATCAAAATCGAATAAAGCGCCAAGATCAGCTACTATGCTCACTAACTGAAAAGGCACAAGTGACTTGTTGTTGTTGTAGAAGCAGCTGAAGATGATATACAGAATAAGCCACCGCCTTATTATGTTGCGCTGAGTGGGGGAGGACTCAACAGCAAAGGTACGGTCATCCCTATTGAGCTAAGAAACTGGAAAAGCAGAACGCTATAGAGGTGCCAAGTCCAGCAGAATGCAGGCCTCGTCTCTACTGATTGACTGTAAAGTGATCCGCCGGCCAACGAAGGAAAGCCCTGTGATGATGGCCCAATCCAAGGGAGTGGGTCCTAACTCAAATCTGCCAAAATGGAAGGTCCTGGTCTCCCCAAACCACCTCTCAATAAGCGCCACTACCAGATGTCAGTTCAGGCGGTTAGCCTGCAATCCCATGAAGGCTCCAAATCTGATCTCAGCCTAAAAGGCACGATATGATGGAGCAGCCCGCTGCATGGTCACGAAGACCTGATGAACAGCCCCTCTAAAAGCTGTGTGTACCCGAAAAGGGGGCAAATCCTGTCTAGAACATACACTGGGGTGATAAGCAAGGTCCCTGAGCGGTGGGATATCCGGTACCTCCAGGTCACCCAAATCAGCATCCGTCTGCCTATGTCTAGAGGAGGCTCTCCCATAACCAGTGACCTGATCCCCAAGACTCGGTACCTCCTCCTTAGCACCAATCTCCTCCACAAAGGCCTGCTCAACCGGAGGAAAGGGGTCAACAAGTGGTCTACTCCCCTGTCTGCTCTGACTGGAAGAGGCTCGTCCAGTAGATCTTCGGCCACCTCTGGATCGACTGGAACCGCCGGTGGCATCTGTCCGAGCCGCCTTCCCCGAGTGACGTCTCCTCTCAGAACCATCATCACTTGCATCTGCCATCCTGAAAAAGTAAGCCAAGGTAAGAGGTGTTAATATACAATACATGCAAATAAATACTAATAAAATAAAGTAAATAAACAATAAAACTAAAAAAATAAATAATAATAAAAAGATTTTAAATGATAAGTCAAAAAGAATTTCCTACACCTTTTCATTTTCTAACTTCAAGTCAAATCTCAAGAGTTTTCTATCTTTTTCCTTTAAAAAGATTTTATTTCTAAACCTTTTCCAACTCTTCCCATGATTTCTAAAAATTTTGACAAAATTTCGTTTAAAAATGGTCCCTACAACACCCATGACACCAACACAAAATACAAACCGTACATTTCACAATGTTACAATCACATAACACCAGCACCCGGGCACACTTTTTAAATTTTCAAAATTTTCAAAACATACGTTTTATTTTTTCAATAAATCAATGATTTTCAAAAATGTCCTAAAATTCCACAAAATCATTTCAAATGTTTTCTAAAAATTTCCTAATTTTTCCAAATTTTAAACTCTATTAATTTCATCAATTTCCCAATTTCCTATTTTTTCTAAGTATTTTTCTATTTTTCAAAAAATAAAAAATTCACCAAGATTTCAAAAAATCACGAAACTTCACATGATTGTTGTAAGCACCTCATTTTTGACCGCTCGACAGTCTCCACTCCGTCCAGACTTGTTTTCAAGTCATTTTGGGCATATTCCAATCGAAACTAATTCTCTATGTCCAAATTCCATCTTTTCATCGCTTCGCGGGCCTGTCAGGCCCAAATAGAGGCAAAATGACCAAAATGCCCTTAGGGGCATTGTCCTTTCTTATTCCAATTTCAATCCCTCTCTCGAGACAGTTAATTCCTCGAGACGGTCCGAGTAGCGAGACTACTCACAAAACCGTTAGGGTGGCGGAAACACTCACAAAACCGTCAGAGTGGCGGAAACACTCACAACACCGTTAGAGTGGCGGAAACACTCAAAACCCAAGCACGTCTCTTCGGAGTCGATAAGACCCCTTTCCAACCCTTCTCTCGAGACAGTTTATTCCTCGAGACGGTTCCAACCCAGGCACGTCTCTTCGGAGACGGTAAGACCCCTTTCTAATCCCTCTCTTGAGACAGTTTATTCCTCGAGACGGTCCGAGTAGCAAAACACTCACAAAACCGTCAGAGTGGCGGAAACACTCACAAAACCGTTAGGGTGGCAGAAACACTCACAAAACCGTTAGAGTGGCGGAAACACTCAAAACCTAGGCACGTCTCTTCGGAGTCAGTAAGACCCCTTTCCAATCCCTCTCTCGAGACAGTTTATTCCTCGAGACGGTTCCAATCTAGGCACGTCTCTTCGGAGATGGTAAGACCCCTTTCCAATCCCTCTCTCGAGACAGTTTATTCCTCGAGACGGTCCGAGTAGCAAAACTACTCACACAACCGTTAGAGTAGCGGAAATACTCACAGAGCCGTTAGAGTAGCGGAAATACTCACAGACCCGTTAGAGTAGCGAAAATACTCACAGAACCGTTAGAGTAGCAAAACTACTCACACAACTGTTAGAGTAGCGGAAATACTCACAGAGCCGTCCGAGTAGCGGAAATACTCAACCGTTAGAGTAGCGGAAATACTCACAGAGCCGTTAGAGTAGCGGAAATACTCACAGACCCGTTAGAGTAGCAGAAATACTCACAGAACCGTTAGAGTAGCGGAAATACTCACAGAACCGTTAGAGTAGCGGAAATACTCAACCCCGTCCGAGTAGCGGAAATACTCAACACCTAGGCCAATACCCATGTTTGTTAGCTCACTTCGGTGAAAAATAACCAGACTACCCTTAGGGCCTTTTCCGAGACTTTTCGGTCAAGATGACCATTTTGCCCCTAAGCATTCGAATGCCCCGGGAACCACACCGACTCTGGGTATCAAACCAGTAATGCCCCGAGAACACTTTTTATAGTATTCTCGACCTTCCTTTACCTTTCCAGACCATTCCGAGTCAATTCCGGCCAACCCGGTACAAAATGACCGTTTTGCCCCTAGAGGGTCGATCTCCTTCTTCGACCACACCGGCTCTGGGTATCAAACCGATAATGTCCCGAGAATACTTTTTATAGTGTTCTCGACCTTCCTTTACCTTTCCGAACCATTCTGAGTCAGTTCCGGTAAACCCGGTACAAAATGACCGTTTTGCCCCTAGTGGGCCGGTCTCCATTTCCGACCACGCTGGCCCTGGGAATCAAACCGGCAACCTCTGGGAACATTCTAAATAATGTTTCCAGATCCCAAGTCTTCTTCCGGGACAGTTTGAGTTTGTCCCGGCAGTTTTCCGGTTTGATTGACCGTTTTGCCCCTAAAGGCTCGGTCAACCTTTCCGACACATCCAATCCTCACTTTTCAAGTCAAATACCTCAAGGACACTATTTTAAGTGTTCCTGCTCCTTTCCGGCCTTCCGGGTCACTCCCGGCTCCTTCAAATCATTTCCGGACTTTCCGGAGTCACTCCTAGTGAAGCCAGGCTAAAGTTTACATGGTAGTCACTAGTACAGGCGCCCAAATCTAGTCAAAGATACGTTGCTTGCCGACCTTAATTGTTTCCTAAATGGCTGGCGCCACTAGCAGTGGCGCCAAGCCAAAAAATGGCCTGGCGCCACTCCTAGTGGCGCTAGTATAAATTTTGCCCTGGCGCCACTACAACAGGCGCCAGGCTTGTCCAACTTCTATAAATACAGAGGCTCGATCAACGTGAAAGGGGTCTGCAAACTTAACCTAAGAATCTCGTATTTCGATATACAGAGCTCGAGCACCTCCTAAACCCTAGCCTCCTATACACTCATACACTCCCCCATACACTCATACAATAGCATTCAACCACTCTCTGAAGACTTGAAGAGTAGCCATCCAAAGCTTAAAGACAATCCTTGAAGACTGAAGTTGAAGATCAAGACTGAAGACCGAAGATCGAAGACTGCACGGCGCGCAAAATAAACAAGAAACAAGGTAGGCTTTCTCTTTAATTTTCTGCACTTCCCCCCTCTCTCTTCTCTCTCCAACCCACTTGGGTTTTCTCTATTTTAATCCCCCATCTCTTTCCCCCCCGTTCTTTGCATGCTTGAAACAAGGGGATTCTTGGTCCATGTGTAGGATTGGACTATGGGAGAGTCACCGTGTCGGGGGCTTTCTTCTAGTCTAACCAAAGACCACGTGGGTCCGGCCCCCTTGATTATGTGGTGAAGCCTTAACCTAGTATGTTCACGACCCAAAATTGCATTGTGCATATCATAGTCATGCATCTTCCAAAACTCGTTTTCAAAGTTGTTTTTCAAAGCATTTTCAAACTTGTTTTCAAAATTGCATCAAAATCTCTTTTTCAAAAACTTATTTTCAAAACCACAATTCTAGGGTGATTCTAGCTTTTCCATGGCTAGGGTTGCTTTAGGAAAGTGTTATATTAAAAGTGGCCTTTTGGTCTATATTTTCAAACCTTGTTTTTAAAACCACTTTCTTAAAAGTGGTTCTAGTCCTCTTATGGCTAGAATCGCTTTAGGAAAGTGAGATGTTTTCATACTTTCCAAAAAACTCTCTTTTCAAAAATTCCTTCCTCCTAAAAATCTCTTTTCCAACATACTTTCCTAAAACTCTCTTCTTCAAAAATTGTTTTCAAAAACTCCCTTCCAAAATCTATTTTTCAAAACTCCCTTTTTCAACTCCTTTCGAAAACTCTCTCTCCTAAAAATTCACTTTCTAAAAAAACGCTCCCTAAAAATCTTTTCAAAAACTCTCTTTTTCAAAATCTCCCTTCTAGAAATTCCCCTTTAGGATTTTCCTTCCAAAAAACACGTTTCTAAAAAAACACACTTTCCAAAACTCCTTTTCTTTAAAATCTTTTTCCAAAAATTCCCTCTTCAAATTCACTTTCCAAAAACTCGTCCCTAGGATTTCCCTTCTAGAAAACCTTCGTTTCCAAAAACGCACTTTCCAAAAACTCCTTCCTTAGAGCCCAAGTCAAGCCCTAGAACCCACAATTAGGAAACCCTAATTTTTTTTTCCAAAACATGATTTTCAAACTTTGCCCCAAACCTAGGTTTCCAAAACCTCTAGTTTTCGCATCCAAATTAGTCATGTTTCCAAAACCTCTTTTCTACGTCAAAATCACAATTTTTCAAAACTAGGGTTTCTAGACTCCCCCTTCCCAAATCCATGCCAAATCCAATCTTCCCTTTAGGAAATCAAATCCAATCTCCCATTTAGGAAACTAGATCCCGTCCTCCGTTTCTGGAAACAAAATTCAATCTTTTCTTTTAGAAACTAAATCCAATCCCCTCCTAATCCCAAACCTTTCCTAATTCAATTCATTCCTAAACCATAAGTTTCCTAAACCCAAACTTTAAACCTTTCCTTAAATTTCAAAGTCCAACTCTTTCCTAATTCAAGTCCTCCCTAAACTTTCACTTTCCTAAATCTTAAGTTTCCAAAACTTGAACATAAAAATCTTTCCTAAACTTTAAAACTCAACTTTCAAATTTTTCCTAATTCAACCCTTTCCTAATTCCACCCTCCTTTCAAATCTTAACTTTTCAAATCTAAGCTTTCAAATCTTTCCTAAACTCAAACCTTTCCTAATCTCAAGATTTTCTAAAACTCTAAAGCTTTCTAAATCTTAAACTTTCTAAATTTTAAATCTTTCCAAATTTAAAACTTTCTAAAATTTGAAACCTTCTTAAGTTAAATCTTTCTAAACCTAAAAACTTTCTAAATCCCAAATTTTCTAAATTTCAAATCTTTCTAAAATCAAAACTTTCTAAATTTGAAACCTTCTTAAGTTAAATCTTTCTAAACCTAAAAACTTTCTAAATTCTAAACTTTCCAAAACTTCAAAATCTTTTCAAATCTAAAACTTTTCTAAACTCATATCTTTCTTAATTCAAACATTTCCTAAACTGAAAACTTTCCTTTTTCAAACCTTTCCTAAAACGAAACTTTCTTATTTTCAAAACTTCCCTATTTCAAAACTTTCCTAATTTGGGAACTTTCCTAATTTGAAAACCTTTCCTATTTCGAAAACTTTCTAAATCCAAAACTTTCTTAATTCAAAACTTTCCTAAGTTGAAACTTTATTAATTCAAAACTTTCCTAATTCGAACCTTTCTTAATTCGAAACTTTCCTAATTCGAAACTTTCCTAATTCATACATTTCCTAAATCTAATCTTCCCTAATTTCCTAAACCTTTCAAGTCAAGTCAAATATTTTCTAAGTCTCTTCTCTTTCCTAAGTCTAGGTTTCCTAAACCTTCATCTTTCTAAAACAAGTCCAAATCTATCTTTTCAAATCAATATCCAATCTTTTCAATTTCAATTTTCAATCTCCTCTTCTAATCTCAAATCAAATCCAATTTTCAATTCAATTTCTTTTTTCCAATTCAATCTCTTTCTTTCAAATCAACCCTTCTCTTTTCAAATCGGACTCCTGTCCGAACTACGACTGACCTGATTCCCCCAAAGGGATACGTAGGCAACCTTCATAGGTGCGGTCACCACACTTTTCAAACTTTCAATTCCACCCTCATGGGTGTGGTCTCCATATTTTCAAGTTTCAAATTCCAATCTATTTTTAAAGTTCCAATTTCAAAATCTTTCTATTTTCAAATCCCTATTTCCAAGTTTTCAAACTTTCCAATTTCAAATTCCATCTCTTCAAATCAAATTCTTTTCAAATTTATCTCCAAATCTATTTTTCAATTCTCTCTTATTTTGCACTTGCATATCATGCATCATATTAGTTTTCAAACATTGTTTTTCTAAAGTGAATAGGGTTGAACTATAGTTAGTCGAAGACTCTCATAGGTAAATCTAGGGTAGATTGACATGTAGGTATCGAAAGGGCGGGGTTGGGTGATAACTTAGTGCGTCTTTCCTACACGTAACCAACCTCCGAACCTAGATCACTGATTTCAAAGACCAAAAAGGAGTTAGTTTTCAAAAAATGGCTAAATGTTTTCCAAAGGTTGCCAAACAACCTGTTTTCTTAAAAACCGTCTCTTGAGGAGATGTTTTCAAAAACCCTAAGTGTAGTCCTCGGATTATTCTTAGTTTTTAGGTGACCTAACTCACCTTAATCAAGTTAGGTGGCGACTCTGAATCTTTTTCAAAAAGCCCTTTATTCAAACGTGTTTTCAATTCAAACCTAGTCGCATTCATTCTTTTAGGAGGGTGAGTTCTAACGAGAGAGTACAGCATTTTTCCCGCTTGGGTGAGTATTCCTCGAGTGTGAAAAATCTGAGTGCGACAATTGTTAAACACATTTTTCTAAGGTACATGGCATAAGAATCTAGCCCAAAAAAAACCCAATACCCAAGCTTGTAGGAACAAACCCCCAATTCCTATAAAAAAAACCCTCTTCACATAATCACGCAAACAAGCACCAAAATACAAAAATAACATCACCTTAGTATTCAAAACATATCAAAACATCAATTCCCACTGTTCACATGACTTAAATGGAGTTCTACACATTAAAATCAACATAGGATAGAAAACTCACCTTTCAAAGTTCTCCAGCAAAATCTTCTTTTCTGGCAACTTTTCTGGTGACGTGATCTACTCTTGGCAATCACCCCTGATCCCTAAAAAGTGCTCCTTCAATGTCCAAGTCGGTTTCCGCGCAATGCCTCTCGGATTTGTGAAAATCTTCCAAAATCCCGCAAGTGCTCGAATAAGAAAATTTTCTGGTTTTACTCCCAGGCTTGGCGCCACTAGCAGTGGCGCCAAGCCAAACTTGCCAAAGGCGCCACTCTTATTGGCGCCAATTCTAAATTCTGGGCAGTTTTACCATTTTTCCCACCAAAACTCGATTTCAAAGGCCTTTTGGGCCCAATATTTGTTTCTACAATCTCGTCTTCCAAAATTTCCAAAGTCCATCCCTCCGACCGCCTCACGGTCAACACGAGACTCTTACTCAATCGTTTTCTATTTTCAACAAGTAAAGACAGAAAAAGAGGAGTAGCTGTAAGCACCTCATTTTTGCCCGCTCGGTAGGCTACAGTTCGTCCAGACTTGAGTTCAAGTCAATAAGGACATATTCTAGAATTCTAGTCCTAATCCAGTCGATTCATCCCTTCGCGGGCCCACTAGGCCCAAATAGAGGTAAAATGACCAAAATACCCTCGGGGGCATTGTTCGGTCCAAATTCCAAATTAGGCGCATCTTCCCGAAGATGGTAAGTCCCCTTTTTCAATTTTAATTCCAATTCCTCTCACGAGAAAGTTAATTCCTCAAGACGGTAAGTCTATCCTGTCCGGTATGTTTTCTGAAGAAAGTTTCTTCGGAATGGTAAGTCCCTTCAAACTCGTCAATCGGGACGAGACCCCAAGTCCCCTAGATGGTAGAACGGTCCACCTTTGGCGCCTGCTAGCCCTCCAATGCAGAAATGTCTGTCTTGGCACGCCTTTTGAGAGAGTTGATTTCTCAAGCACTAAGTCCCTTTAACAGCTTCCCGAGATCAGGCAGTCTCAGGAATGATCGCGAATCGTCAGAGTAGCGGAAGTACTTGCAAACATAGCAACTGTCAAAGTAGCAAAAATACTCGCAAACAGGTTGATATAGGGAATTGCCAACAAACCCCTGTATCACGGGACAATCGTCAGAGTGGCGGAAACACTCAAAACCCAAGTCAACACTAGTGCCTGCTAGCCCACTTCGGTGAAAAATGACCAAACTGCCCCTAGGGTCATTTTTCGGCACGTTTCTCGAGAAAGTACCTAAGTCCTTAGAACGGTAAGTCCACCATTCCAATATCATCTTAGAGATGATTCGACATGATTTGGTGCTTTCTAATCAATTTTGGGCCAATTCTGAGACTTTTCGATCAAGATGATTATTTTGCCCCTAGGCATCCGAAAGCACCGGGGACCACACCGGCTCTGGGTATCAAACCAGTAACCTCCCGAGAATGCTTTTTATAGTAGTCTCGACCTTCCATTATATTTCCAAATCATTCCGAGTCTATCTTGGCAACTTTCTGGCCTGATTGACTATTTTGCCCCTGGTGGACCGATTGTCTTTTCTGACCATACCAGCTCTGGGTATCAAATTGGTAAGCTCCTGGGATGTTCCAAATATTGTTCCCAAACCTCGAGTGTTCTTTCGGGACATTCCGAGTCGGTCCCTACAGCTTTCCGATCTAGTTGACCGTTTTGCCCTTAATGGCCTGGTCAACCCTTCCAACACACCTTGACATCCTTTTTCAAGTCCATTACCTCCGGGACTCTATTCTAAGGGTTCCTGTTCTGGCCTTCTAGGCCATTCTCAGTCCCTCAAATCCTTCCAAGACCTTTCGGAGCCACTCTTAGTGAAGCTAGGCTAAAAATTGCATGACAGTCACTAGTACTGGCGCCCAAATTTTCTGAAGATACGTTGCTTGCCGACCTTAAAACTTTCCTAACTGGCTAGCACCACTAGTAGTGGCACTAATGTAAACTTTAGCTAGGTGTCACTGCCACAGGCGCCATGTCATTCCTTTGTTTATAAATACAGAGCCTCCTCCAGCGTGAAAGAGGTCTGCCAACTCAGTTTGAAAACCCTACTTTTTGATATACAGGGCTCGTAGCCTCTCTAAACCCTAGTCTCCTTAGGTTCTCTAAACCCTAGCATCCATACACAAACCCTAGACTCCTATGCACTCATACACACTCTTATATACTCATACACTAGCCTCCAAAGCATCCATTTAAGACTTGAAGTGCTGCAAACTGAAGCTTTTGAAAATCAAGATGAAGACTGATGTGCAGATCGAAGCAAAGCAAGAAAAACAAAGCGCGAAAAGCAAAGCAAAATAAACAAGACACAAGGTAGGCTTTCTCTTTAAGTTTACGCATCTTCCCCCTCTCTTCTCTCTTCTAACCCACTTGGGTTTTCTTCTATTTTAATCCCCCATCTTCTTCACCCCCTTTCTTACATGCTTGAAACAAGGGATTTCCCGGTCCATGTGTAGGATTAGGTTATTGAAGGGTCACCGTGTCGGGGGCTTTCTTTTAGTTTAACCGAAGACCATGTGGGTTTGGCCCCTTGATTATGTGGTGAAGCCTTTAACCTTGTATGTTCAAGACTCTAACTTGCATTGTGCATATCATAATCTTGCATTCTTCTAAAATTCATTTTTAAACTTGTTTTCAAAAGCTTGCATTAACATTGTTTTCAAACTTGCATCCAAATCTTCTTTTTCAAAACTTGTTTTCGAAATCCCAATCCTAGGGTGATTCTAGCCTTTTCATGGTTAGGGTTACGTTAGGAAAGTGTTATATTTAAACTGACCAATATGATCCATATTTTCAAAACATTATTATTTTCAAAACCAGTATCTTAAAGTGGTTCTAACCTTCTGATGGTTAGAATCGCTTTAGGAAAGTGAGATATTTTATATTCTTTCTAAAAAATCTATTTTCAAAAATTTCTTTCTAAAAATCTCTTTTCCAACATGCTTTCCATAAACTCTCTTTAAATTCCTTTCCAAAATTGTTTTCAAAAACTCCTTCCAAAAATCTATTTTTCAAAACTTCTTTTCCAACACGCTTTCCATAAGCTCTCTTCAAAATTCATTTCCTAAAAACACTTCCTATGTTTCCTTATTAGAAACATCTCTCCCTAAATCTCTTTCCTAAAAACTCTCTCCAACAATCTGCTTCCAAAAATCTTCTTTCCAAAAACTCTCTTTCCACATTCATTTTCTAAAAACTCCTCTCTAGGATTTCCTTCCAAAAATCTCCCTTTTTGAAAACTCACTCTCCAAACATCTCTTTTCTTAGAGCCCAATTCAAGTTCTAGAACCCATGATTAGGAAACCCTAATTTTCCTTCCCAAAAACATGATTTCCAATTCTCTATTTTGGCCTCAAAACCTAGGTTTCCAAAGCCTCTTATTTTCTACATGAAAACTATATATATTTCCAAAACTATAGTCTTCCAAATCTAGGGTTTCTAAAACTTTTCTTTCCGAATCCATGTCCAATCCAATCTTCCCTTTAGGAAACCACATCCAATCTCCCCATTTAGGAAACTAGATCTTATCCTCCATTTTTGGAAACAAAATCACACCATCTCTTTTTAGAAACAAAATTCAATCCTTTGTTTTAGGAAATAGGAATCTCAATCCTTCCTAGTCTAAACCTTTCCTAATTCACACTTTCCTAATCTCATACCTTCTTAAACCTTAGGTTTCCAAACTTTAAGCTTCCAAATCTTTCCTAATTCAACCCTTTCCTAGTTCCATCCCTTTCCAAATCTAAGTTTTCAAATCTTTCTTAAACTCAAACCTTTCCTAACTTCGAGAATTTCTAAAACTCAAACACTTTCTAAATTTTAAACTCTCCAACTTTCAAAACTTTCCCTATTTGAAAACATTCCAAATTCAAAACTTTCCAATTTCAAAACTTTCTTAAAATGAAATCTTTCTTATTTGAAAACTTTCTTAATCCAACACTTCCCTAATTTGAAATCTTTCCTAAAATGAAACTTTCCTAAACCAAAACTTTTGTAAAATAAAACTTTCTTAAAATGAAACTTTCCTAAATCAGACATTTCCTAATTTGAATCCTTCCTAAATCCAATCTTTCCTAATCTTTCAAGTCCAACATTCAAGTCAAATCTTTCTTAATCTCAATTCCTTTCTAAATCCTATCTTTCCTAAGTCTAGTTTTCCTAAATCCCAATATTTCCAAAACAAGTCCAAATAATTCCTCTAAGTTTTATTTTTCCAAATCAAAGTCTAAACCTTTCAATTCCAAACTCCAATTTTCAATCTTCTATTCTAAGTTTAAATAAAAAATCTATTTTCTATTGGATTCATGTCTAAACTATGACTGACTTGATTCCTTGAAAAGGATACGTAGGCAACCCTCATGGGTGCGGTCACAATCTTTTTCAAGCTTCTATTTCCATAACTCTTTTCAAATCTCCAATTCCATGGTATATTTCAAGTTTCCAATTCTAAAAACCGTTCTCAAATTTTATTTTCAATTTCTAAAACTTTCTAATTTCAAATCTATCTTTTTGAATCTCTTTTCTAAAATTAAATCAATTTCTTTTCAAATCTATTTTCCAACTCTCTTTCTCTTGCACTTACATATCATGCATCATGTCTTTTTAAACATTCTTTTTCTAAAGTGGATAGGATTGGACATTTGTAAGTTGAAGACTCTCATTGGTGAATCTAGGGTGAATAGACATGTAGGTACTGCAAGGGCGAGGCAGGGTGATGGCTTGGTGCGTCTTCCCTACACGTAACCATCCTCTGAACCTAGCATCACTTTTTTTGAAAGACCAAAATGGAGTTATTTTTCTAAAAATGGCTTAAATGTTTTCCAAAGGTTGCCAAACAACCTGTTTTCTTAAAAACCCTCTCTTGAGGAAGTATTTTCAAAAACCCTAAGTGTAGTCTTTAAATTGTGCTTAGTTTTTAGGTGACCTAACTCACCTTAATCAAGTTAGGCGGTGACTCCAAATGTTTTTCCAAAGCCCTTTATTCAAATCAATTTTCAATTCGAAACCTAGTCACACTCATTCTCCTAGGAGGATGAGTTCTAATGAGAAAGTATAGTATTTTTTCCGCTTGTGTGTGTATTCCTCGAGTGCGAAAAATCTTAGCGCGACATCCATGTGTCGACACATCAAACCCATGTGTTGACGCATCACCCAGAAAATATCCTTTATGCTTTCCTTGATCAGTTTAGCTTCAAATAATCTAGCGATGTTCAAGGGATTTTCTCTTTGAGGTATGATGTTCTTCAAAAACTCTTAAGATCTTCAAGGAGTCTTCTCTTTGGGGTGTAATGATACTTCAAAGACTTTAATCCTATGTGATTATACAAGAATATCTTCAATTCAATTTACATTGAATTCAATTTGGTTTCTTCTAAATCTTTTCTTGGATTCTTCAAAGAGTCTTTGCACATATGATGAATTCTTCATTTGAATCAACTTCAATCTCTTCGAGTCAACTTTATTGAGTTTTTAGAAGCTTGATGAAGTTTACTTTTGAGCACTCTCAATACACATCAACTTTATTGAATGTTCATAGCTCTAATGAAGTCTTCGTTTGAATCCTTTATAAAGACTTTGCAAGCATGACGAATTCTCTTTTTGAACACTTTCAATCTCTTCGAATTCAAGTCATCTTCATGGAGCCTTTTCACACTTAATGAAATCTTCCTTTAGGCACATTCAATCTCTTCAAATGCAAATCATCTGTTTGAAGTTTGAATTGGTACAATTGCTCTGTTATGGTGCATGGCTTAACTTTTGGAGCATTACTTGAACTTGTAAAAGTTGTGCATCCATTTTGATATGAATTAGACTTTAAGTCAAGCTTTAAGTCTAAATTATAATCCTTATTAATTTGTACACTAATTAAATGCATTAGTAAACTAACACAAGGTTTAGTTATCATCAAAATTAAGGCGTAGAGTCAACATAATGCAATGAATATATATAATTAGCTTATAACTTGACTTGTTGGTAGCTAGCTATGTAATAGACAATGAAGTTAGCTGCAAAAACGCTTCCAATTAAGCTAGTATGTGTACAAAGCTATCCATAAATGGCTCAACCCCTTAATAAGCTATCAAATTTGTAGTTAAACAAGTCAATCTCAGATTTAAGCTCAGATCATAAGTTGTGTGCTTTTCTTTTGCTTTCTTAATTGTTAAACAAAGTGAGCTTGAGCAACATCAAGTTCCACTTGATTAACGTATCTCATCTTCTACTGATGTTGATATCACGACTTAAACTCTTTTTCATTCTCATGTATCATAAATTATTCAGAAAAACTTTGTAAATTATTTTCATTCATTTTTGGGATAACTAAGTAACTAAGGAGCTGTTTTAAGAAGTCATTTTGTGAGGGCACAAGTTAGAAGCATGAGGGTAGTCCTCCATAACAAATTTATAATTTTGCCCTTGAGATTTTTATCTTCTTTATATTAATTAATTTTGGTAAGTTAAACAATATTTCAACCCATATTTCACAACGTGTTTTTGGTGGCAAACCTCAAAGAAAGGTCAACCCAAAAGGGCACAGGAAGTAAGAAAGCGGGGCCATGAAAGTACATTCAGAATGGGTAATCATAGCCGAGAAAGATGCTACCAACTAGGTTGAGCACGGCGGTGCCGTTTGTTGGGTATTGTATGAACCTTTAAAGCTATATTTATAACATTTGATTAATAGCATTTTTTATACTCCCTCGCGTTTACATTTATTCATACTTAAAGCCATATTTATAACATTTGATTAACAGTATTTTTTATACTCTCTCTTGTTTACATTCATTCATATTGTGTTGGCAATTATATCGATGCATGAGATGTGTAAGGTCCAAGAATTACACTTAAGGTAGATCATGTGTGTGGATGTGATTCATGCATAGAGAGATATGATCACACCAGTTACTTGTAATTCCAAACCTAGTTCATAGCCAGAGTGAACTTGGACAACTCACTTGGTTGGCTATAACACATGTAACTGCTATTCTATAGAATGGTTGGTCTTGATTATTGGTGTAATTGACTCCGGGTTAATGTGTTGGTGTACTTAAAGTATACTAACTCGCTCCAAAATTTGCAATTTAACTATCCCAAGTGTAGGACGGTGCAGAGTAGTATATACCTAGTAAGACCGGGGTCGAACATCATAGAACTAGCAAAATATGTGTAAAAGCCTGCTTGAATGTCTGAGTTTGCGGAAATCTCAGCAAAAAGAAAAGAGAAAATTAAATCTGCAGATTTGATTGATTTTCATTGTTTAAGAAATCTAAGTACTTTAAAGGAATCCAAAATAGAAATTATTTGTAAAATAATAGAGAGAAAGGTCTCGACAAGGATTGCTTCGATTGGTTGGGAAGTATGTAATTAATTTGAGCTTTTTTTCTCAGTTCATCAATTATGACAGTATTGATGAACCGAAAGATTTGGCCATAAATCAATTTAGAAATCTTAATACGTTCTCAAGAATCCTTAGGATTTAGGTTTTCAAAGCTTTTTTTATCAGGGATTCAAGTAACTAGTATCTCGGGATTGAACTCGTGTATACTGACTTAGGAATTTGCTCAAAAAACTTGATTTCAAAAGTGAAAACTCAAGAACGCATAAAGATTTAGGTTTTGAAGATGAAAACAATGAAACTCATAAGTTACCAAATCAATTGCACAAAACCTGTCAATTGTTGCACTCCCAAGCCAAGAATAATTTTAGTGATGTGAATTCATGCTCAAATCTTGAATATACTTGAAGAATAATGATGTTTAATTACAAAGAACTGCAAAAAGTATGTAAACCCTAGCTATTTCTCTCTAGAAAGATCTCAGAAAGTTAAACACAAAGCCTAAAACTCGAATAACTTTGATTTGGGATCGAATCCCCCTTTAAATACGCAATAGAGTCCTGGCGAGGTAGCCTTCATGCACCCAACCATTGGAACACCAAAAAATGGCATCAGAATTGTTGAGAAATCTGACTTTCCTCCTCTCTGACCATTGGAACATCAAAGACTGCTGTTGGAATGCTAAGTGAGAAGCTAAAATTGAAACTGGCTGACCGTTAGGATGCTTCCTTCTAGCGTTGGAGCGCTTGCTTCTAATATGATTTTCCTCCTCTCTGACCGTTGGAACATCATCACCTAATGTTAGAACGCAAGGTCCTAATATGATGCTGCTGAACGTTGGAACACCAAGTCCCACCGTTGGAATGGTAGACAAAATTCTTCTTTTTTCTTCCTCAATTTTAACCCGGTCTAATTCACCCAAAGCACATTAGAGGCAAAGTTTCTCTCCTCGATGTTCTCCTTCCAACGATGCCAAAATCAACTCGATTAGATGTTGGTGTGAAGAAAAATTGACACATCTCCTAAGATAGCTCAACATTAAATTCCTCAATTCATATGCTAATGTCCCAACTCGTTACCATTGCTTCCAAACCAACTTTTTAGACTCCCAAACCTAAGTACAATTAGGCAATTATTATACTGTAAAGTCTAACAAAGTGCAAATTACGAGGCTAGATTCACACTTTTATAGTGGAATCACATGCCCAACATGCCTTTTGCTAGACCCTAGCAAAACTACTAGAATTAAAATATAACCTTCATTTTCGTAAGAGTCATGAATGCATTTAGCGTATGCATCAAGCCTTTACTCCCTTAGGTTACCCCTAGTGGACGAGTAATGTCTCGTGAGGGTTTCCAGTGATGGTACCCACAAATATCAACGATGCTATATGTAATTAAAGGTAGTTAAGACAATAGTTCCCATAACATTGCATTTCAAGCTTTTCAGATCATCCCTTACCTTACATACATGATTACAACAAAGTCTCATGAAACATGAACAAAAGATTCAAGTGTGTGTATATATAGTGAAGTCATTAGAGCTCAATCACAACTTGTCCAAACAATTTCATCCTCTAGCTTTGATTTTAAATTCTTGCTAGTCATACACTAAAAAAAAAAAAAAACAAAAAAACACAAGTTTGTTACTCAAGGGTTGCCCTTTTCATGGAGTAAATGTAAATGAACAAATAAGAAGCAACCCAATTATGAACTACGCAATAATGAACGGTACATGAATAGACATAGCTTCATGAAGGAATACTCATAATAGAATCATCAGAAACAATGGACATTTCAAACTCATAATAACAAATTCAAAGTCTTGTTTATTTCGGATCACCAAAAAGTAAGTATGGTTGTATCTTTGACCAAAGACAAACATTTGACCTTTCAAAACACCCCACAACTTGTTCTTTTCTTTCCCCTTCATATCTTTCGGGTTCTTTCACAACCATAAACCCTTTTCTTTATTTATTTATTTCTTTCTTTCTTTCTTGTTCTTGTATTGATACAAGTCACAATATAACTTCAAGGATTTCATCATAACTTTCAGACTTCTCATTTTTTTTCTTTTATTTCCCCATCACTAGCAATAACATTCTTATATACTCTCAATACCTTTCTTATAAGACAATAAACAACTTAACAATCAATGGAACATTGGGATATCTAAAGTAATAACAATGGTCAAAATCACAGTAACCACACAAAAAATGGAAACCCAGACATTCTACGATTCAAAATTGAAAACATGGCTTCAGGTTCATCTCCGAAGTACTCAAAACTGGAATTCAATTAAGTTCAACAATACAATCATTCCAATTAATCCCAACATTTGAGTAAAAAACAAACATAATAAAGCTATTCAAAAAATAGATATGAAAAATTTCCCTCTTGAGTAAGTGTAAAACACTTTGAAAGAGATATTGGCTCTATAACTCTCAAGGTTAGGTCTCCACTCTTTTGGATGAAATTATAAGAATTTGTTAGCAATTTTACTTTAATAACATGACAGTGCACCATAAAAGCAATCCTTTCTTTTCATATATCAAAGACAAAGTGATATTCTAGCATGCAAGTTTTGAAAATGATTCAATAATCTACTCAAAATGCCATGCAATGGTTCACTACTTATCATACTATCCAAGATTACATTTAAGATGGCTAAGTGTCATGATGCCAACCCTAAAAATCTCAACGGATATATTTAAGCACTCCATTTTTGTCCACTTGGCAATCTCTAGCCTAACCGGATTCACATTCAAACTGACACAGACACATTCAAGTCTAAACTAGCTTTTCAGACTCAATCTAGTCAATTAATTGCTTCGCGAGCCCACCAGGCTGCCCAATAGAGAGAAAATGACCAAAATACCCATAAAGTATTGCTCGGCCCAATTCTAGTAGACACATCTTTCTAAAGACGGTAAGTTCGTATTTTAACTTCAATTCCAGTTTCAATTCCAATCCAGACTAGTTAAGCTCAATCTAGCTTGTCTTTCAAGAAAGTTGATTCATCAAACAGTAAGTCCATTCAGTTTGGCATGTTTACCAAAAAAATTTCTCAAAACGGTAAGTCCCTCCAAACCTATCAACCAGGATGGAACCTAAGTCCCTGAGATGGTACATCAATTCACTTCTGGCGCTTGCTAGCCCAGTAATGTAGAATGTTCGCTATCCGACACGTCTTTTGAAAAAGTTGATCCCGTAGACGACAAGACCATCCAACAACTTCAAGAGATCAGGCAATCTCTAGAATGAACGCACACCGTTAGAATGTTGGAAACACTCACATATCGCAACCGTTAGAATGATGAAAACACTCGCAAACAGGTCAACATTGGGAAGTGTCAACAAATCCCTTATGTCACGGGACCAAACACACCTCTTGATCGTGGCTTGTTTACCGAAGGACGGGATATCTTTAGAAACCAACTAGTCACACACCGTTAGAGTGACAGAAACACTCAAAATCCAAGTTAACACCAATGCCTGGTAGCCCACTCTAGTGAAAAATGACCTAACTGCCCATTGTGCCCTTTCAGCACGCTTCTCGAGAAAGTATCTAAGTCCTTAGAGTGGTAAATTCACCCTTCCAAGATTGTCCCAAAGACAATTCGGCATGTTCAAGTGCCTTCTAGTTGGTTCCGGATTGATTCCGAGAGTATCTGGTCAAAATAACCATTTTGCCCCTAGGCATCCGTTCGCTTTCAAAAACCACACCGGCTCTAGATATCAAATTGTAACCTTCTGAGGATGCTTTTAATAATATGCTTAACCTTCTAACACCTTTCTAGATCATTCCGAGTCCATTTCAGTAAGCCTGGTGCAAAATGATCGTTTTGCCCTTAGTGGGCTGGTTGCCTTTTCCAACCACACCGGCTTTGTTTAACAAACTGGCACAACCCCTCATAACACTTTCAATAGTGTTTCCAACCCTTAAGCCTTCTTATAGGTCACTCTGAGCCTATTCCGGTGTTTTCCCAATCCAATTGACCGTTTTGCCTCTGGTGGGCCGGTCAACATTTTTAAATATTTCGACATGGTTTCTTAAGTCCGTTACCTCTGGGACATTCTTTTAAGGGTTTCTATCTATACCCAGCCTTTTGGATCATTCTTGGATTGTTTAGAGTCACTCCTAGTGGAGCCAAGCTAAAAATTGCATGGTAGTCACTAGGACAAGCGCCCAAATCTTTTGCCTTGTGTCCCAAGCATCAAAAGATATGTTCATTGCCACCCTTAAACTTTCCTAAGTGGCGCCAAGGTTAAATTTGCATTGGCGCCACTACAACAAGTGCCAGTTCCTGTTTCAATTGCTTATAAATATAGACCCTCTTCCTGCATACAAAGGGTCCGAAAACTCAGTCCAAAAACTCTGTCTCTCTGAAAATAGAGCTCGAAGTCCCCTAAAACCCTAATTCTCTCAAGCCTCTTCAAATCCTAGCCTCTATACACTCAAATTCTAGCCTCTATACACCTTATACACTCAAACGCAAGCCTCCAAGCATCCATTAAAGATCAAGTGCTGTATCTTTAAGGTTCTCAAAGTTCAAGTCAAGTAAAGCAAGCCAAGCAAACAAAGAAAGAAGAAGACAATGTTGGTTTTCTATTTAATTTTATGTAATCCCCCCTCTCTTTTCTCTCTCTTAACCCACTTGGGCTTTCTTCTATTTTAGTCCCCATCTTCTATCTTCTCTTCTTACATGCTTGAAATAAGGGGCTCCTCGATTCATGCTTAGAAAGAGTTGTTGAAGGTCACCATGCTAGGGGCTTTCTTCAAGTTCAACCTAAGACAGTGTGTGTTCGGCCCCCTTGATTATATGGTGAAGCCTAACCTTGTATGTTCACGTCCCTATTACATTGTGATTGTCATATTCATACATTACATTCAAAATTGCATTCAAAGTTTTTTTCAAACTTACATCAAAGTTCTATTTCAAAACTTGCATTCAAAATCTCCTTCTTTCAAAATTGTTTTCAAAATCATTCCTATAATGATTTTAACCATTCCATGGTTAGGTTTATCATCAAGGACCAAATCTTGGGGTTCAAATCCTAAATTATTTTTATCAAAATCACAATTCTAAGATAATTCTAGCCATTCCATGGTTAGGATTGTTTTAGAAAGTGTTACATTCAAAGTGATCATTATAGTCCATATTTCAAACTCTAGTTGTTTTCAAAATCAAAACCCTAGAATGGTTCTAATATTTTCATGGTTAGAATCATTTCAGGAAAGTGAGATATTTAAGAGACTTACAAAAGTCTATATTCAAACGCTTTTCTAAAATTGTTTTGCAAATCTACTTTCTAAAAAGTTTTTTCAAAGATTCGCTTTCCAAAAACTCTTTATCTTAAAGTTCAAGTGAAAACCCTATAATCGATGATTAGGAAACCTTAATTCCTTTCATGAAATCATGACTTTCTATTTGGCTTCAAATCATAGTTTTCTAAAATTATTTTCTAGATCAAATCATAGATTTTCGAAATCGCTTTTTTCACTAAATCATAGATTTCCAAATCCAAGATTATCAAAACTCAACCATTCCAATTCCATGTCAAATCAAATCCTTTAATTTAGAAAACCAAATCAAATCCTTTAATTTTGAAAACAAAATCAAATCATCTATTTTTGGAAACTAAATCCAATATTTTACTTTAGGAAATAGAAGTCAAATCTTTCCTAATTTCAAACCCTTCTAAATTCTGACTTTCTAAATTTCAAACTTCCAAATATTTCAAAATTTTAGTCTTCCTAAGTTCAAATCTTTCTAAATTCAAATCTTTTCAAATTTGAATTTTTCCAAAAATCAGTTCTTTCTTAAAAAGAAAACATTCCTAAAATGAAAATTTCCTAATTCAAAACTTTCCTAATTTAGAACTTTCCTAAGTCGAAACTTTCCTAAAATCTAACTTTCTAAAATCAAGCCTTCCTATTTCAATTGTATGCTTCAACCCTAGGTTACCTAAACCCTAGGAGACCAAACCCTATTTCAACCATAACCCTAAAGTTAGGAAGCTTCAACTCTTTTCTAAAACAAGATAGTTTTCAAACTTCAATCTAAGTCAACATGATTTCAAAGCTCAACTCAATTTTTCCAAATCAAATCCAAGTTCAATTCAAAATCAATTCCAAGTTTGATTTCAAATCAAAGTTCAAATAAAATCTTTTCAAGTCAAACTTTCCAAAGACCTCAAAGTGTCTATTTTCAATCGGACCCCGAGTTCGAACTACGATTGTCCAAATTCCTAACAAAGGGATACGTAGGCAACCCTCATGGGTGCTGTCACAACTTTTTTCAAGTTTCCAATTCCATAACCTTTTTCAAAATTTCAATTTGACAACCTTTTCATGTTTCCAATTTCCTCAACCTTTTCAAGCTTCAAATCTATTTTCAAAATCAAATCTCTTTCTTGCACTTGCATGTCATGCATCATATTAAACCTCTTTCTAAAATTCTCAAAGTGGATATAATTGGACATTGAATAATTGAATATTCTAATTGAGTGAACGTAGGGTAAAAAGACATATAAGTACCGCAAAGGCGAGATAGGGTGATAGTCTAGTGTATCTTCCCTAGACGTAACCAACCTCCAAACCTAGAATTATTGTTTTTAAAGGACCAAAAACAGAGTTATTTTCAAAAAGGGCTTAAATCTTTTCAAAGGTTGCCAAACAACCTATTTTTTTTCCAAAAATTCTCTCTTGAGGTGGTTCTCCAAAACCTTTTCAAAAACCCTATGTTTAATTTCCGAATTTTACTTAGTTTTAGATGACCTAACTCACCTTAACAAAGTTAGGTGGTTACTCTAAATTTTTTTCCAAAAACCCTTAATCAAATCAATTTTCAATTCAAACCTAGTTGCACTCGTCCTTCTAGGAGGATGAGTTCTAATGAGAGAGTACTATGTTTTTCTCACTTGTGTTTTTTCAAGTGCAACCAATTTGGGGGTGACAGCTGGCGATCCGCTGGGGACACTTAGAGGGTTAGGCCATTATCATATCTTTCCACCATTCACTCATCTAGAATCTTCAATTAATATGTCCAATTTTATCTACTTTAATATTTTAAAATTAATATTTTCAATGTTATTTCAAACAACATGCCATCATTTGCATTCAATTCATATTCAATCATTCAATCTTGCATTAAGTTTGTCATTAAGGTACTGACTTTGTGCATTTTCTTTTGTAGGTCGACATTGATTCACATTTTATTTTATGCCATGTATGTCATCAATTAATAGGATGGAATGGACATGATGGATGGGTCTTGTTGGGCCCTTTCTTCCGTTTTTTAAAATTCCATCCACACACTGCACGTGCACTTGCATTTGCATATTTGCATTCTTTACCTGGTTACGTCCTTTTTAGTTAGAAGGAGAAACGGCATATTGGTTGTGGACAGATGCTTTGTTAGTTTCTTAGCCTACGGCCTCTTGATGGTTCCTCTACTCATATCACCAACCTACAATGGCACTACCTCGGGGAGTGGGCCAAAGTTTGAAGATTTGAGAATCGAGCCTTTTTAGGAAGCATTAGTAAACCCTCGACCTCATGATCATGTAAAAACCATGCATAGCCGAACCTCTGCCAGATTTAAGACATGCACATTTACTTTATAATTGCACTCTTTCTCTCTATACTCGTGGCATACACATACATGCATTCAATACTCCATTTCAAGGCAAGAGTTCTAAATTAACTCAAGTCACTGCATTCTCATACATATGATCAACCCATAGAGAATGACACCAAGATCACTTTCCCTTACATGAAATCTATCAAAATCCTAAGGGTTCCCATACAACCCTAAGGGCTCATAGCATACATTTCAAGTCATTCCATAAAGAGAGCCCCCAATCCCTCTATACTTATAGAGATAAGGTTGCCAAGAAGACAAGGGGCAATCAAATAGCAAAGTCTCTCAATGACCTCCTTAACATCAAACTCAAAGAAGGTGAATCCAAAGACTCAAGAATATTTTAGGATCTCAAATGTAAAAGTAGATAGGTGGAGGTCCCAAGGAAAATGTTTCCCCTTTCCCTATTAAAATGTACTTCGATTCTCTTGTATTCAAACTTAAAGTTTAATATACTCCTCTACTTTCTACAAACGAATGAATCGATTGAATGTATGTTCTCAATTGATAGTAAGGCATCTAAATACAGGGATAGACCCACTTATCTCCAAAAAGTGAGTCAAGTGCATCATATTTAACTTTCCTCTTAAAAGGGGTGCATTCCTAGGGCATGGATTGCATAAAGCTTTTTAAATATCAAACACTGACTCATAACTTGTGTTCGTGTTTTTCTTTTTACTTTTTTTTTTCTTTCGCAGAGATTGCACCACAAAGAGACACTATTACTCCTAAGAAAGATTCACAGTTAACTAGGGACCCCATCATCACCCAACAAAGAGTTTTACTAATGGCCGCCAACCTTAATAAGACCTTGATTTCACGAGAAAAAGTCAACAAGATGAGGACCAAGATCGACGAAATGTTCAAGCTCACCCAATTCATGACAATAAAATATACTTCTTCAGCCCTGTTTTCTTCCACAGTCTTCCCTAAAGACTCTGTAATTGCCAACCTAAGAATTGTGCTTCAATCTGACTTAATGGGGAAAAGCAAGGGGGACTCCAAGGGGGCCAATATCGAAGAAGAAGAAACTATACTGCCCTCTCCCACTGTAAAAAGGGCTCCCTTAGACCCTCTCAGTCTGAAAATCCAAGAGTTGGAAGATTCGTTGCGAAGCCTTCATGGCCGCAACACCTTGAGGCTTTTCTCCTATGATGAGCTGTGCTTCTTCCAAAATCATCCAAGACCTGCCAAGTTCAAAATGCCTAATTTCCAAAAGTATGATGGCACTAACAACCCTATAGCCCACCTTCACCTTTATGTTGGGGCATTAAGTGGCCATGGGAATGATCCAAAGCTCCTTATACAACTTTTTCAACATAGTCTCACTGGGTCCGCCATGCAATGGTTTACGCAACTCGGTCTAAGGAAGATCACAACTTAGACTAAACTGGTTAATACATTCAGAGCCTAATATCGTCACAACATAGATCTTACTTCTGATTGGTGGTTCTTGATGACAATGAGTAAGGGAGAGAAAGAAAGCTTCAAGAGCTATGCCCTTAGATGGAGAAAAGCAGCAACACAAGTTAACCCCCCTTTGGAAGAGAAGGAGTTGGCGTAATTCTTCGTGCATACTTTTCAAGGCATATAATACGAAAAGCTCTGCACAAGCATGGGAAAAAGCTTCTCTAAGCTTATCATGCTAGAGGAGATGATAGAGAATGATCTTAAGACAGGGAGGATTATGGATCCTTATGCAAAAATCAAAGAAAGTTCTACCAACATAGCCAAAAAGGTGGCTACTACAAGTAGAGTAATCAAGAATAAGAGTGAGATGTCTGCCATTTTACCCATTCAACAACAGCAGTACCGTCCACCACTTCAATCACATTCTATCTTACCCATACCCACTTTGACCATGCCTGCACAGGCATCTAACTTTGGTCCTGCTAGACACGACCTAACTTTAATAGGCCGGTTCGACGCATCCGTACCTTTGATACCCTAGCCTGCACCCAAACAGAAGCCTATCATAACCTACTAAAGAACAATATACTGAAGACCAAACCGGCCTGTCCATTACCAAGCCCTTTACCCCCGACCTTCAATGGCGTCCTCACTTGTGAATTCCATTCAGGCGGCCAAAGGAATGACACAAAAAGTTGCTTCTCTCTCAAGCATAAAATTCAAGACTTGATAAGCAACAAGACCATTGACATATAACCGGTGAACCCTACTTTTGCCTCCAATGTAACCATAAACCCCCTGTTGGACCACACTGTCAACTTGGTAATAGAAAAAATAGAAAAGGGGGATGAACTAGAGGAGATCGTGGTCGAGGATTACGATGGAGATAGGGAGATTAAGGAAGAGAATGACTAGGAGGAGGAATTCTCGCCATTCCCAATCTATCTCTACAATCCCACTAAGGAACATAATCCCTCTAACTAGCCGATTGAAGAGCCCATACTAGTGGAGGAAGGCCCTGCCAAAGACATGGCTATCGACGGTTCGAATTTAGAGTTCTTGCACCCTAAGTATGTTACAGCCGAGTGCCACCTATTCAGACAACCCTTGGCTCACAACTGAATTCTATTACGAAGATATAGGTTGGGGATATGAGGAGCCAAAAGCACTGTCAGAGCCATTTGAGCTTGAAGGGGTAAGCTAGCCAAATTGCTTTTTGGAGATGCTGAGGAGGTAACAAAGGAAACCAAGGGGGCCAATGAAGCTGATAACTCCACCATCATCGTCAACTCGCCCAGATCCCTAAAAGAAGCCCTTGCTTACCTTGTTTGGTCCAAAGATCTTAATGATGGATGGAGCATCGAGGATGTGGGCACCATTCCAATGCCCAACTGAAACGGTTCCCTAAAAAGTGTACAAGAGGGGGGGTGTTCTCACCCACTTTCCTTTTATCCCTTTTACTTTTTGTCTTTAAATTAATGTCTCCATTTCCATTCTTATGAGAACTTTTTGTTGTTCATTGAAATAATAAAAAGATAGTTTTTCATTCAAATGCTATCATCTCATATGTTTATGAATGGTAAATGCTTTCAAAAAGGGGTGGGTTCTATCTTGTGGAAGATCTGACTTGAAGGGTGTGATAGCATGAGTTAACCATTCACCGAATGATTAACTTTCTGAAAGGAGAGAGGATAAGGATGAGTGAGAAAGCCACCTAAAAGCAGCACTTGTGAGACACCGAAGGTAAGCAATGAGTAGCCAAACTATTAAAAGGAAGAGGAGCTATCCTTCATTTTCCAAAAAAAAAAAAAAAAATGAATATTCCCTTTGCTTAACCCACTAGTGCCTCGCAGAAAGCAAAAGATTTTTTGCCAATGCAATCCAAAACCATCCCCCCACACCGGGGTAGATAGATAACTGAGGATTCAATAAAGAATGGCACTAGTCTTCCATCAAGTTGAAGCAACGTGAAGGCTCTATGGATCAAGAAATTTGGTTCAAAATGAAGAGGGGCCCTCATTTTATTTCCTATACGATCAAAAACAACTATTGTCAAACTCGTTGAGCTGGTTATGTTTCTTTTCAAGAAAACCCCAACCTAGGGATCACTACCAACAATGGTTTAACATCAAATATTGAGCCATCAAGGGGCAAAAATACAAAAGGTAAGCAGGCAAGCCACAAGAAAGGACAGCTCATTTCATGCCATTTTGAAGAGCATGTAATAAAAGGCAAGAACAAAAATCTAAAAGTGATCCTAGGCAATAAGGAAGCCTAGTAGAAGTAATAGGTTCAAGCCATTACTTTTTCTTGCAAAAATCCAAAACCATGGCCTACGTTACAACCTTAATAAAGTCCTCTCTGATTGAAAAGGGGTTGCTTGATCCAAATGAGCCAAACACATTTCCAAGGCTAAGAAAGGATACTAAGGGACAAAACCCCACTAGAAGACCAACCAAGGATGGTATGGATATAAACCCTACTAAGAGTAATATTAAATTTGAGCCTGCATATCCCGTTGATTCTCAAAACTCCATAATTTAGCCTATATTACAATCATAAAGCAAAGCCTCTTCAGATTAAAAGACTAGCTGCTTATTGCTTTGCTAAAGTTTAGATAAGTCATTGCTTATGCCCCCAAGGGTTGAGAGTTCAAGCCAAATGATCCCATACACTAACCTAGAGTAGAAAGTCAGAGTTGATCAAAATGATGAGAAAGGTATGAAATGCTATCATCCGATCAAGGAAGGGTTGAGCCAAAGGAAAGGCCAAACCTCTAAAAAGAAAGGAGTTGCCATTTTGAGGATGCAAACCTCGACAACACCCCATCCATTTTATTAACTGGATATTCCTCACATGTGCATGGATTTTTATAAAAATTTCAGTATGAGCTTCACATACATAAGGCATAGCTCCCTGTAGAAATAGAAGTCACCAAGGCAATTCAATATCATATCTAAAACATGTAATAAGCATATATCATCAATATTATCCCTGTTCATGCATCTATCCATATATCTAGCTATCTAAATCATAAACATGTATCATGTTTAAAGATTACAAATAACATGTACTAACAAAAGAATTAAAATACATGTCCAGGACATGGTGCAAAAGGAAAGCATGGCCTATGAAAAGGGGCACCCATAAGGGTTAAAGTCAATGTTGAGTCAAAATCTCCAAAACCTAGCTCAAGAGGAGGCGGACGAGTACTAGAAGCACCAGCATCCAACAAGGAAGAAGAGCTTAAATTAGCAAAGCATATGAATAACTAAACAACGCTAAAATAAAAGAAAGAAAGGATAACATACCCCGCTACCTCCCATCTGGTCCAACCATGTGGTCTATGTAGCCACCTTGTCATGGTATTGGTCTCTCACCATCTGGAACTGGTCCCTCTTAGTCTGGTACTAGTCTCTCTAATCCCTTATGGGAGCGAACTCGGCCTAAGGCACATATCCTCTAGCCCAGCGCCACAAGTCTACTACCTCTGACCACCACCTCGAATTGGGTGAAGGCACTTATGGAGTGAGCCCCAAAATGTGTGATGTAGTTAGTTTCTGGAGAAAGCAAAAAACCAGCACTTGGCTAATGCTCCCGGTATAGAATAGGAACTCCCTCAACCAAAGCTCCAAACATATACTCAGGTAGATCCTGAGCCGACCAAAACTCCTTGTGAAACTGATGCCAATGTCAATCTCCTAGATAAGACTCCCAAGACTTATCACTCAAAAAGGAAATCCTCGATAGGGACATCAGGACCAGATACTTGACTATCTCATAATGAACTAATCCCATAAAGGGCCGCAAGGTCATATCTCTCACCTTTATCAACTCCAGGTCCGTTCGTATAGTCATAAAGTCAGTAATCTCAAATCGGTAGGCCACCTGATCACGAGCCCATCTCAAAGCCCGGGAATAAAGGTAAGCCTCTACTACCTCTAGACAGCGAATCAGCAAGTATTCATAACTCCACCAGACCAGAAAAGGCCAAAACCCAGTCACACTGGCCTAGCGTGAAAAAGTCTGAACCTGCATGGATCTAACAAAGCAACTAAAAGAGAAAAACCCCCAGTCCAGCTCCGACAAGTCCACCAGAGTCTGAAAGGGACGATCGACTTGTTGTTATTGTAAATGCAGCTAAAAACAATGTATAGAACTATTTGTCACCTCATAATGTCTCGCTGCTCAAGGGGTGGCTCAACAGAGAATGTGCTCTCATCCTAACTAAGCCAGAACACATGAAAAGTTGAACAGTTAGGAGGTGGCAAGTCCAATAGAGAACAAGCCTTAGCTTTATTAACTTGCTGCAGGGTAATCTGATGGCTAGCAAAAGAAAGCCCCGAGATAATGGCCCAATCTGACAGAGTAGGACCTAGCTCAAAGCCCACAAAATGAAAAGTCCTTGTCTCGCCAAAGCATCTCTCAATTAATGCCAATACCAAATGTCGGTTTAGGCAATTTGCTTATAATCCCATGAATGTGTCGAACCCAATCTCCTCTAAAAAGGCACGATTGGATGGAGCAGCTCACTGCATAGTACTGAAAGCCTGATGGACGACCCCCCTAAATGATGTATGTACATAGGGAAGGGGCAAGTGCTGTGAAGAATATACACTAGGATGATGGGCAAAGTCTCCCAATGGAGGAATGTCTACTACCTCTAGATCTCCCAAATTGGCATATGTCTGCCTCCGCCTAGTAGAGGCTTGCTCATAACTAGTCAAACGGTCTCCTAGGCCCGGTGCCTCCTCCTCGGCATCCATCTCTCCCTCAAAGCTGGCTTGACGGGAGGAAAATGGTCGACTGGAGGCATACTCCCCTTCCCACTTTGACTAGAAGACTTCTTACCAGTTGATCGACGGCTACCCCTGGAATGGGTAGAACTGCCAACGGAATCCATGCGGGCCCCCTTGTTAGACCGACGCCTCCTTTCAGAACCGTCATCACCCGTATCAAACATCTTGAAAATCAAATCAAGGTAAAAATATCAATATATGGTACATATAGTTTAAAAAGACAAGAGGTATGGAAAAACAAAAAAGAACAAAGAAAAGAATGAATGACATAAGTCTCAATAGAGTCTGCTCAAAACAACTCAAAAGGTTTCTTAAACATTTTCCTTCAAAAGTTTATTTCAAATAAATTCTAAAAGGTTTCCTAACTTTTTCCTTCAAAAGTTTATTTTCAAAGTCTATTCTCTTAATCATCAAGTTTCTTAAACTTTTTCCTTCGAAAGTTTATTTTCAAAATCAACCTCTAAGGTTCCTTAATTTTTTCTTCCAAAAGCTATTTCATAATCAAGGCCTAAAGTCATTTTCAAAATCAAATCTCAAATGTTTTTAGTTAAAATCCACCTCAAAACTTTTCTAAGCCTCTTCTTCAAAAAGGTTTCTATTCCAATTAACTTTCAAAGTTTTCTAAAACTTTTTTCTTCAAAAAGTCTTGTTCAAAATCAATCCTCAATGATTTTCAAGGTTTCAATCCTCAAAGCTCTCCCTTCCCAAGTTTTTATTAATTTTAAATTTTTCTAAATTCAAAATCCATTTTCAAATTTTTTCCAAACTTTTCATTCAAAAGTTTTATTCAAAATTTTATTTTTAAAGATTTTCTTAAGTTTTTGTTTCAAAAAGTTTTATTCTAAGACTCTTGAGCTTCTCGGGGTCTTCTCTGCCAAAACGACCCCCACCCTTAAAGGTTTTTATATCTTTTCGCTTAAACAAGATTTTATTTCAAAAATTTTCTAACCTTTTTGCTAATTTTGAAAATTTTCGGCAGAGCCTCGTTTATAAATGGTCCCTACAATGCCCAAGACGTGACAACAGAACACAAGCCGAGCATCCCAGACATCACAATTATATAGCACTAACACACATAAAACAATTTGTGCACATTCTTAGAAGTTTCAAATTTTCAAACACGTGTTCTATTTTTAAAAAAATCAATAGTTTTCAAAATGGTTGTCGCACCCAGATTTTTCGCACTCAAGGAATACACACACAAGCGGGAAAAACACTGTACTCTCTCGTTAGAACTCACCCTCCTTCAAGAATGAGTGCGACTAGGTTTGAATTAAAAATAGATTTGAATAAAGGGATTTTAGAAAAGATTTGGAGTCGCCACCTAACTTGATTAAGGTGGGTTAGGTGACTTAAAAACTAAGCATAATCCGAAGACTACACTTAGGGTTTTTGAAAAAGATTTTGAAAATACCTCTTCAAGGGAGGGTTTTCAAGAAAATGGGTTATTTGGCAACCTTTGGAAAACATTTAAGGCCTTTTTGAAAAATAACTCCATTTTTGGTCTTTGAAATCAGTGATCCTAAGTTCCGAGGTTGGTTACATGTAGAGAAGATGCACTAAGCCATCACCCTACCCCGCCCTTGCGGTACCTGCATGTCCATTTACCCTAGATTCACCTATGAGAGTCTTCAACTAACAAACTGTCCAATCCTATCCACTTTGAAAAAGAATGTTTAAAAAGTATGATGCATGATATGCAAGTGTAAGAAAAGAGAGTTGGAAAATAGATTTGAAAAAAAAAAATTGATTTGATTTAAAAAGAAATTTGAAAATATAGATTTGAAATTAGAATTGAAAACAGATTTGAAAAGAGTTATGGAATTGGAAACTTGAAAAATGTTATGACCGCATCCGTAAAGGTTGCCTACGTGTCCTTTTAGAGGAATCAGGTCAGTCGTAGTTCGGACAAGAGTCCGATGGAAAATAGAAGAGTTGATTTGGAAAAGAGCTAAAGTTGGAATTCGAATTGGAATTAGAAGAATAGGAAATTTGGACTTTGATTGGAAGATTTGAAGAGATTGGTTTTGAAAGACCTAGACTTAGGAACTTAGGAAAGAAAGATTAGACTTGACTTGGAAAGATAGAACTTGGAAGAAAGATTTAGACTTGTTTTGGAAAGATGGAGGTTCAAGAAACCTAGACTTAGGAAAGAGAGGAGACTTAAGAAAAAATTTGACTTGGGAGGGTTTAAGAAAGATTCGACTTGACTTGAAAGAGTTTTTGGAAAGATTAGATTTAGGAAAAGTTCAAATTAGGAAAGTTCCGTTTTTTAGGAAAGTTCCATTTTTGGTTTTGGTTTAGGGAAGTTTCGAATTAGGGAAATCTCATTTTTGGAAAGTTTCGTTTTAAGGAAAGTTTCAATTTAGGAAAGTGTCGGATTAAGAAAGTTTTAGATTTGGAAAGATTTGAAGTTTAGGGAAGTTTAGAATTTTATAAAGATTCAAAGTTTGAATTTTAGAAATTCTTGAAATTAGGAAAAGTTTTGAGTTTAAGAAAGGTTTGAAAACTTAGATTTGGAAAGGGATGGAATTAAGAAAGGTTGGAATTAAGGAAGATTTGAAAGTTTAAAGTTTAGGGAAAAATTTAAAAGTTTAGGTTTAGGAAACCTAAGTTTAAGGAAAGTACTAAATTAGGAAAGAGTGGATTGGGAAAGATTTAGACTAGGAAGGGTTAAGATTCCTATTTCCTAAAACAAATGATTGGATTTTTGTTTCTAAAAAGAGATGTTTTATTTTGTTTCCAAAAACGGAGGATAGGATCTAGTTTCCTAAATGGGAATATTGGGTTAGTTTCCTAAAGGGAAGATTGGATTTGGGCAAGGATTTGGAAAGGGAACTTTTAGAAACCCTAAATTTGGAAGACTATAGTTTTGATGTAGAAAATAGGTTTTGGAAATATATAGTTTGGATATGAAAAGGGAGATTTTGGAAACCTAGGTTTTAAGGTAAGTTTGAAAATCATATTTTTGTGAAAGAAAATTAGGGTTTCATTGTGGTTCTAGGGCTTGACTTAGGCACCAAAAAAAGAAATTTTTGGAAAGTGAGTTTTTGGAAACGAAGATTTTGGAGGAAGTTTCTAAAGAGGAGTTTTTTTAGAAAATGTGTTTTGAAAAGAATTTTAGGAAGGAAGTTTTTGGAAAGTAAAACTTTGAGAGAGTTTTGGAAACAAGATTTTGGAAGAAGCTTTTTGGAAAGAGTTTTTAGGAAAGTGAATTTTGAGGAGAGTGTTTTGGAAAGGAGTTTGAAAAGAGAAGTTTTGAAAAATAGATTTTTGGAGGAAGTTTTTAGAAAACAATTTTGGAAAGAAGAGTTTTCGGAAAGCATGTTGAAAAAGAGGGTTTTAAAAAAAGAAACTTTTGAAAAGAGAGCTTTTTAGAAAGTATAAAAATGTCTCACTTTCCTAAAACAATTCTAACCATAAGAAGGTTAGAATCACTTAAAAAAAGTGGTTTTGAAAACAACAAGGAGTTAAAAATATGGACCATATTGGTCACTTTAAATATAACACTTTCCTAAAGCAATCCTAGCCATGAAAAAGCTAGAACCACCCTAGAATTGTGATTTTGAAAACAAGTTTTGAAAAAGAAGACTTTGATGCAATTTTGAAAACAAGTTTAATGTAAGCTTTGAAAACGAGTTTGAAAACTTTTTTCGGAAGAATGCAAGATAATGATATGCACAATGAACATTGGGGTCGTGAACATACAAGGTTAAGGCTTCACCACATAATCAAGAGGGCTGAACCCACGTGGTCTCCGATTAGACTAAAAGAAAGCCCCCGACACGGTGACTTTCAAGAGCCTAATCCTACACATGAACCGGGAATCCCCTTGTTTCAAGCATGCAAAGAAAGGGGGGAAGAAGGTGGGGGATTAAAATAGAGGAAAACCCAAGTGGGTTAAGAGGGAGAAGAGAGAGGGGGAAGTGCAGAAACTTAAAGAGAAAACCTACTGTATGTCTTGTTTACTTCGCTTGGCTTTACGCGCCTTGCTTTTCTTGCTTTTCTTCGGTCTTCGTTTCAGTATTTGAGGGCTTGTCTTTGATCTTCAAAGCTTGTAGTTGCAACAATCCAAGTCTTCAATGGAGGGTTGGAGGCTAGTGTATAAGTGTACAGGAGTGTATATGAGTGTATAGGAGGCTACAGTTTGGAAAACCTAGAGAAGCTAGGGTTTAGGGAGGCTACGAGCTCTATATATCGAATATTAGGGTTTTTAGATTGAGTTTTCGGACCTCTTTCACCCTGGAGGAGGCTCTGTACTTATAGAGATGGGATAGACCTGGCGCCTATTGCAGTGGGGCCAGGCCAAATTTCCTCTTGGCGCCACTAGGAGTGGCGTTAGGCCATTTCTTGGCTTAACGCCACTACTAGTGGCGCCAGCCAGTTAGGAAAGTTTTAAGGTCGGCAAGCAACATATCTTGAGAAGATATGGGCGCCTATACTAGTGACTACCATGCAATTTTTAGCCTGGCTTTACTAGGAGTGACTCCGGAAAGTCCGGGAAGGATTTAAAGAACCGGGATTGGCCCGGAAGGCCAGAAAAGGATAGGAACACTTAAAACAGTGTCCCGGAGATATTTGACTTGAAAAATGAGGATATAATGTGTTAGAGGGGTTGACCGGGCCATTAGGGCAAAACGATCAACCGGGCAGGAAAGCTGCCGAGATGGACTCGATACGTCTTGGAAGAAGATTCAAGATTTGGAAATATTATTTAGAATGTTCCCAAAGGTTGCCGGTTTGATACCCAGAGCTGGTGTGGTTGGAAAAGGTGATCGGCCCACCAGGGGCAAAACGATCATTTTGCACCGGGTTTGTCGGAACTGACTCGGAGTGATCCAAAAAGATAGAGGAAAGCTGGGAATACTATAAAAAGCATTCTCACGAGGTTACCGGTTTGATACCCAGGGCCAGTGTGATTCGTGGGGCATTCGGATGCCTAGGGGCAAAATGGTCATCTTGATCGAAAAGTTTCGGAATTGACCCGAAATTGACTGGAGGGCACCTAATCATGCCAGATTGACTTTAAGACAGTCTTCGAAGGGTGGACTTACCATTCTGAGAACTTAGGTGTGTTCTCAAGAAATGCACCGAAAAATGGCCCTAGGGGCAATTTGGTCATTTTTCACCGAAGTGGGTTAGCAGGCACTGGTGTTGACCTGGGTTTTGAGTGTTTCGCCACTCTAATGGCGGTCTCGTGGTACAAGGGTTTGTTGCCAATTCCCTATACCGACCTGTTTGCGAGTATTTCCGCTATTCTGCCGGTTCGCGATCATACAAGAGACTGCTTGATCTCGGGAAGTTGCTATAGGGACTTAGCGCCTGAGAATCAACTTTCTCAGAAGGCGTGCCTAAACGGACATTTCTACATTGGCGGGCTAGCAGGTGCCAAAGGTGGACCGTTCTACTATGTAGGGGACTTGGGGTCTCGTCCCGGTCAACAGGTTTAAAGGGACTTACAGTTCCGAAGAAATTTTCTTCGAAAAATGTGCCCGATTGGATAGAATTACCGTCTCGAGGAATCAACTGTCTCGAGAGAGGGATTGGAATCGGAATTGGACTTGGAAAGGGGACTTACCGTCTTCAGGAATACGTGCTTATTGGATTTGGAAAGGGACTTACCGTCTTCGAAAAGACGTGCCTATTGGAAAGGGGACTTACCGTCTTTGGAAAGACGTGCCTGATTTGAAATTGAATCGAATGATGCCCCCAAGGGCATTTTGGTCATTTTGCCTCTATTTGGGCTTGGCGGGGCCTGTGAAGCGATGAATAGATAGGATTAGACTTGGAAAGTCAATCTGACTCAGAATATGTCCATGCTGACTTAGGTACAAGTCTGGACGAACTGGAGACCGTCGAGCGGTCAAAAATGGGGTGTTTACAATGGTCACAAAATCTCTCAAAACTACTTCAAATATTTTCTAAAATGTTCTCATATTTTTCTAAATATCAAACTCAAACAATTCCATCAATGTCTCCATTTTGCTTATTTTTCAAGTATTTTTGTATTTTTTGTAAAATCAAAATTTAAAAAGTTTTCAAAAAATTACACAGCTTCATACGATTGTTCAACACATTTTTCTAAGGCACAAAGTGCAAAAATCTAGCCGAAGAACCTAATACCCAAAGCTGTAAGAGCGAATTTTCAATTATTAGAGAAACTCTCTCTACATAAACATGCAAAAATACTCAAACTCAATCAAACAAGCATCAAAATGTTGAAACAACATTACCAGAGTGTTCAAAGCACATCAAAGCACCAAAAAACAAAAAAAAAAAATCTTCTCTTGGAGTTCTCTGGTGAAATCTTCATTCCCAGTAACAACTCCGGCGACGGTGATTACATTTGGTGACTCTCTAGCGAAATCTTCCTTCCCATTGTATACACCACATTTTTACCTGCTTAGCAATCTTCGGCCTGACCAGATCCAATTTCAAATATCATAACGCATACAAGCCCATAGGATCCAATTGAAGCTAAAAAGACCATATTGCCCTTGGCCATTTCAAGCGGCTTTTCGAGACCAGGCAGTTTCAGGAACCAACGCCATCTAGGCAGCTTTTCGAGACTGGCAGTCTCAGGAATTAACGCCATCTAGCTAGCTTCTAGAGATCGGGGACTAACACCTTATCAGATTTTAGACGGTTCACTTTTGTTGCTTGCTAGCCTGCTAATATAGAATGTTTGTTATCTAGTAGTTCTCTAAGATTAGGCGATCTCAGAGACTAACACCACCCTCTAAATAGCTTTCTGAGATCGGGCAATCTCAGGGACCAACACCACCTTCCAAGTAGGTTTCTGAGATTGGGCGATCTCAGAAACCAACACCACCCTACAGGTAGTTCTCTGAGACCGGGCTGCCTAAGGGACCAACACCGCACAGCTAGCTTTCTGAAATGGGAGGTCTTAAGAACCAACAACTATGTCAACACCAGCGCCTACTAACCCGTCTCAGTGAAAAATGACCAAACTTGCTCCTTGGGCCTTCAGGTACGTCTTCGAGAAAGTTCAAAATCCCTTAAGACACTAAGTCCACCCTTCTAAAATGTTCTTAGGCAAGTAGGCGTACTCAATGCGCCATCCAGACCAATTCTGGTCATGTTCCGATCAACTTTAGTCAAAATAACCATTTTGCCCCTAGTCACCCCAGCATAATATAAATCCCTCCAGACAGTAAATACACCTTCCAGGATCCGGTCTGCTTAATATGCCACTCCAATCCATCTTGACTCTTTCAAACCCAATTCTGATCAAAATGACCATTTTACCCCTGGTGGCCAGAGCGCACCCTAAAACCACACCGGGTCAGGGTACCAAACCGGCAAATCCTATTATACTCCCATGTTCAATCCAAGGTGACTCCCGTGACTCTAAACACTTTTAAGTTGATGAAAGTCGCCTAGAGCATCTCCCAAATGCTCCTCTAAGGTTGTCTTTTCTCCCAATTCCTTGATTATAACGCATCGTCAAATGGCTTGAGAAATGCACAAATTAGGGAATTCCTAGAACCCTATCCATAGGTCTTTTCGTTGATATAGTTCGATTGAATAGATCACTTCTTGAAGCCCTCAATTGCATGGCTCGAAAATTGCCATATTCAGAAGCTCCTGGAGTGTCTCATAGACGCTTCGCTAGGGTTGTCTTTTCCACCAATTCCCTAATTATAACGCACCGTCATATGAATTGAGAAATGCATAAATTAGGGAATTCTCGAAAGTATTTTCAAAACATTTTCCATTGGTATAGTCCAATCGGAGAGATCAATTCCCGAAGGCCCTGATCACATGGCCCAAAGATTGCTACTTTTGAATATCTGCAGAGCGCATCACAGATGCTCCACAAAAGTGTGTTTTCATACACGCTTCTCAAGGTGATATCTTACTCTTCTGAACATCTTTGAAACTCCATAAAAGTTTTTGGTTCATGAGAAACAATAGGAGAACATCATGAACATGACCAATTTTCCCAAATCTTTTCTGAATTGCACATTTATTGAGGCAAAGTAAACATGAAAATTTTCGGTGGTGGAGCGTATGCTACATGCACCCAGATTGTGATCAGATTGATCAAAACTTAGCTTGCTCCCCAAGTTGAGTCAATACAGAGTGTGCCACATAGCATTCAACTAATAGAACAATATTGGTGTATGTGTTACATGTGCTAGGGCAAAAATTGTCTTAGCGCATGTAATACATGCGCTAGCTCTCAACAGTTTGCCTATAAAATACAGGTCTCGCCCTTTGCATATTCCAAAACTCGAAAACAGTAGCGAAGCTATTCAGAAATAGCCTCAGAACTTCGAAATTCTCTATGCACCTCACCCTCGAAGCACCTAAGTTAGATTGAACCTCTCTTTAGCCTATACACTCCATCTACAGAGCTTCCAATGCCATAAAAAGAGCCATTTTCAGCTCCTTCAAGCCTCTCTAAGGCCATTCAAGTTTAAGACAAGTCGTCAATGGAAGCTTGAAAGTGGTTTGAAGACAAAGGTGGCATAAGCACCCCATTTTTGCCCACTCGGCAATCTCCAGTCCGTCCAAACTTGTATTCAAGTCAATATGGATATATTCCAGTTTAAACCAGTTTTCCAATTATAATCCCGTCTATCGATCGCTTCGTGGGCCCATTGGGCCGAAATATAGGCAAAATAACCAAAATGCCCTTATGGTATTATCTGGTTCAATTCTAGTGGGCACATCTTTCCGAAGACAGTAAGTCCTTTTTTCAATCTCAATTCTAGTTTAAATCCAATTCCAGTCCAGTTCCAATTCAAATCCAAGTCTGGCACATCTTTTGAGAAAGTTGGTCCCTCAAGGCGGTAAGTCCATATAGTCTGGCACATTTTTCAAGAAAAATCTTCAGAATGGTAAGTCCCTTCAAACTCATCGATTGGGACGAGACCCCAAGTCTCCGAGATAGTAGAACGGTCCACCTTTGGTGCTTGCTAGCCCATTAATAAAATGTCTGTTATTCAACACGCCTTTCGAAAAAGTTGATTCCTCAGGCGATAAGTCCACCTAGCAGTTTCCCGAGATCAGGTAGTCTCTAGAATAATTGTGAACCGTTAGAGTAACGGAAGTACTCATAAACATCGCAATTGTTAGAGTGGTGGAAACACTCGTAAACAGGTCGATATAGAGAATTGCCAACAAACCCCTGTGTCATGAGACCACCGTCAGAGTGACAGAAACACACAAAACCCAGGTCAACACTAGTGTCTGCTAGCCCACTCCAGTAAAAAAATGACCAAACTGCCCTTAGGGCCATTTCTAGCACGTTTCTTGAGAAAGTACCTAAGTCCTCAAGACAGTAAGTTCACCCTTCCACGATTGTCCTAAAGATGTTCCGGCATGTTTAAGTGACTTCCAGTCGGTTTTAAGCCAATTCTTAGACCCTCTGGTCAAGATGACTATTTTGCCCCTAGGCATTCGAGCGACCCGGGAACCACACCTGCTTTGGGTATCAAACTAGTAACCTCTCAGGGATGTTTTTGATAGTATCCCGAGCCTTCTGATATATTTCTTAATCATTTTGAGTCAGTTCCAGCAAACCTAGTGTAAAATGACCGTTTTGCCCCTGGTGGGTTGGTTGCCTTTTTTGACCACGCCGACTCTAGGTATCAAATCGGTAACCTCCTGGAACATTATAGGTAATGTTTCCAAATTTCGAGTCTTCTTCTGAGAAATTCCAAGTCCATCTCGATAGCTTTCTGGTCAGATTGACCGTTTTGCCCCTAATGGCCCAGTCAAACCCTCCAACATATCCTGATAACGTTTCAAGTCTGTTGCCCCTATGACACTATTCTAAGGGTTCCTGTCCTTTTTCGACCCTCTAGGCTATTCCCGATCCTTTAAATCATTCATAGACCTTCCGGAGTCACTCCTAGTGAAGCTAGGCTAAAAATTGCATAGTAGTCATTAGTACAGGCACCCAAATCTTCTAAAGATACGTTACTTGCCGACCTTAAAACTTTCCTAAGTGGCTGAGTGGCGCCAAGCCAAAATTTGGCTTGGCGATACTTTTAGTGGCGCTAGATGGAAATTTTATCTTGCGCCACTGCAACAGGTGCCAGATCAATCTTTTGTCTATAAATACAGAGCCTCCTCCAATGTGAAAAGAGTCCACAAACTCAATCCAAAAATCCTGCTCTTCGATATACAGAGCTCGAAGTCCTTCCAAACCCTAGTTCCCTTTAGGTTCTTCAAACCCTAGCCTCCATATACAAACTCTAGCCTCTATACACTTAACCCTAGCATACATACACTCATATATAAGCCTCTGAAGCCTCCATTAAAGACTTGAAGTGCTGTAACTTGGAAGCTCTCGAAGATCGAGCCACAACAAGCTCTCAATGATCAAAGTAAAGCAAGCAAGTAAAACAAAGAAGACACAAGGTAGGCTTTCTATTTACATTTGCGCAATTCCCCCCTCTCTCTTCTCTCTTCTAACTTACTTGAGTTTTCTTCTATTTTAATCCCCCATCTTCTACCCCCCCTTTCTTGCATGCTTGAAACAAGGGACACCCCGATTCATGTGTAAGATTAGGCTATTGAAAGTCACCATGTCGGGGGGTTTCTCTTAGTCTAACCAGAGACCATGTGAGTTCGGCCCCCTTGATTATGTGGTGAAGCCTTTAACCTTGTATGTTCACGACCCTAACTTGCATTGTGCATATCATGGTCATGCATCTTTCCAAAGCTTATTTTCAAACTCATTTTCAAAGTTTGCACCAAAAGCCATTTTCAAAACTTGCATCAAATCTTCTTTTTCCAAACCTATTTTCAAAATCATAATCCTAAGATGATTTTAGCCTTTTTCATGGTTAGGGTTGCTTTAGGAAAGTGTTACATTTAAAATGATTTTCATAGTCCATCCTTTCAAATTTTCATTATTTTCAAAGTCACAATCCTAGAATGGTTCTAATCTTCTTATGGTTAGAATCGTTTTAGGAAAGTGAGATATTTTTAGAGGCTTGCAAAAGTCCACATTCAAATTCCTTTCTAAATTGGTTTTCAAACTTACTTTCCAAAACTCTTTTTTAAATCCTCTCCAAAATCTCTTTTCACCTCTACTTTCTAAAATCTCGTCTCCAATATACTTTCTAAAAACTCTCTCCAATCTCCTTTCCAAAAATTTTTTTGTTGTCTAAAAATTCTCTTCTAAAACTTACTTTCCTAAAAGCTCTTTTCAAATTCCTTCCCAAAAGCTCTATTGAAAAATTCACTTTCTAAAAGCATCCTTCAAATTTCCTTCCTAGAAATTCCTTCCAAAAAGATCAATTTTCCAAAATCTCTTTTTCTTGAAGCCCAAGTCATACCCTAGAACCATGGTTAGGAAACCCTAGTTTTCTCTCCTAAAACATGACTTCCAATCTTGCCTCAAAATATAGATTTTCAAAACTTCTATTTTCTACGTCAAATATTGGATTTCCAAAATCACTTTTCCTACAACAAAACTATAGCCTTCCAAACCTAAATTTTCCAAAATTCCTCCAATTCCATGTCAAATCTAGTCCTCCACTTAGGAAACTAAATCCAATCCTCCGTTTTTGGAAATCAAAATCAAATCATCTCTCTTTGGAAATAAAGCCCAATATTTTGTTTTAGGAAATAGAAATCGATTCTTCCTTAATCCCAATCTTTCCTAATTCCAACCTTTCCTAATTTCATACCTTTCCAAATTTTAACTTTTTAAAGTCTAAAATTTTTAATCTTTCTTAAATTCAAATCTTGCCTAACTTCAAGTATTTTCAAAATTCAAACTTTGAATCTTTCTAAATTCAAACCTTTCTAAATTTCAAATCTTTCCAAAGTTCAAACCTTTATAAATTTCAAATCTTTCCAAAATCCAAAACTTCTTAAATTTAAAACTTTCTTAAGTCAAAATTTTCTTAAGTTAAACTTTCTAAATTCAAAACTTTCCAATTTCAAAATCTTTCCTATTTTAAACTTTCCTAATTCGAAATCTTTCCTAAAATGAAACTTTCCTAAAACGGAACTGTCCTATCTTGAATCTTTCCTAATTTCAAGATTTTCTAAATCCTATCTTTCCTAGGCTCCAACTCTCCATGTTTTCTAACTCAAATTTTCCAATCAAATCTTTTTAAATCTCAAGTCTTTCTTAAGTCTCATCTTTCCTACGTCTAGGTTTCCTAAAACCAAGCTTTCCAAAACCAATCTTTTCAAAACTTCCAAGTCAATTTCAAATCAAAGTTCAATTTTCAATCTTCCAATCCAAATTCCAACTCAAACTCTTTTTTAAGTCAAGCCTTCTATTTTCAATCGAACTCTTGTTTGAACTACAACTGACCTGATTCCTAAAAAAGGATACGTAGGTAACCTTCATGGATGCGGTCACAACTTTTTTCAAGCTTCTATTTTCACAACCTTTTTCAAATTTCCAATTTCATAACTTTTCTTAAGCTTCCAAATCCAAAATTTTATTTTCAAATTTCTGTTTCTAAATCTTTCTTTCAAAATCAAATCAAGTTCTTTTCAAATATATTTCTTTTCTTTTCTTGCATATCATGCATCATATTAACTTATTTTCAAAATTCTTTTCTTAAGTGGATAGTATCTGACATTTATTAATCAAAGACTTAAATGGGTGAACCTAGGGTGAACAGATATGCAGGTTTCGCAAGGGCGGGGTAGAGTGATGGCATAGTTTGTCTTCCCTACACGTAACCAACCTCCAAACCTAAATCACTGTTTTCAAAGACCAAATGGAGTTATTTTCAAAAAGGGCTTAAATATTTTCAAATGTTGTTAAACAACCCATTTTCTTAAAATCCCTCTCTTGAGGAAGTTTTCCAAAACCTTTTTCAAAAACCCTAAGTGTAATATTCGGATTGTGCTTAGTTTTAGATGACTTAACTCACCTTAATCAAGTTAGGTGGCGACTCCAAACTTTTTCCAAATGCCCTTATTCAAAATCAATTTCTAATTCAAACCTAGTCGCACTCATCCTTTTAAGAGGATGAGTTCTAATGAGAGAGTACTGTGTTTTTCTCACTTGTCTTTTTTGGGTGCGAAAAATCGGGGTGAAACAGGTGGTATTCTCTTTTAAATTTTGCCATTCCTATTCTTCTCTTCTCCCTCCTAGTCTACTTAGGCTATTATCTATTTAAACCCCCATCTTCTCCCACCGCCCCCTCCCCTCCCCCCCTTTCTTGCATGCTTGAAACAAGTGAGCTCTTAGTTTATGCCTAGAGAAAAGTTTTGTGAGAGCCACAATGTAGTGGGATCTCTCAACAGTTGACTTGTTGTTGTTGCAGAAGCAACTAAAGACGACATATAATACCAACCGGTGCCTCATGGTAACTCGATCCTCTGAGGAAGGCTCAGAAGGAAAAGTTGTCTCTACTGTTGTACCCAGATTTTTTGCACTCGAGAAATACACACACAAGCCGAAAAAATATTGTACTTTCTCATTAGAACTCACCCTCTTAGAAGAATGAGTGCAACTAGGTCTGAATTGAAAATTAGTTTGAATAAAGGGCTTTTGAAAAACAATTAGAGTCGCCATCTAACTTGATTAAGGTGAGTTAGGTCACCTAAAAAAACTAAACACAATCCGAAGACTACACTTAGGATTTTCGAAAACGATTTTGAAAATACCTCCTTAAGAGAGGGTTCTTAGGGAAATAGGTTATTTAGCAACCTTTAAAAAAGGTTATGACCGCACCCGTAAGGGTTGCTTACGTATCCTTTTTGAGAAATCAGGTCAGTTGTAGTTCGGACAAGAGTCCGATAGATTTAAAAAGAAATTTGGAAAAATAGAAGAAATTTTAGAGATTTGGAAATGGATGGAAGTTTGAAATAGATCAGAATTGGAGATTTAAAAAAGGTTTGTTGAACGTATCCTTTTTGGAATTTGGATTCGAAATAGAAGATTTTTGAATTTGAAGAATTTGGAAAGATTTAGAATTGGAATTTGAAATGGAAGATATTGGACTTTGATTTAAAAAGATAGAGATTTAGGGAACCTAGACTTAGGAAAACAGGATTGGGACTTGAGAGAAAGATTTGACTCGAACGTTGGACTTGAAAGATTAGGAAAAGATTGGGTTTAGAAAGATTTCGAATTTAGGAAAATTTTAAAATTGGGAAGTTTCATTTTAAGAAAGTTTCGTTTTAAGAAAGCTTCATTTTAGGAAAGTTTCATTTTAAGAAAGTATTGAAATTGAAAAGTTTTGAATTTGGAATGTTTTGAAGTAGGGAAGTTTTGAAAGTAAGAAAGTTTTGAGTTTAGAAAAGTTTTAGATTTGGAAAGATTTGAAGTTTAGAAAGATTTGAAAAGTTAGATTTGGAAAGTTAAGATTTGGAAAGGGATGGAACTAGGAAAGGGTTGAAGTTTAGGAAAGATTTGGAAGTTTAAAGTTTAAGGAAAGATTTAAATGTTTAAGTTTTGGAAACCTAAGGTTTAGGAAAGTATGAGACTAGGAAGGAGTGGATTAGGAAAGATTTGGAGTTGAAAGGATTGAGACTCCTATTTTCCTAAAACAAGGGATTGGATTTTGTTTCTAAAAAAAGGTATTTTGATTTTGTTTCCAAAAACTTAGGATAGGATCTAGTTTCCTAAATGGGATATTAGATTTGATTTCCTAAAAAGAAAATTGGATTTGACATGGATTTGGAAAGTGAGGTTTTAAAAACCTTAGATTTGGAAGACTATAGTTTTGACATAGAAAAGAGGTTTTTGAGAACTTATGATTTTAATGTAAAAGGGAAAATTTTGGAAACCTAGATTTTAAAGCAAGATTGAAAATCATGTTTTTGAGAAAGGAAATTAGGGTTTCCTAATTGGGACTCTAAGGTTTAACTTGGACACCAAGAAAAAGGATTTTTGGAAAGTGAGTTTTTAGAAAGGGAGATTTTGGGAAGGAAATCCTAGAGAGGAATTTTTAAAAAGTGAGATTTTTAGAAAGAAATCCTAGTGAGGAGTTTTTAGAAAGTGAATTTTGAAAAGAGAGAGTTTTTGGAAGGAGATTGTTGGAAAGAGTTTTTAGGAAAGAGATTTAGGGAGAGAGTTTTCTAAGAAGGAAACCTAGGGAGTGTTTTTAAGAAAGGAATTTTAAAGAGAGCTTTTTGAAAAGGAGTTTAAAAAGAAGTTTTGAAAAATAAATTTTTGGAGGGAGTTTTTAGAAAACAATTTTGGAAAGGAGATTGGAGAGAGTTGTTGGAAAAGTGGTTTTTAGAAAGAGAGATTTTTTAAAAGAAAGTTTTTAGAAAGTATATAAAATATCTCACTTCTCTAAAACGATTCTAACCATAAGAAGGTTATAATCACTTTAAGAGAGTGATTTTGAAAACAACAATGTTTTGAAAATATGGAACATATTGGTCACTTTAAATGTAACACTTTCCTAAAGCAACACTAACCATGAAAAGGCTAGAACCACCTTAGGATTTTGATTTTGAAAATAAGTTTTGAAAAAGAAGATTTTGATGCAAGTTTGAAAATGATGTTAATGCAAGTTTTTGAAAACAAGTTTAAAAACGAATTTTGAAGGAATGCAAGATCATGATATGCACAATGCAAGTTGGGGTCATGAACATATAAGGTTAAGGCTTCACCACATAATCAAGGGGGCTGAACCCACGTAGTTTCCTGTTAGACTAAAAGGAAGCCCCAACACGGTGACTCTCCAATAGCCTAATCTTACACATGGACCGGGAAGTCCCTTGTTTCAAGCATGCAAGAAAGGGGGGGAAGAAGATGGGGGATTAAAATAGAAGAAAACCTAAGTAGGTTCAAAGGGTGAAGAGAGGGGGGAAGATGCGTAAACGTAAATAAGAAGCCTACCTTGTGTCTTCTTTATTTTGCTTAGCTTTGCCCGCTTTGCTTTGCATGTCTTACTTTGGTCTTTGCTTCAATCTTCAAGGGCTTGTCTTGATCTTCAAAGCTTCAGTTTGCGGCACTTTAAGTCTTCAATGGATACTTTTGAGGTTAGTGTATGAGTGTATATGAGTGTGTATGAGTGTATAAGAGGCTAGGGTTTGTGTATAGAGGCTAGGGTTTGGAAAACCTAAAGGAGACTAAGGTTTTGGGAGGCTACGAGCTATGTATATTGAAGAGTAGGGTTTTTAGACTGATTTTGCTGGCCTCTTTCACGCTAGAGGAGGCTTAGTATTTATAGACAAAGGAATAACTTGGCGCTTGTTGCAGTGGCGCCAGGCTAAAGTTTTCATTGGTGCCACTACTAGTAGCGCCATGCCATTTTTTGGTTTGGCGCTAGTCAGTTAGGAAAGTTTTAAGGTCGGCAAGCAACGTATCTTCAGAAGATTTGGGCGTCTGTACTAGTGACTGCCATGTAATTTTTTAGCTCGGCTTCCCTAAGAGTGACTCTAGAAGGTCCGGGAAGGATTTAAGGGACCGGGAATGGCCTGGAAGGCCGGAAAATGGCAGGAACCCTTAGAATAGGGTCCCTGGAGTAATGAACTTGAAAAAGGATGACAAGATGTGTTGGAAGGGTTGATCGGGCCATTAGGGGCAAAACAGCCAATCAGGCCGAAAAGCTGCCGGGATAGACTCGGAATGTCTCGAAAGAAGACTCGAGGTTTGGGAACATTATTTACAATGTCCCAGGAGGTTAATGGTTTGAAACCCAGAGCCGGTGTGGTTGGAAAAGGCGATCGGCCCACCAGTAGCGAAATGGTTATTTCGCACCGGGTCTGTCATGTAAGCACCCCATTTTTGACCGCTCGGCAATCTACACTCCGTCCAGGCTTGTGTTCAAGCCATTGTGGGCATATTCCAACCTAAACCAACTTTCTAAGTCCAAATCCCGTCTGTCCATCGCTTCACGGGCCCGCCAGGCCCAAATAGAGGCAAAATGACCAAAATGCCCTTAGGGGCATTGTCCTTTCCAATTTCAACTCTAACCCCTCTCTCAAGACAGTTGATTCCTCGAGACGGTAAATCTATTCCAAACCAGGCACTTCCTTCCGAAGACGGTAGGTCCCCTTTCCAATCCCTCTCTCAAGACAGTTTATTCCTCGAGACAGTTCCAAATTAGGCACGTCTTTTAGAAGACAGTAAGTCCCCTTTCCAATCCCTCTCTTGAGACAGTTTATTCCTCGAGACGATTCCAAATTAGGCACGTCTTTCCGAAGATGATAAGACCCCTTTCAAATTCCAATCTCTCTCTCGCAACAGTTTATTCCTCGAGACGGTTCCGAATCAGGTACGTCTTTTCGAAGACGATAAGACCCCTTTCCATTTCCTCTCTCAAGACCGTTTATCCCTCGAGACAGTTCTAAATCAGGCACGTCTTTCCGAAGACGATAAGACCCCTTTCCAATTCTAATCCCTCTCTCGAGACAGTTTATTCCTCGAGATGGTTCAGCACTTTTTTTGAAGAAAATCTCTTCGAAACAGTAAGTCCTTTTAAACCTGTCGACCGGGACAAGACCCCAAGTCCTCTAGATGGTAGAACGGTCCACCTTTGGCACTTACTAGCCCGCCAATATAGAAATATCCATTTTGGCACACCTTCCGAAAAAATTGACTTCTCAGGTGCTAAGTCCCGTTAGCAGCTTCCCAAGATTAGGCAGTCTCGGGAATGATCGCGAGCCGTTAGAGTAGCGAAAATACTCACAAATATCACAACCGTTAGAGTAGCAGAAATACTCGTAAACAGGTCGATATAGGGAATTGCCAACAAACCCCTGTGTCACGACGATCACCATCAGAGTGGTAGAAACACTCAAAACCCAGGTTAACACCAGTGCCAGCTAGCCCACTTCGGTGAAAAATGACCAAACTGCCCCTTGGGCCTTTTCCGAGACTTTCCGGTCAGGATAACCATTTTGCCCCTAAGCATCCGAATGCCCTGGGAACCACGTTGGCTCTGGGTATCAAACCGGTAACCTTCTGAGATTACTTCTTATAGTATCCTCAACCTTTCTCTACCTTTCCGGATCGTTCCGAGTTAGTTCAGGCAAACCCGGTACAAAATGACCGTTTTGCCCCTGGTGGGCCGGTCTCCTTTTCCAACCATACCGGCTCTGGGTATCAAACCGGTAACTTTTCGAGAATACTTCTTATAGTATTCTCAACCTTTCTTTACCTTTTCGGATCATTCCGAGTCAGTTTCGGTAAACCCGGTACAAAATGACAGTTTTGCTCCTGGTGGGCCGGCCTCCTTTTCCGACCACACCGGCTCTAGGAATCAAACCAGAAACCTTTGGGAACATTTTGAATAATGTTTCCAAATCTCGAGTCTTCTTCCGGAACAATCCAAGTCCGTCCTGGTAGCTTTCTGGCCCGATTGACCGTTTTGCCCTTAAAGGCCTAGTCAACCCTTCCGACACATCCTATCCTCACTTTTCAAGTCAAATACCTCTAGGACATTTTCCTAAGTGTTCCTGCCCTTTTCCTGACCTTCCGGGCCAATCCCGGTCCCTTAAATCATTCCCGGACTTTCCGGAGTCACTCCTAGTGAAGCTAGGCTAAAAATTGCATGGTAGTCACTAGTACAGGTGCCCAAATCTAGTCAAAGATACGTTGCTTGCCGACTTATATAATTTCCTAACTGGCTGGCACCACTCCTAGTTTTTGGCCTGGCGCCAGAAGCATTTTTGGCCTAGCGCCACTGCAGCAGGCGCCAAGTCTATCTTACCTCTATAAATACAGAGCCTCATCCAGTGCGAAAGAGGTCCGCAAACTCAGTCTAAAAACACCAATATTCAATATACAGAGCTCGAACACTCCAAAAACCCTAACCTCCCTAGGTTTTCGAAACCTTAGCCACCATACACTAAACCCTAGCCTTCTATACACTTATATACTAGCCTCAAACCCTCCTTTAAAGACTTGAAGAGCTACAATTCAAAGTTTGAAGATTGAAGATGACTCTTGAGAATTGAAGACAAAGATCAAGATGAAGATCGAAGACAAGCAAGGCGCGCAAAATAAACAAGGCATACGGTAGGCTTTCTCTTTAAATTTCCGCACTTCCCCCTCTCTCTTCTCTCTCCTAACCCACTTGGGTTTTCTCTATTTTAATCCCCATCTCTTTCCCCCCTTTCTTTGCATGCTTGAAACAAGGGGACTCCCGGTCCATGTGTAAGATTAGACTATCGGAGGGTCACCGTGTCGGGGGCTTTCCTTTAGGCTAACCGGAGATCACGTGGGTTCGGCCCCCTTGATTATGTGGTGAAGCCTTAACCTTGTATGTTCACAACCCCAAACTTGCATTGTGCATATCATGATCTTGCATCTTCCAAAAAATCATTTTCAAACTCGTTTTCAAAATTTGCATTAAACTTGTTTTCAAAATTGCATCAAAATCTCCTTTTCAAAACTTGTTTTCAAAATCACAATCCTAGGGTGATTCTAGCCTTTCCATAGCTACCTTTAGTCTTGCCAAAGAAGCCAATTGTGCCCACCACTCCACCCGTCCCCACCAACGCTTCACTTGTGGCAATCCCTTTGCTCATAAATCCAAGGATAACTCTTCCCACCATAACCCAAACACCAATACCTAGTCTTCATAACGTCCCATGGAATTACCCACCTGATAAGGGCACTGGAGAGCCCGTAACAGAAATAGGGGGGATGACTCGGTCAGGGCGCCTCTACACCTCTGTTGAAGTGGAAAGGAAAAGGAAGGGGAAGGATATAGAAGGAGAATGCTCCAACCAACCAACAGATCAGGAGATGTCAGAATTCACCAAAGCTTTAGGCAAGGTCGACTACAATATCATGGAACAACTTAGGAAAGCCCCAGCCAATATTTCAATGTTGGGTTTACTGCTTACTTCTGAAGTGCACCGGAATGGTTTAATAAAGATCCTCAAGGATGCTCATGTGCCTGAGAGTTTCACGCAAGATAATCTACATGACATGGTGAGTCTCATCATGGCCCCAAACATCATCACCTTCTCCGATGACGAGATTCCAGCTGATGGAACAGGCCATACCTGGGCTCTACATATCGCTGTAAGAACAAGAGAAAAAATGATAGCCAAAGTATTGATAGATAATGGGTCGGCTTTAAACGTGTGCCCGTATTCTACCCTAGAAAGGCTGGGAATGGACCAAACTTACTTGAAAAATAGTGGTATGATCATTCGTGCCTTTGAAAAATAGTGGTATGATCAAAGGGAAGCCATGGGGGAAATTGAAATGCCTGTTGAGATAGGACCAGTAACCTTCACAATTAAATTCCAAGTCTTGCACATTCCAAGCCATGGGGGAAATTGAAATGCCTATTTACAATTTGCTGTTAGGAAGACCTTGGATTCATTCGGTGGGTGTAGTGCCTTCTAGCCTTCATCAGAAAGTCAAGTTCATCGTGGGCTCCAAGCTAATCTCTATTTTCACTGAAAAGGAGCTCACTGTATACAAAGCTGATATGGTTACATCTGACACTGAACTACCCTCTTGCTTTCAGTCATTCGAATATATCATTGTTGTACAGAAAGAAGATCAAGTGGAGCCGAAATATTCTAAGAATTCTCAGATGATAGTACGGTACTTTAAAGCAAATTGTTTTCATCCGGGCAAAGGCCTAGGGAGATGTTTACAAGGAAGACCCAAAATTGTAGAAATACCGTCGGCTTAACCCACCTTTGGGTTGGGATATGAACCCACAAGAAAGGAGAAAATAGTAGCAACGCGGAAGAAGAAGGCTGATAAGAAAGCTGTTGTGGAACTCTCAGACCAATTCAAATAGTTGGACATGGGGGAAGGAATATCTATATTAAGTAAGAAGAAGAGAAAGGTCCAAGAAGAAGCGCTCGTCATGACGGCCAGCATCGAAATAATCCAAGATGGATCCATTCAAGCGATGTTGCCAGGCGAAAAGTTGCATAATTGGGCAAGCAAAGACATCATCTGTGCTCGCAAGTTTCGGTACAAAGCCCACTAGAGCGAGATCCTGGAGCAATTGATTTGCCATAAACAAAATTTTTCCTTTTAATTTATTTGTCTTAACTTTTAAAATCAAGTTATCAATGAAAAAAATATTCCTTTCTTGTTTGATTCATTGTACACTATTTTTCATGCCAGGGACCCTTGCATCTGATATCTTACTCAGCTAATTCAGAGAATGCCAATCCTGATAAATGATAACTTGAACACCGAGTTTGATTACCGACAACTGGGAATTGAAGAAGATGTAAATTTTTCAGAAGAAGTGTCAGAGGAAATTCGGGAACAAATAGAAAGACATGAAAATTGTAATACCCCAAACATTGAGGAAACAAAAACCGTTAATTTGGGAAATGAAGGGGACCCAAAGGAACTTAGAATTGGTGCAGGCCTAGATCACTGGCAGCGCAAAGAATTACTAGAATTATTGCGTGCATACTTGGATGTTTTCGCATGGTCCTATCAAGACATGCCCGGGCTGGATGAATCCATTGTGGAACATAGATTACCTTTGAACCCGCAGATGAAATCCTTTAAGCAGAAGCTAAGAAGATTGAAGCCTGAATGGAGCCTGAAGATCAAAGAAGAGGTGTTTAAACAACTCTAGGTAAGATTCCTGCAAGTAGTAGAGTATCCCCAATGGCTGGCTAATAGTGTCCTGGTACCTAAGAAAGATGGCAAGGTGCGGATGTGCATTGACTTTCGGGATCTCAACAGGGCTAGTCCAAAGGATGATTTTCCTTTCCCACATATAGACTTGCTTGTTAACAACATAGCCAGTCAAGGAATGTTTTCCTTCATGGACGATTTTTCGGGATATAATCAGATCAAGCTGGCTAAATAGGATCGGGAGAAGACTGCTTTCATTACCCCTGGGGAGTATACTATTATAAAGTCATGTCATTCGGACTTCGCAATGCAGGGGCAACCTACCAAAAAGCCATGGTAACCTTATTCCATGACATGATGCATCAAGAAGTAGAAATCTATGTGGATGACATGATTGTCAAGTCCAAGCAGCGGAAAGACCACCTGTTCAACCTACGCAGGGTGTTTGACCGCCTCCGTAGGTATCAACTTAAGCTAAATCCTGCCAAATGCACATTTGGAGTATCTTTAGGGAAGCTACTGGGGTTTATAGTCAATGAAAAGGGGATAGAGGTTGATCCTGCCAAAGTAAAGTCCATCGTTGAAATGTCGGCACCAAAGGGGGAAAAGGAGGTTCGATCTTTTCTAGGAAAATTGAACTTTATTAGTAGGTTCATCGCCCAAATGACCCACCTGTGCGAACCTATTTTCAAGCTCCTTAAGAAAGACGTTCCAAAAGAGTGGGATGATAACTGTCAAATAGTTTTTGAGAAAATTAAAGAATATCTTCGGAATCCCTCTGTCCTTTGTTGATGTACATGTCAGTGTTAGATACTTCCATGGGATGTGTTTTGGGGCAGCACAATGAAACGGGAAGAAAAGAGCAAGCCATTTACTACCTCAGTAAGAAATTTCTGCCGTATGAAGCAAAGTATTCTGATCTCGAGAAAACCTACTGCACATAAGCCTGGGCAGCTCACAGGCTTCGACACTACATGCTCTATCATACCACCTTCCTCATCTCTCAAATGGATCCCCTCAAGTATATATTCGAGAAACCAACCCTGTCCAGCAAAATTGCTTGATGGCATATAATCCTATTAGAATTCAACATCGTGTTCACTACCCGTAAAGCAGTCAAGGGGCAGGTGATAACTGATTATCTGGTTGAGAACCCTATTAATGATTATCAATCCATGAAGCCCCAATTTCCCAATGAAAATATACTATGCGTTGATGATGCATCTGAAGAGCAAGAACCAGCCGGGTGGAAAATGTTTTTTGACGACGTTGCTAACAAAAGGGGAGCCGGCATTGGGGCAGTGATAGTGTCAAGAACAGGCAGTCATTATCCTATTGTGGTTAAGCTACACCTTGAACTCTACACCAATAACATCGCTGAGTATGAGGCTTGCATCCTGGGACTAAGATTGGCATTAGAAATGAAGATTGACGAATTAGTTGTTCATGGCGATTCAGATCTGGTTATTCAGCAATCCAGGGACGTGTACCAAACTCGAGATACTAAACTTTCCCCGTATCATCAACAGGTCAAAGATTTGTGTCAGCTATTCAAAAGCGTGGATTTTCGTCACGTACCCCGAGCTGAGAACAACTTTACCGATGCCTTAGCTACGTTAGCTACAACAATCAAGGTCAACAAGGGCACTGAAATACCCCCTCTACAGATCTTTACCAGGGATGTCCCCTCCTATTACTTGCACACAACTATTGAACCCTACTAGAAACCATGGTTTTATGACATCCAGAGGTATATCCAAGCCAGGACATTCCCCGATACAGCAACACAACGCGATAGGAAGACCATTTGTCATTTGGCAGGACACTACTTCATGGCTAGAAATGACCTTTTCAAGAGATTATGGTTTGGACCTCTAAGATGTGTCAATACCATCGAAGCCAAAGTTATTATGGAGGAAGTGCACGAGGGAGTTTGCGGTCCCCACATGAATGGCCACACGCTTGCAAAGAAGATTCTCCGGATAGGGTATTACTACAATGGAGTCAGATTGCATTAGATATGTTCTTCGCTATCACAAATGCCAAATACATGGGGATAAGATCAAAGCACCATCGACTGAGCTCCATTCTATGTCAACCCCATGGCCTTTTTCTATGCGGGGGATAGATATGATTGGTTCAATCACTCCTAAAGCTTCCAACGGCCATCGCTTCATCCTGGTCGCCATTGATTATTTTACTAAATGGGTGGAAGCCATCTCCTACGTCCACGTCACCAAGAGGGTCGTAGAAAGGTTCATAAAAAATCACATCATCTGCCGGTACGGGATTCCCGAGTCGCTCATTACTGACAATGCTTCCAATCTAAACAACGAGTTGATGTCAAAGCTATGCTGAACATTTTGCATTACTCACCGGAATTCGGTCACTTACCGGTCTCAGATGAATGGAGCAGTGGAAGCAGCCAACAAGAACATTAAGAAAATACTCCGAAAAATGATTAACAACTACAGAGATTGGCATGAGAAACTTCCTTTTGCACTAATGGCTTACCGAACTACTATGAGGGTCTCCACCGGAAGCACTCCTTTCGAGTTGGTCTACGGCACCGAGGCGGTCATCCCTGTTGAGATTGAGATTCCTTCTTTAAGAATCTTAACAGAAACCAAACTAGATGAAGCAGAATGGATGAAAGATCGGTATGCCCAACTCTGTTTGCTGGATGAGAAGCGGCTAGTTGCGATTTATCACGCTTAATGCTATAGAAGGCAAATGGCCAGAACGTTTGATAAGAAAGTACAACCTCGATCATTCCAACCGGGAGATTTGGTACTCAAAAAGGTGTTTCCCCATCAGGAGGCAGCACAGGGAAATTTGCTCCAAATTATGAAGGGCCATTCGTGGTAAAAAAGGTCCTGACTGCAGGAGCTCTAGTTTTGGAGGAAATGGATGGCCAAGAATTCCCTAACTCATTGAATTCAGATGCTGTCAAACACTACTATATATGATTCTGAAAGTTGGACCTTTAGTTTCTGTGAAGAAGCAATAAAATCTACTCTCCTCATTCTCCACTAATCAATAGGGTAGTGTTTCAAGGGTAAAGTTCTATGGACTAAACAATCTAATTCCAAGATGATGAGAGGCCCTCATTTCATTTTCTATCCAATTAAAATGCATATATATATAACCTTTGTCAAACCCTTAGAGCCGGTTACTTTCTTTCAAGAACATTCCCCAACAAAGTGATCATGTTAAGTCAAAGTAGAGGCACTGAAAAAAAAAAAAGAAAAAGAAGAACCCTTGAAGTATTACTTTAAGTTCGCACAAACATTGGTATTAACGTCATTGGTAACAAAAAAAAAAAAAAAGGTGTGCGATGAAATACCCGAAGAAAGATGGGAATACGCAGAAAAAGTGCCATTAACCCAAAAACTATTGATGGTAATCACCAGTAGAATGGTAGGCTTGAGCCTTTTCCTTTTCTTTCAAAAGTAAAAACCCACACCACAAACCCTAAAAGTCCTCTCAGATTAGAGTTAAATTGACTAGTCCAAATGAGCTTACTAAAATATGCCATTGGCTGGAGAATGATGTAAGTAGCGTTTAGGAGCTTCTCAACCGAAACCGGAGACCAAGCTGAGGAAAGAGAGAGAAAGAAGAGAGAAAAGTTAAGCACTTCCCGAGGATGCGGTGAAAACCCGAAAGGGCGTCGTAGGTAAAAAGGTAGGGATGTGGCAAGATACAAAACTGTCGACCCTGGTGAAAACCTGCAAAGGCGTATTGGTGCTAAAATGACAGAGCTGGGACTGGTGAAAACCCTCAAGGGCACTAGTAGTAAAAAAGGCAAAAGAAAAAAAAAAAAAAAAAAAGGAAAAAGGAGGGTTGGGAACAAGAGATTTAGATGTAAGAAATTGCTCAGGTTACTACATTCCCCAGGAGTTAATGTATGAAAGCAACAGTGTAAAAGTCGAAAGGCATCTTGAAAGGCATTCTCCGGCTTAGCCCAGTTAGGGTTAAAGGAAGCAGGGGTTCCTTTCGCGGGACAATCAGTGAGTTAGAGAATCAAACAAAAGGGAGCTATCTTTCATTAAGCTGCGATTGTCATTTAATTTTTCCCAAATTTGTTGCTATATTAATCATGCAGGGAAGTCATACCAAAAGTACGGGAGGTCATGAATTCATAAGACAAAAAGAGGCATAATACTAAACAAAGTATGTTTTTCTACAAATGCAGAAATCAGTAAATCTAAGAGCGAGGGGCGAAAATATATCGCTCCCCGTCATCATTAGAGGAGGAATTAGCTATGTAAGGATCCACTGGCTCGCCAGTCACAAGAGGAGCACTCGAAGAAGTACCAGCTGTAGAAGACCCAGGCCGGCCTCGCTCATAGTCCGCACATCTGGCCAGAAGCATGTCCCTCTCTCGAGTAAGGGACTCCACAGTCTCCCATAAAGACTGACTATCCATCACATCACCCTCTAGGGAAGGAGAACTGCCTAGAATGCCTCGTGGCCGCCAACGTACCCTCGCAGCACTCAAAGGTGGGTCATCATATGTCGATCTGGCTGCTGCTAGCTGCATCTCCATTGAAACTATCTCAGCGTCTCTCATCCTCAACCGATAATGCAACATCCGTATCAGACGGCGGTTCTCCCGCCTGTGACGACACCTTGAACAATCATAGCAATCAAGAAGTCAGTATACCCTACAGGAGGTAAAGGAGTCTCAATGAGAAGATCCCCAAGTCTACTAGGACCCAACACGTAGCGTCAAAGCCAATAATGATAGGCCTCAGTCGCAAGGGGCATGACAGAGAAGGGACCATCATCATCAACGTGAGGAAGCAAAGATCTCCATGTATCCATAACTTTCTCCACCAATGCTCTAGGGATCGACGCCTCAACGACAATAGTAAACTCAGCTATAGATGCTAAATAAGGGATATCCTGACTCCTACCAAGCTGTCGTAGAACTCGAATACCGAAGAAAGGGGCAATGCCTCCCAGGCTTGCAAGGGGCACGAAGGCCCTCCTGGAAGGTCAAACTCTCAAGCAATACCTACCAACCAGTCCTGAATACCACCGGACGGTGCCCGACCTCATGCTCTAGAGATAGTCAGCCCAAGATGCAACGGTCTGCGAAAATCTCCCCTCATCTGCCATGACACCCTGAGATCTCGCCAGGGAATGTATATGGTCAAGCTCAGGATACCATGTATGCTGGAACAAAGGTGTAACAAACAAGTGTCCAATCGCCCAGAGCTGGAAGAGAGTAGCACGTCCCCAGAAACGAGTGTCAATGGTCTACTGGAATCTCGTAAGACTCACGAAGGTCTCCCCTACAATCATAGGAGCATAGGAATGCCCCTTACGGGTCAAGGCTAGCGGTGCACAGAGTCGACAGTCCACTAAATCATCTTCTCGTGGGAACACCAAGAAGTTCAGCAGAAGCAAGGCTAAAGTAACCATACGAGAAACAGCCCAATCCTGGGAAGTGTGCCACTGACCTGAATGAACTTGCATACTCGTGGGAAACTTGAAACGGGAAAAGAGGAACTCTGCTGGGATATAAGGAAACTGGGGCAAAGAAGAAGACGAAAGAACTGCACGTTTGAATCCGAGCTGGGACGAAACCACTATAATACAACCATCTGGAAATAGGGGCCCTACAATGTCAGCAGAAACATCTCGGAAACCAAGAAGAAACCCATACTCGTGAGGAGTAGGGGTAAGCTCGCACTCTCCAAAGCGAAAAAAGATAAATCAGGCTGCCAGAAGGGAATCACTGCCTCCATGAGCCTGGGAATGAGCCGCACCGATAGAAGTGAAGCCACCCGACCAAAGGACCGGCGAAAGATATCCTGCTCATCCGGAGGGTAACTACTGTGCCAGACTCTCAATCGACTCAAAACTGTATCTGTCATCCTAGAAAGGTAAGCCAAGATAAGAGATATTAATATACCATACATGCAATGCAAGTAATAATAAAATAAAATAAACAACTAACACAAACAGAATGAATGAAAGATTTCAAATGATAAAACAAATTTCCTACATGCACATCTTGATTTTCCAACTTCAAATCATATCTCAAGGGTTTTCTGTCTTTTTCCTTCAAAAAGATTTTATTTCTAAAAAACTTTTTCTAACTCTTTTCCTAATTTCTAAAAATTCCGACAGAATTTCTTTTGAAAATGGCCCCTACAACACCCATGACATCGACACAAAACACAAAACGTGCACTTCACATGGTCACAATCATATAACATCAGCACCCGTACACACTTTTCAATTTTTCAAAATTCTCAAAGCACATGTTTTATTTTTCCAATAAATCAATGGTTTTCAAAAATATCCTAAAATTCCCCAAAATTCTTTCAAATGTTTTCAAAAAATATTCCTACCTTTTTCAAATTTTAAACTCTAAAAATCCCATCAATTTCTTAAGTTTTCTCGTTTTTCTAAATTTTCTAAGTATTTTCCTATTTTTTAAAAAATCAAAAATTCACCGAGTTTTCAAAAAATACGAAACTTCATACGGTTGTTAAACACATTTTTCTAAGGCACATTGCACAAAAATATAGCCAGAAAACCTAATGCCCAAGCTTGTAAGAACAAATCCCCTATTCTTGCAAAAAATCCCCTTCACATATTCACATATAATCACTCAAATTCAATCAAACAAGCACCAAAATGCAAAAATAATATCACCATCATGTTCAAAACACATCAAAACATCAATTTCCACTATTCACACGATTCAAACGAAGTTCTATGCATCAAAATCAACAAAATTTGAAAACTCATTTTTTGAAAGTTCTCCGGAAAAATCTTCTCCTCCGGCGACTTTTCTGGCTACATGGTCTCCTTTCGGCAATCACCCGTGGTCTCCAAGAAGTACTCCTTCAATGTCCAAGACGGTTTCCTCGCAATGTCTTCCGAATTTGTGAAAAACTCCCAAAATCCCACAACTCTTCGAACCAGAATTTTTTTTGGTTTTAATCTTAAGCCTGGCGCCACTAGCAGAGGCACCAAGCTTCTTGTGCCAAAGGCGCCACTCCTAGTGGCGCCAGTGTCCAATTCTAGGCAACTTTGCCCCCTTTCCCGCCAAATCTCATTTTCGAAGGCCTTTTTGGCCCGCTATCCCTTTTCGACCCCTGTTATCGAAAGATTCCCAATGTCCGTCCCTCCAACTGCCTCGCGGTCAACATGGGACTCTTACTTTTATCGTTTTTTGTCTTTGACAAGCAAAGACAGAAAAAGAGCGGCAGCTGTAAGCACCCCATTTTTGACCGCTCAGTAGTCTACACTCCGTCCAGACTTGTGTTCAAGTCATTGTGGGCATATTCCAACCGAAACCAACTTTCTAAATCCAAAATCCCGTCTGTCCATTGCTTCGTAGGCCCGCCAAGCCCAAATAGAGGCAAAATGACCAAAATGCCCATAGGAGCATTATCCTTTCCAATTTCAACTCCAACCTCTCTCTCAAGACAGTTGATTCCTTGAGATGGTAAATCTATTCCAAACCAGGCATGTCCTTCCGAAGACGGTAAGTCCCCTTTCCAACTCCAAATCAGGCACGTCTTTCTAAAGACGGTAAGTCTCCTTTCCAATCTCTCTCTCAAGACAGTTTATTCCTTGAGACGGTTCCAAATCATATACGTCTTTCTGAAGACGGTAAGTCCCCTTTCCAATCCTTCTCTCGAGACAGTTTATTCCTCGAGACGGTTCCAAATTAGGCACGTCTTTTCAAAAACGATAAGACCCCTTTCCAATTCCAATCCCTCTCTCAAGACAGTTTATTTCTCGAGATGGTTCCGAATCACGCACATCTTTCCGAAGATGATAAGACCCCTTTCCAATCTCTCTCTCGAGACAGTTTATCCCTCGAGACGGTTTTAAATCAGGCACGTCTTTCTGAAGACGATAAGACCCTTTTCCAATTCCAATCCCTTTCTCGAGACAGTTTATTTCTCGAGACGGTATGACACGTTTTTCAAAGAAAATCTCTTCAAAATGGTAAGTTCCCTTAAACCTATCGACCGGGAGGAGAGCCCAAGTCCCCTAGATGGTAGAATGGTCCACCTTTGGTGCTTGCTAGCCCGCCAATGTAGAAATGTCCGTTTAGGCACGCCTTCCGAGAAAATTGACTTCTCAAGCGCTAAGTCCCTTTAGTAGCTTCCCAAGATCAGGCAATCTTGGAATAATCGCGAACCGTTAGAGTAGTGGAAATACTCGCAAACATCACAGCTGTTAGAGTAGTGGAATTACTCGTAAACAGGTCGATATAGGGAATTGCCAACAAACCCCTGTGTCACGACGATCACCGTCAGAGTGGAGGAAACACTCAAAACCCAGGTCAACACCAGTGCCTGCTAACCCATTTCGGTGAAAAATGACCAAACTGCCCCTTGGGCCTTTTCCGAGACTTTCTAGTCAAGATAACCATTCTGCCCTTAGGCATCCGAACGCCCCGGGAACCATGCCAGCTCTAGGTATCAAACCGGTAGCCTTCTGAGATTACTTCTTATAGTATCCTCAACCTTCTTCTACCTTTCCAAATCATTCCGAGTTAGTTCCGGCAAACCTAGTACAAAATAACCGTTTTGCCTCTAGTGGGCCGGTCTCATTTTCCAACCACACCGGCTCTAGGTATCAAACCGGTAACTTCCTGAGAATACTTTTTATAATATTCTCAACCTTCCTTTACCTTTTCGGATCATGCTGAGTCAGTTCCGACAAACCTGGTACAAAATGATCGTTTTGCCCCTGGTGGGCCGGCCTCCTTTTCTGACCACACCGGCTCTGGGAATCAAACCGGTAACCTTTGGGAACATTCTGAATAATGTTTTCAAATCTCGAGTCTTCTTTCGGGACAATCCGAGTCCGTCCTGGTAGCTTTCCGGCCCGATTGACCGTTTTGCCCCTAAAGGCCTAGTCAACCCTTCCGGCACATCCTATCCTCACTTTTCAAGTCAAATACCACTAGGACACTATCCTAAGTATTCCTATCCTTTTCCTGACCTTCCGGGCCAATCCCGGTCCCTTAAATCATTCCTAAACTTTCCGGAGTCACTCCTAGTGAAGTCAGGCTAAAAATTGCATGGTACTTACTAGTACAGGCGCCCAAATCTAGTCAAAGATACGTTGTTTGCCGACTTATATACTTTCCTAACTGGCTGGCGCCACTAGTAGTGACACCAAGCCAAAAAATGGCCTGGCGCCACTACTAGTGGTGCCAGAAGCATTTTTGGCCTAGCGCCACTACAGCAGGTGCCAGGTCTGTCCTACGTCTATAAATACAGAGCCTTTTCCAGCATGAAAGAAGTTTGAAAATCAGTCTAAAACACCAATATTCAATATACAGAGCTCAAAAACTCCAAAAACCCTAGCCTCCCTAGGTTTTCCAAACCCTAGCCACCATACACTAAACCCTAGCCTTCTATACACTCATACACACCCCTATACACTTATATACTAGCCTCCAACCCTCCTTTGAAGACTTGAAGAGCTACAATCCGAAGTTTGAAGATTGAAGATGACTCTTGAGGATTGAAGATGAAGATCAAGACGAAGACCGAAGATAAGCAAGGCAAGCAAAATAAACAAGGCATACGGTAGCCTTTCTCTTTAAAATTTTGCACTTCCCCCCTCTCTCTTCTCTCTCCTAACCCACTTGGGTTTTCTCTATTTTAATCCCCCATCTCTTTCCCCCCCTTTCTTTGCATGCTTGAAACAAGGGGACTCCCGGTTCATGTGTAGGATTAGACTATCGGAGGGTCACCGTGTCAGGGGCTTTCCTTTAGGCTAACGGGAGACCACGTGGGTTTGGCCCCCTTGATTATGTGGTGAAGCCTTAACCTTGTATGTTCACGACCCCAAACTTGCATTGTGCATATTATGATCTTGCATCTTCCAAAAAATTGCTTTCTAACTCGTTTTCAAAATTTGCATTAAACTTGTTTTCAAAATTGCATCAAAATCTTCTTTTCAAAATCACAATCCTAGGGTGATTCTAGCCTTTCCATAGCTAGGGTTTCTTTAGGAAAGTGGTACATTTAAAGTGACTTTTATGGTCCATATTTTCAGTCCTTGTTGTTTTCAAAACCACTTTCTTAAAGTGGTTCTAGCCTTCTTATGGTTAGAATCGCTTTAAGAAGCTGAGATGTTTCTATACTTTTCAAAAAACTTTATTTTCAAAAATCTCTTTTCCTAAAACCTCCTCTTTCAACGTGCTTTCTAAAAACTCTCCTTTCCAAAGTTGTTTTCAAAAACTCCCTCCAAAAATCTATTTTCCGAAACTTCTCTTTTTAAACTCCTTTCCAAAACGCTCTCTTCAAGGATTTTCCAAAAATGTTCCCTAAAGTGGATATGATTGAACAATAGTTAGTTAAAGACTCTCATAGGTGAATCTAGGGTAGATTGACATGTAGGTACCGAAAGGGCGGGGTAGGGTGATGGCTTAGTGCGTCTTCGCTACGCGTAACCAACCTCCGAACCTAGATCACTATTTTCATAGACCAAAACGGAGTTATTTTTCTAAAAAGGGCTAAATGTTTTCCAAAGGTTGCCAAACAACCTATTTTCCTAAAAAAACCCTCTCTTGAGGAGATATTTTCAAAATTGTTTTCCAAAAACCCTAAGTGTAGTCTTCGGATTATTCTTAGTTTTTAGGTGAACTAACTCACCTTAATCAAGTTAGGTGGCGGCTCTAAATCTTTTTCAAAAGCCCTTTATTCAAACCAATTCTCAATTCCAACCTAGTCGCACTCATTCTTCTAGGAGGGTGAGTTCTAACGTGAGAGTACAGTATTTTTCCCGCTTGCGTGTGTATTCCCCGAGTGCGAAAAATCTGGGCGCGACATGTCGGAACTGACTCGGAATGATCCAGAAAGATAATGGAAGGTCGAGACTACTATAAAAAGCATTCTCGAGAGATTATCGGTTGGATACCCAGAGCTGGTGTGGTCCCCGGGGCGTTCGGATACCTAGGGACAAAATGGTCATCTTGATCGAAAAGTCTCGGAATTGGCCTAAAACCGACTAGAAGGCACCTAATCATGCTAGACTGACTTTAAGACAATCTTGGAAGGGCGGACTTACACTCTGAGGACTTAGGTACTTTCTCGAGAAACATGCCGAAAAATGGCCATAGGGGTAGTTTGGTCATTTTTTACTGAAGTGGGCTAGCAGGCATCGGTGTTGACCTGTGTTTTGAGTGTTTTCGGCACTCTGACGGTGGTCCTGTGATTCAGGATTTTATTGGCAATTCCCTATACCGATCTATTTGTGATTATTTTCACTACTCTGACAGTTGCGATGTTTGCGAGTACTTCAGCTACTCTGACGGTTCGCGATCATTCCCGAGACTGCCTAATTTCGGAAAGCTACTAAAGGGACTTAACGCCTAAGAAATGAACTCTCTCAGAAGGCGTTCCAAAATGGACATTTCTGCTTTGGCAGGCTAGCAGGAGCTAAAGGTGGACCGTTCTACCATCTAGAGGACTTGGGGTATCATCCCGGTCGACGGGTTTGAAGGGACTTACCATTCCAAAGAGATTTTCTTTGGAAAATATGCTGGATTGGATAGACTTACTGTCTCGAGGAATTAACTTTCTCAAGAGAGGGATTGGAATTGGAATTGAAAAAAGAATTGGAAAGGGGACTTACCGTCTTCAGAAAGACGTGCCTGATTTGGAATTAGACTGAACAATGCCCCCTTAGGCATTTTGGTCATTTTGCCTCTATTTGGGCCTAGTGGGCCCGTGAAGCAATGAATCGACTGGATTAGGACTAGAATTCTAGAATATGTCCATGTTGACTTAAACTCAAGTCAAGACGGACTGGAGACTGCCGAGCGGGCAAAAATGGGGTGCTTACAGCTGCCCCTCTTTTTTTGGTCTTTGCTTGTCGAAGACAAAAAACGATAGAGTAAGAGTCCCATGTTGACCGTAAGGCAATCGGAGGGACGGACTTTGGAAATTTTGGAAGACGGGATTATAGAAACGAATATTGGGCCCGAAAAGCATTTGAAATTGAGTTTTGATGGGAAAAAGAGCAAAGCTGCCCAGAATTTGGAACTGGCTCCACTAGGAGTGGCGCCTTTGGCAAAGTTGGCTTGGCACCACTGGTAGTGGCTCCAGGCCTAGGAACAAAACCAGAAAAATTTTTGGTTCGAACACTTGTGGGATTTTAGAAAATTTTCGCAAATCTGGGAGACATTGCGAGGAGACCGACTTGAACATTGACGAAGCACTTCTTAGGGATCATGGGTGATTGCCAGGAGTAGACCACGTCATCGGAAAAGCTGCCGGAAGAGATTATTTTGCCGGAGAACTCCAAGAGGTGAGTTTTCAATTTTTTGTTGATTTTGATGTGTAGAATTCCGTTTAAGTCATGTGAATAGTGAAAATTGATGGTTTGACATGTTTTGAACATTATGGTGATGTTATTTTTGCATTGTGGTGTTTGTTGGAGTGAATTTGAGTGACATTACGTGATTATGTGAAAAGGGTTTTCTACAGGAATTGGGGGCTTGTTTCTACAGGCTTGGGTATTGGGTTTTTTGGCTAGATTTTTATACTGTGTGCCTTAGAAAAATGTGTTTAACAACTGTGGGAAGTTTCGTGATTTTTTGAAAACTTGCTGATTTTTTGATTTTTTAAAAATAGAAAAATACTTAGAAAATTAGGAAAAATGGGAAATTAATGGAGTTTAAAATTTAGAAAAATGTAGGAATTTTTTAGAAAACATTTGAAATGATTTTGAGGAAGTTTAGGACATTTTTTGGAAACCATTGATTTATTGAAAAAATAAAACATGTGTTTTGAAAATTTTAAAAATTAAAAAGTGTGTGCAGGTGCTGATGTCACGTGATTGTAACATTGTGAAGTGCACGACTCGTGTTTTGTGTTGATGCTGTGGGTGTTGTAGGGACCATTTTTTAAGCAAAACTCTATCAAAATTTTTAGAAATTAGGGAAAGAGTTGGAAAAGGTTTAGAGTAAAATCTTTTTGAAGGAAAAAGACCCTTGAGATTTGACTTGAAGTTGGAAAATCAAAAGGTGTAGGAAATTTGTTTTGACTTATCATTTGAAATTTATTATTATTATTATTATTTTTTTGTTTTTATTATTTATTTACTTTATTTTGTTATTATTTATCCATATGTATCGTGTATTAACACCTCTTAACTTGGCTTACCTTTTCAGGATGGTAGATGCGGGTGATGATGGTTCTGAGAGGAGACGTCGCTTGGGGAAGACAACTCGAACAAATTCCACCTGCGGTTCCAGTCGATCCAGAGGTAGCCGATGATCTACCGGACGGGCCTCTTCTAGTCAGAGCAGACAGGGGAGTAGACCACCTGTCGACCCCTTTCCTCCAGTTGAGTAGGCCTTTGCGGAGGAGATTGGTTCTGAGGTGGAGGTACCGGGTCTAGGCGACCAGGTGACCGGTTATGGGAGAGCCTCCTCTAGACATAGGCAAACGAATGTTGATTTGGGTGACCTGGAGGTACCAAACATAACCACTGTTCGGGGATCTTGCTTATCATCCTAGTGTATACTTTAGACAGCATTTGCCCCCTCCTCGGGTACACACAGCTTTTAGAGGAGCTATTCATCAGGTCTTCGTGACCATGCAGCGGGCTGCTCCATCATATCGTGCTTTCTTGGCTGAGATCGGATTTAGAGCCTTCATGGGATTACAAGCTAACCGCCTGAACCGACATTTGGCACTGGCACTGGTTGAGTGGTGGTTTGGAGAGACGGGGACCTTTTATTTTGTTGGCTTTAAGTTGGGTCCCACCCCCTTGGATTGGGCGATCATCACGGGGCTTTCGTTCGTCGGCCAGCAGATCACTTTACAATCAGTCAGTAGAGACGAGGCCTGCATTTTGCTGGAATTGCCCCCTCTTGAGCGTTCTGCCTTTCCAGTCTCTTGGCTCAGTTAGGATGACCATAGTTTTGCTGCTGAGCCATCGCCTGCCAGGCGGGACATTATAAGAAGGCGACTTGTTTTGTACCTCATATTCAGCTGCTTCTGCAACAACAACAAGTCACTCGTGCATTTTCATTTGGTGAGCATAGTAGCTGATCTTAGGGCTTTATCTGAGCTAGATTGGGGGTCCTTCTCCTTTGGCTGCTTCCTTCAATCAATGTGGGTCTAGACTTCTTCCCGTTGCGGCAGCATTACTAGTTTCTGGCCCTTTCTTATCTGGTGGAGCTATGAGTAGCTGCTTGTTCGTCGCCCTACAACTGTCAAGGACGACCTTTATCCTCATGCTTTGAGGTGGGCTCGTGACCCGGTGGCCCAACAATCGGAGATTACTGACTTTGTGACACTACGGGCGAACCTGGAGTTGATTAAGGCAAGAGATGTGACTTGGAGGCCCTTTATCGGGTTAGTTCATTATGAGACTATACAGTACTTGGTCCCGATATCCTTGTCGAGGGTTGCTTTTCTTACTGATGATACTTAGGAGTCCTATCTCGGAGAGCGACACTGGCGGCAGTTTCATGAGTTCCGATCAGCAGGAGCTTCGCCGGAGTATATGTTTGGGGCCTTCGTGGCGGAAATGCCTATCCCCTATCAGGAGCGGCAGCCGAGTGTTGAGTTCTTGCTTCCTTCGGAAACAAATTATGCAGCACACTTTGGGACTCATTCTGTCGGTGCCTTCACCCGGTTTGAGGTAGTAGTTGGCGGATACACTGTGGGCCAGGAGATGGTTGACTTATGGTGCCGAGCCAGAGGATATGTGCCCCAGGCTAAGTTTACTACTGTGAGGGATTAGAAGGATCGATACCAGATGGAGCAAGATCAGTATCAGGCAGAGGTGGCTTCCTTGACAGCTCGGATAGCTTAGATGGGAGGTGGCAGGGTATGTCGTCTTTTCCTTCATTATTCTTGCTCTGCTGTTGTTTAGTTCTTCTTTCATGTGGTTGATTTTGGTTCTGTCTTCTCTACAGGATGCTGGTGCTTCGAGTAGTTATCTGCCTCCTCCGATGCCGAGTTTCGGGGATTTCGATCCAGATGACATTGACTTTGACCTTTGATAGATGCCCCTTGTGGAGACTCTGATCTTCCTTTGCCCCTATTCCTGACATGTATTTATGTTAGACAGTTTTATTCCTGTAGATTTTGCATAGAGATAGACATTTACGAGCTAGCCAAGGATCAAAATTTTGTTTCGAAAGGTCGTTTTGGTGGGCTCGGAAATGGAAACTTTTCGAAAACACGATGGAAACAGGGAAAAAAAGGGAAATATAAAGAAACATTTGGAAACATAACTTAATGTCCATTAATATATAATTTTAATGCTAATATGACAATAATGGAACATGTTTGTGGGGTATATATTCATTGGGACTATAAAAACATAAATAAAATTGAGTAGTAACTAGTAAGTGATAACACAAATGCAAAAATGGACAATAAAATAAGCAAATATGTCAAGTTTTTATATAATAACATCTAAATATAAATATACACCAAGGCAATATGATAAATAAGCAACACATACCATACCAATAGATCACATCCAACCAGCTGTGGAGTGCCGAGCAGATGCATAAACTGGCCCAGGATCTGGATATGCACTAAGAGATACATGATATGTGTTCTGAATATATCGATAATAATCACCCCAACTCATGTAATTGCAATACCATGCCTCATAATTTGCCTTGTATCTCTAAAACTCCTCCACAGAACATCCATATTGTTCGGTAGGTGGTGCACCTAGCCGACCTCCTATCTATCCATATCCATGTCCAAGCCCATAGCTATGAGATGATGATGCTTGTGAATCATATGCACTTCCATAACCATAAGAAGGTAATCCATAACCATATGAATGATATCCAGATGATGATCCCTGATCATATGAGTGATATCCAAAACCCCGATTAAGTGAGTGATATCCAGACCCTTGACCATATGAGTGACGTCCAGATAATGATCCTTGACTATAGTGATCACTTATACTCATATCAGATAATCCACTATTAATCATGTCAACTCCACGCATAATAGAATCTATGGCATGTGGATTGTCAAGATTTTGTTGCACACCACGTGAATGGAAATGGCGGCGTTCACCTCATTCGTACTAACGTAGGTGTCGAGAGCCATGATCTTCATCTTGTGTAGCATGAGTGAATCCTTGCTCTTCAGTAAAATGAATTCCATGTAGGCTTTAACTTCTTCTTCCTCCTTGCGATGAACCACTAATATTTCCACCAGTAACTCCACCACTATCTCCACCATGTATAGTATCATCAAATCCACCACCATCATCATTGTCATCGTCATCACCATCACCATCACCATTACTATCACTATCACCACCACCACCACCACCGCCACCACTACCACCACCACCATCATCATCACTGCTAAGAGTAAGAGGTGCATTTTGATTTAATGTACTATGCCTTGGTCTACTTGATCCAGCTCCAAGGAATCCCATAGTTGACCAACGTGGTCGCATGGAACTTTGACTTTGCCCTATTCCACCAGCTTCATCATTTGAATGATGATTAGCCCATGTAGCTAAGAAAGTGTTTGGTTTAGTTGGTTGACCATCATCATCTAGCTCATCTAAAAGTGCATCACCTGGATCATCCAACCACTCTGAAATTCCTTCATCTTCTTCAAATATATTACTTAAATCAATTGGTTTGAATTCTGATCCCCAATCTTCATTCATAAGAAATTTTAGCTTTAATCTCATGTTATATTGTGCAAACACTAGCTTTTCTAATTTTGCATAATTGAGTCGATTACGCACTTTTGTGTAAATATGGGCAAAAGTACTCCAATTTCTTTCACAACCACTAGATGAGGATGTTTGTGACAGTATTCTCATGGCAACCTTCTGTAAGTTAAGAGCATCGGTGCCGTACAAAAACCACCATTTAGCTGTATAAGCAAAAAAATAGTTGCATGATAGATAACATGTTTTTTTTAAATAAAATATTCAGATTAAATGTAGAATATTTAATTACCTGGATCAGTTTTAGTTCTGCCCCTAATTGCAGCTTGCGATCCAAACCCAATGAATATACTGGCTAGTTGGGTTTGGATGAACACATTGTCTAGTTGGGTCTATAATGGCTACATTGTTATGCCAATCATCTGAAGTGAACATCCTTTGCAAGCCATTTCTATGTTCCAAAAGACTTGAAAGGGTGATGTAATTTGTTGTAAATCTTGTCTGTGCGGGCCGAATCAGTTCCCCCTTGCAGTAACTTCGCATTATATCAAGAACCTTGTTATGATTATAAATAAAATTGGTAACCCTTTTTGCTTGATCAAGCAAATTCTTCACCCTCTCAAGTTTACCAAAATCATGCAAAATTAGGTCAAGGGAATGGGTAGCACAAAAGGTCCAATAAAAATGTGGCCTTGTTTGCATCAACATTTCACTGGCCTTTTTATATGAAGATTGGTTATCTGTAATCACATAGACTACATATTTCTCTCCAATCTCTTGAACCACATCATCCATCAACTGAAAAAGGTAACCAGCATCTTTATCGTGACTGGAAGTATTAATTGATCGATGAAAGACAGTTTTTCCATCACAATACACCAAAAAGTTAGTGATAGATAGTCTGGTGATTGAAGTCCACCCATCACACATGATTGTCACTCCATAAGTATCCCATTTCTTCTTGAATATATCAATGTAATTTTTTAGATCATCTATTTCCAGTCGAAGTATGGTCCCCCAATCTCATAAGGTGTTGGCCCCTTCATACCTACTCCAGCTCTACCAACTTCGTCTATCATGTTTTGATAAAAGTTTCCTTGAGCTTTGCTCGGTGGAATATTTCCATAAATAAAAAACTGTGCTATAGCATGTTTGGCAGACCCTGCCCACTTTTTGGAGTTTCACAAATGCTTTAACTTAGCTTGTTTTACTTCCCTATTTCGATAAATTGAAAGATCTATATCTTCTATGGGTGATCTTTACCTTTCCTTGGAACTTTTTGTGACTTTCTTGAAAATTTATCCCAAGCATCCTTCACACTGTGTGAGCGTCTCAATCCCACCAAATGACCACCACTGCTATGGCTAGATGACCCATATCTCCCCCCTCTAATGCCTTGTTCAGCCAGGTGTATATCACGGTAAGATTGCTCCTTTGCATACTCTAAGTCAGCCCTTTCTTGTGGAGTCATATCATCATCTGAATCATGTATGTCAACCCCATGACTCCTCCTAACAGGATCAATTAAATTAGCTCTTATTTCAGCCCTTTGTGTCATGACCTCTTCGTGCTCCTGTTTATTGCGGTTCAAATACTCTCTCATTGATTTAGCAATTTCTAAGGGACACTTATCACACTTTTCCACATTTGAATAACCACCTGTCAAGTGTTGTTTCAAACGTGACACACCACTTCCCTTCATTATTCTCTGACAATAATTGCACATTACATGTTGTCGATTATCTCCAACTTGCTCACTATAATTCCATCCAATATCACGTTGCCTTTTCTTTTTCTTTTTTTTTTTCTGGAGGCTCATTTCCTTTTGATGCCATATCTACAAAACAAAATTCACGTCACCTTTAAAATACACCCTCTTCAATTATACATAAACAACTAAAATTAACTTGAAATTATATGTCCAATTTTTTTTTTCAAATTGAAAATATTTGTTTTTCCCTTTTAACCTAAATGTGTTGCTGGAAGTGATGTTTATTGAAAAAATTGAGTTTTTTCAATATATCAAAATTAAAAAATTTAAATAAAAAAGATAATAATTTTATTGAAAGGATCAAGGATGTATACATAAGAATAATTATTTTAAATATGTTTTAACATAATACCTATATTTCACTCTAATTAAAATTAGTAATAATATAATAATGTTTCTAATTGTTAAACCTATAACTTATTATAATTTACAATATTATATATATTGCAAAAGTCCCTTTTAAGTTAACATAAAATATAAAGGATAAAACCCTAAATTGAATTTTAAAATGTAATCTAATATAATTTATGTAAATTAATAACCTTGTCTTGCACTCTCTTCTTCAATTATACATTAACAACTAAAATTAACTTGAAATTATATGTCCAAATTTTTTTTTCATATTGAAAATATTTGTTATTCCCTTTTAACATAAATGTGTTACTGGAAGTGATTTTTATTGAAAGAATTGAGTTTTTTCAATATATTAAAATTTAAAAAGTTCAATAAAAAAGATAATAATTTTATTTATTGGATGTATAGATAACAATAATTTATTACAAATATGTTTTTAACATAATACCTATATCTGACTCTAACTAAAATTAGTAGTAATATAATAATGTTTCTAATTGTTAAACCTATAACTAATTATAATTTACAATATTATATATATACTGCCAAGCTTAACAAAAATAAAACCCTAACCTGCCTAATTAAAATTAGTAATAATTTAATAATGTTTTTAATTATTAAACTAACTGATTATAATTTACAAGATTATATATATAGATATATACTGCCAAACTCTTTTAAGTTAACAAAAATAAAACCCTAACATGTCTTTAGCGTCGTTAACCTTCATGCATGAAGAGAGGCAGCGAGATCGGGCAACAAAAATCGCAGGACAAAGAGAGAGAGAGAGAGAGAGAGAGAGAGATGCGCACAAAAAGGGAGGGAGAGAGAAGGAGAAGAGATCGTCGGAGCCCCTGTGTCGTCTGATTTGGGCATTCGATGGGCTTGCATCGTTTAATCTAGGGATTCAAAGAGAAGGAGGGAGAAGAAACAGATCTGGGGAAGAAGATTGAAGCTAAGAAGAAGAGAAGGAAGAAGATGTACCTAGCGTATGGCTTTGGACTGGACGGCTGACCTGGTAAGCGTTCTTCAATCTACCTTTTTGACTTTGTCTTCTACCACTTTCTTCAATTTCTTTCCAGATTTGATGGCTTTTTTGAATTTTTTTTGCTTTGCTCTGTCTGATTCTCTGTCCATATTCTGTCTTCTATCTCTTTTTCTTTTCTTAGTCACGGGCCCTTTCTGTAGCAAAGCTGCACACACCTCATGCTTCGACGCAGGTCTTTGTTTCCTTCGAAACTTCGTCATTTCATATGAAACACACAAAAACAATTTTGCTTCATTCGAACCAATGGAATTTCAGAATTCCAATGCTGTTTCGCTTCGGTGGTTGGGGAAACTGAATTGTTTTGGTTGTTTCATTGGAAACAAAATGAAATTTTGATCCTTGGAGCTAGCTAGTTGAGTAAATGGATAAGCAGAGACATTTATGACTTTTACAGCTAAGTATGTGATCATATGCATATGATGGGTGATGACGCTAGCTATTTACTACATGAGTAGATATTAAACTGTTATGGGTGACCTATGTATATGAAGCTCCTATTTTTTTTTTTTTTCTTTCTTAAAAATGTATGCATTAGAAATATTCTGGTTAATGGAATGACAAAGGGTGTTGTTCCTCTTAATATCTTTGGAATGGTAACTCCCTCCTTTTCGGGGGCCTGGCCTCTCTTTAGCTCAATCTTACCGTAACCGAATGATAGCACTTCATAACTTTCTCAACCTTTCGACCCTCTCTGATTCTCTATTTCAGGGTTAGTGTATGGGGTTATTGGGCTGAAACTCTCGACTCCTGTGGTTTTAGCAATAGCTTTCCCGACCTCCAGCAGAGCAATAAGCGGCATGTCCTTTCAATCCGAAGAGACTTTGTTTAGGACCATAATGTAGGCTAGGTTATGGGGTTTCGGAAATAACAGGATATATAGGCTCAAATTCGATGTTGTTTTTAGCAGGGTTTAGATCCATACCATCCTTGACTCTTTTTCTCCGCAGGGCTAGCGTCCTTCCTTAGCTTCGGCAGCATATCTAGCTCATTTAGATTAAGCAATCTGTTTTCAATCAGAGTGGACTTTAGTAGGGTTGTAATGTAGGCCATGGTTTTAGGGTTTTGCAAGAAATGGTAAAGGCTCGAACCTATTGTTTCTACTGGGTTTCTTTGTAACCTAGGATCACATTTAAATTTCCTTCTTGCTTTTTACTATATATTTCTCAAGGTGAAAACGACTCTTTTCTTTCACCCTTTCTACATGTTTTTTGAGATAAACATGACTCTTTTCTCTTTCGATCTTCTTATTATGCTTTTGAAGAAGACTCAATCATGGTTTTCTTCAGGCCTTTCCTTAGATTTTTTTTTTTTAATTTTTTTGGCCTCTTGCCCCTGGCAACTCTTTTCCTTCGCTTTGTCCTTTTTATCTTTTTTCTTTCTATGGAACGAATAATTCTATCATCCCTTTTTCCTTTAGACCTTTTCCTTAGCAATCTAACCCAATGTGGGTGGTGATCCCTAGGTTGGGGTTTTCTCGAAAAGGATAAATGGCTCAACAGGTTTGGCAAAGGGTTGCTTCTGACTATATGGAAAATGAAATAAGGGCCTCTCTTCACTTTGAACTAGGTTGCTTGATTTATAAAGCCTTCAATGCTGCCTTAGCACAGTGGGGGTGGATACCATTCCTAGGGTTCTCAAATATTATCTGCCCCAATGTGGGGAGGACAGTCTTGGATTGGGGTTGACAAAGAAAATTTTTGCTTTCCGCGAGGCACTATTGTTGCGCTGAGATTTTTAGCACTCGAAGAATACACACACAAGCGAAAAAAATATTGTACTCTTTCGTTAGAACTCAACCTCCTAGAAGAATGAGTGCGACTAGGTTTGAATTGAAAATAGACTTGAATAAAGGGTTTTTGGAAAAAGATTGGAGTCGCCACCTAACTTGATTAAGGTGAGTTAGGTCACCTAAAAACTAAGCACAATACGAAAACTACACTTAGGGTTTTTGAAAACGATTTTTGAAAATACTACCTCTAGAGAGGGTTTTTAAGAAAACAGGTTGTTTGGCAACCTTTAGAAAACATTTAAGCCCTTTTTGAAAATAAACTCTGTTTTGGTCTTTCGAAAACAGTGATCCTAGGTTCGAAGATTGGTTACGTGTAGAGAAGACGCACTAAGCCATCTCCTTACCCTGCCATTGCGGTACCTACATGTCTATTCACCGTAGATTCACCTATGAGAGTCTTCAACTAACAACTGTCCAATCCTATCCACTGCAGAAAATAATTTTGACAAGAATGATGCATGATATGTAAATGCAAGAAAAAAAAGTTGGAAAATAGATTTGGAAAGAAATTGATTTGATTTAAAAGAAATTAGGAAAAGATAGATTTGATTTTGAAAGAAAGTTTTGGAGATTGGAAATAGAGATTTGAAAGATATTTAGGAAACCTAGACTTAGAAAGATAGGATTGGGACTTGAGATTAAGAAAAGTTTGACTCGAATGTTGGACTTGGAGGATCAGAAAAGATTGGATTTTGAAAGTGTTCAAATTAGGAAAGGTTCGATTTAGGAAAGTTTTGTTTTAGGAAAGTTTCATTTTAGGAAAGGGTTGGATTAGGAAAGTTTTGAATTAGGGAAGTTAAGAATTTGGAAAGTTTAGAATTTAGAAAGTGTTTGAGTTTTAGAAATTCTTGAAGTTAGGAAAGATTTGAAAACTTAGATTTGGAAAGGGATGAAATTAGGAAGGAGTTGAATTAGGAAAGATTTGGAAGTTTAAAGTTTAAGGAAAGATTTAAAAGTTTAGGTTTAGGAAAATTATAGTTTAGGAAGGTAGGACATTAGGAAGGATTTGAATTAGGAAAGGTTTAGACTAGGAAGGATTAAGATTCCTATTTCCTAAAACAAGGGATTGGATTTTGTTTCTAAAAAGAGATGGTGTGATTTTGTTTCCAAAAACGGAGGATAGGATCTAGTTTCCTAAACGGAAGATTGGATTTGGTTTCCTAAAGGGAAAATTGGATTTGACACGGATTTTGAAAAGGAAAGTTTCAGAAACCTTAGATTTGGAAGACTATAGTTTTGATGTAGAAAATAGGTTTTGGAAATCTAGGTTTTAAGGTAAGATTCAAAATCATGTTTTTTGAAAGAAAACTAGGGTTTCCTAATCGTTGGCCCTAAGGTTTAACTTGGACACTAAGAAAGGGGATTTTTGAAAAGTGAGTTTTTAGAAAGGGAATCTTAGGAAGGCAATCGTAGAGAGGAGTTTTTAGAAAGTGAATTTTGGAAAGAAATCCTAGAGAGGAGTTTTTAGAAAATGAATTTTGAAAAGAGAGAGTTTTTGCAAGGAAAGGTTTTAGGAAGAGATTTTAGGAAAGAGATTTTTAGGAAGAGTTGTTTAGGAAGGAAACGCAAGGAGCGTTTTTGGAGAGTGAACTTTGAAGAAAGCATTTTTGGAAAGGAGCTTTTAGGAAAGATGTTTTTGGAAAGAAATTGTTGGAAGAGAGTTTTTGAAAACAATTTTGGAAAGAAGATTGGAGAGAGTTTTTAAAAAAGTACGTTGGAAAAGAGATTTTTTTAGAAAGAGAGGTTTTTGAAAAGAAAGTTTTTAGAAAGTCTATAAAAATATCTCACTTATCTAAAGCGATTCTAACCATTAGAAGGTTAGAACCACTCTAAGATAGTGGTTTTGAAAAGAACAAGGATTTTGAAAATATGGACCATATTGGTCACTTTAAATGTAACACTTTCCTAAAGCAACCCTAACTATGAAAAGGTTAGAATCACCCTAGGATTGTGATTTTGAAAACAAATTTTGAAAAAGAAGATTTTGATGCAAGCTTTTGAAAACGAGTTTGACAACAAATTTTGGAAGAATGCAAGATCATGATATGCACAATGCAAATTGGGGTTGTGAATATACAAGGTTAAGGCTTCACCACATAATCAAGGGGGCCTAACCCACGTGGTCTCTGGTTAGACTAAAAGAAAGCCCCCAACACAGTGACTCTCTAATAGCTTAGTCCTACACATGGACCAGGAAGTCCCTTGTTTCGAGCATGCAAAGAAAGGGAGGAAGAAGATGGGAAATTAAAATAGGAGAAAACCTAAGTGGGTTAAGAGGGAGAAGAAAGGGAGGAAGATGCGTAAACGTAAATAAGAAGCCTACTTTGTGTCTTCTTAATTTTGCTTAGCTTTGCGCACTTTGTTTTCCTTACTTTGCTTCGGTCTTTACTTCAGTCTTCGTCTTGATCTTCGAGTGTTTACGTCGATCTTCAAGAGCTTCAGCTTCAGATTGCAGCACTTCAAGTCTTCAATGGAGGGTTTGAGACTAGTGTATGAGTATATAAGATTGTATGAGTGTATAGGAGGCTAGGGCTTGTGTATGGAGGCTACGGTTTGGGAAAACCTAAGGATACTAAGGTTTAGGGAGGCTACAAGCTTTGTATATCGAAGAATAGGGTTTTTAGACTGAGTTTGCGGACTTCTTTTACGCTGAAGGAGGCTCTATATTTATAGAGAGAGAGATGACCTGGCGCCTGCTGCAATGACACCAGGCCAAAGTTTTCATTAGCACCATTACTAGTGGCGCCAGGCCATTTTTTGCCTTGTAGTGGCTTCAGCTAGGTAGGAAAGTTTTAAGGTCACCAAGCAACGTATCTTGAGAAGATTTGGGTGCCTGTACTAGTAACTACCAGGCAATTTTTAGCCTGGCTTCACTTTGAGTAACTCCGGAAGGTCCGAGAAGCATTTAAGGGACCGGGAATGGCTTGGAAAGCCAAAAAGGGACAGGAATCCTCATAGCAGGGTCCCAGAGTTAATAGACTTGAAAAATGATGACAAGATTTGTCAGAAGGGTTGATCGGGCCATTAGGGGCAAAACAGTCAACTGGATCGAAAAGCTGTCGGGACGGACTCAGAATGTCCCAGAAGAAAGCTCAAGGTTTGGAAACATTATTTAGAAATGTCCCAGGAGGTTACCAGTTTGATACCCAGAGCCGGTGTGGTTGGAAAAGGCGACCAGCCCACCAAGGGCAAAATGGTCATTTTACACCAGGTTTGCCGAAATTGACTCGGAATGATCTAGAAAGATAAAGAAAGGTCTATAATACTATAAGAAGCATTCTTAGGAGATTACCGGGTTGATACCCAGAGCCAGTGTGGTCCCCGGGGCATTTGGATGCCTAGGGGCAAAATGGTCATCTTGATCGAAAAGTCTCAGAATTAGCCCGAAACTGACTAGAAGGCACCTAATCATGCCAGATCATCTCTGAGACGATCTTGGAAGGGGCATACTTACCATTCTAAGGACTTAGGTATTATCTTGAAAAACGTGCCAGAAAATCGCCTAGGGGCAGTTTGGTCATTTTTCACCGAAGTGAACTAGCTGGCAGTGTTGTTGACCTGAGTTTTGAGTGTTTTTGCCACTTTGACAGTGGTCTCGTGGTACAGGGGTTTGTTGGTAATTCCTTATATCGACCTGCTTGTGAGTATTTCCGCTACTCTGACGGTTGCGATGTTTATGAGTGCTTCCGCTACTTTGGCGGTTCGTGATCATTCCTAAGATTGCCTAATCTCAGGAAGCTGCTAAAGGGACTTAGTGCCTAAGAAGTCAACTTTCTCAGAAGGCGTGCCGAAACGGACATTTCTACATTGGCAGGCTAGCAGGCGCCAAAGGTGGATCGTTCTATCATCTAGGGGACTGGGGGTCTCTTCCCGGTTGACAGGTTTAAAGGGACTTACCGTTTCGAAGAAACTTTCTTTAAAAAATGTGCCAGATTGGATAGACTTACCATCTCCAGGAATCAGCTTTCTCGAGAGAGGCATTGGAATTGGAATTGGAAAATGGGTTAGAAAGGGGACTTATTATCTTCGAAAAGACGCGCCTGAGTTAGAATTGGACCAAACGATGCCCCTAAGGGCATTTTGGTCATTTTGCCTCTATTTGAGCTTGGTGGGCCCTAGAAGCGATGGATAGATGGGATTAGACTTGGAAAGTTGATTTGACTCCAAATATGTCTGCATTGACTTGAAAACAAGTCTGGACGGACTGTAGACTGCCGAGCAGTAAAAAATGGGGTGCTTACAACTAGGGGTTAAGCAAAGGGAATATAAGCATTTTTGTATTATTACTATTTTCTTCTATGTTGAAAAATGAAAGATGGCTCCCCTTCACTTTGATAATCTGGTCGTACATTGCTTAGCTTCGGTGTCTTGTAAGTGTTGCGTTTGGGTAGTATCCTCACTCATCCAACAACTTTCCTTTTTCGGAAAGTTGATCGTTGAGGGAGTGGTTAACTCATGCTATCATCCCTTTAAGTCAAACTGACCCTTAAGATAAATCATACCCCTTGCGTAGAAAGTAGCTACTATTTCCAAGAGAAGATAAGACAACAACAATGGAATAAAAGACTATCATTTGATTATTATTATCATTTTTTATAAAAAGCATAAAGTTCTTGAGCAGTAAGAAAATGTAAACATGAATTTACAGATAGGAAGTAAAAGGATAGAAAGAAAGTGGGTGAAAACACCCCTTCCTTGTACGCTTTTGAAGGGATTCCTGTTTTAGTAAGGCCTCGGGACAATGCCCACATCTTCGATACTCCATTCATGATTCTGGTCCTTAGCCAAAGCAAGATAGGAGAAAGCATTTTCTAGAGCTCTGGACATGTTGGCAGTGATGGTGCAGTCAGTAGCTTCATTAATCTCTTTCTTGTTCTTTACAACAGGTCCTTCTATAAATAAGATGGCTAGTTCACCTACTTCTAACTTAAACAGCTCTATCTATTCTCTTGGCTCTTCTAGCCCCTAGCTCATGTCTTCATAGTTGTACTCAGTCGCGGGCCAAGGGTTTTCCAACAATTGACTTTCAGCTGCTGCATACTTCCGGTGTAGAAACTCATCACCCCATCCATCAGCAGTTATGCTTTCAATATGCTCTTCCTTCGAGAACATTGGCTCCTCAATGGGCCAGTCAGAAGCATCAGGTACCTCATCAGGGTTATAGAGATAAATCGGGCACAATGGGAGATCCTCCTCCCAATCATCTTCTTCATCGGTCTCCCAACCATCATCGGCCCCGAGCTCGTCGAACTCTCCCTCACCTTCCATTTTTACTAGTATCATGTTGATGGTGTGATCCGGCAAAGGGTTAGTGGTCACATTGGGGGTTGGAGCAGGTTTTACCGGCTACAGATCAATGGTCTTATTATTGATTAAGTCTTGGATTTTGTGCTTGAGAGCGAAGCAGCTTCCGGTGTCGTGCCTATGGCCACCCGAATGGTATTCACATGTAAGGGCGGCATTAAAAGTTGGGGCTAGAGGGCTTGGCAATGGGCGAGCAGGTATAAGCTTCAGGATATTGTTCTTCAACAGGTTATGGTAGGCCTCATTTTGGGTGCAGGCTAAAGTGTCGAAGGTACGGATGCGTTGAGCAAGTATATTAAAGTTGGGTCGTGCTCCAGTGGGGCCATAGTTAGAGGTTGGAACAGGCATGGTTAAGGTGAGTAAGGGCAAGACAAGGTGTGATTGTAGTGGTGGTCGGTATTGGGGGCCAAGCAGGATGGCAGACACTTCACTTTCCTTCCTGATTGTTCCCTTTATAATAGCCACTCTCTTGGCTATGTTGGCTGTACTTTCTCCAGTCCTAGCATAGGGGTTCGTAATCCTCCCTATCTTGAGGCCGTTTTCTATCATCTCCCCCTGCATGATGAGCTCGGAGAATCTTTTCCCTACACTTGTGCAAAGCTTCTCATAGTATATACCATGAAAAGTGTGCACAAGCAGTTGTACGTACTCCTTCTCTTCTAATGGGCGATTGACTTGTGCGGCAGCTTTTCTCCATCTCAAGGCATACTTCTTGAAGCTTTCCTTTTCACCCTTGCTCATAGTTATCAGGGACCATTGGTTAGAGGTGAGATCAATATTGTGATGATATTGGGCTTTAAATGCATTGACTAGCTCGATCCAGGTTGTGATATTCCTTAAGTCCAGACGAGCAAACCCCGTGAGGCTATATTGGAATAGCTGGATGAGGAGCTTTGGATAGTTGGAATGACCACTTAGCACTCCAGCATAGAGACGAAGATGAGCGATGGGATTACCAATGTCATCATACTTCTAGAAGTCAGGCATTTTGAACCTAGCGGGTCTCGAGTGGTCAGGAAAGAAACAGAGCTCATCGTAAGAAGTGAAATTGTAAGTGTCGTGGCTATGGAGACTCCGCAGCGAATCCTCTAGCCTTTGGATTTTCAGACTCAGAGGATCTAGGGGGGCCTTTATTTACGACAAGTGAATGTAATATGGTCTCCTCCTCTTCAGTGCTAATTCCTTTAGCATCTTCCTTAGTCCTCCTAACATTGTCAGACTAAAGCACGATCCTTGGATTAGCGAGTTTAGGCTCTTTGGATGAAGTCATAGATGATGATGGGACTGCAGCTACATCCTTCATAGTCATAGTTTGAATGAGTTTGAGCATCTTATCCATCTTGGTCCTCATTTCGTTGACCTCCTCTCGAGAAACTTGAGATGATTCTTCAGGGTTAGCAGCCATCAGTGATGCTCTTTGCCGGGTAATAATGGGATCCTTATGTGGATGTTGCCCCTTCTTACGAGCAATGTTGACTCAGTGCAGGGTGATCTCTGTAAACAAAGAGGAAAAGACAAAAACACAAAAACACAAATCGCAAGTCAGTTTCTGGTTTTTAGAGAACATTATGCAATGCATGTCCTAGGGTGCCCCTCTTTGGAGGGAAACTACACATGGTGTATTGGGTCACTTTTGGAGATAGGGGATTTGCCCCTGTATGCAGATACCATATTGTCGAGTGGGAACCTCATCCATTCACATATTCATCCATTCGTTCGAGAAACATAAAGAAATACATTTTAACTTTAGCTACAGAAGAATTGGAATACATTTTAACAGGGGGAGGGGGATCATTTTCCTTTGGACCTTCACCTATCTAATTTTACAAAAGGAATCATAAACTACTCTTGAGTCTTCAGATTCGCCTTCTTTGGATCCAATGTCGAGGAGGTCGCTGAGAGATCTTGTTGATCAATTGCCCCTTGTCTTCTTGGCAACCCTATCTTCGTGAGCATAGAAGGATTGGGGCCCCTCTCATGGAATGAATTAATATGTGTGTCATGAGTTCTTAGGGTTACATGGGAACCCTTAGGGTTTAGGTAGGTTTAATGCAAGAGAGAGTGAACTAGGTGTCACTTTCTTTGGGTTGATCATATGCAGGAGAATGCAGTGACTTGAGTTACTTGGAACTCTTATCTTGACATGGAATATTGTCGTGCCCAGATTTTTCACACTCAAGGAATACTCACACAAGCGGAAAAAATGATGTAGTCTCTCTTTAGAACTCACCCTCCTAAAAGAATGAGTACGACTAGGTTTCAATTGAAAATGGATTTGAATAAAGGGCTTTTGAAAAAGATTCGGAGTCACCACCTAACTTGATTAAGGTGAGTTAGGACACCTAAAAACTAAGAATAATCCGAAGACTACACTTAAGGTTTTTAGAAAAAGTTGCTGAAAATACCACTTCAAGAGAGGGTTTTTAAGAAAAATAGGTTGTTTGGCAACCTTTGAAAAACATTTAGCCCTTTTTGAAAAATAACTCCTTTTTAGTCTATGCAAACAGTGATTCTAGGTTCAGAGGTTGGTTACGTGCAGGGAAGACGCACTAAGCCATCACCCTACCCCGCTTTTTCGGTACCTACATGTTAATCTACCCTATTTTCACCTATGAGAGTCTTTAACTAACTATTGTTCAATCCTATCCACTTTGAAAAAGAATGTTTAAAAAGATATGATGCATGATATGCAAGTGCAAGATAAGAGAAGTTGGAAAATAGATTTGGAAATAAATTTGAAAAGAAGAAATTGATTTGATTTTAGAAGAGATTTGAATAGAATTGAAATTGGAAAGTTGAAAAACTAGAAATAGAGATTTGGAAATACAAATTTGAATTTGGAAGTTTGAAAATAGATTGGAGATTTGAAAAGATTGTGGAATTTGAAATTTGAAAAATGTGGAGGAATTTGAAATTTGAAAAATGTGGAGACCGCACCCATGAGGGTTGCCTACGTATCCTTTTGGAGGAATCAGGTCAGTCGTAGTTTGGACAAGAGTCCGATTGAAAATAGAAGAATTGATTTGGAAGAAAGAGATTGAATTGGAAATTAGATTGGAAGATTGAGAGATTGAACTTAGAATAGAAGATTGAAATTTGGAATTTAGAATTTTGGAATTGAAGAGATTGAATTTTGATCGAAGGATTTGAAAAGACTTGACTTTGGAAAACTCGGTTTTAGGAAACCTAGACTTAAAGACTTCAAAAAGAAATATTGGATTTGACTTGGAAGGATTTTGGAGAAAAATTGACTTGAATACTTGGACTTGGAAGATTGGAGAAAAATTAGAATTAGGAAAGGTTCGAATTAGGAAAGTTTTGAATTTGGAAAGTTTCATTTTTAGAAAGTTTTCAATTAGGGAAGTTTTCAAGTTAAGAAAGTTTCGAAATTAGGAAAGTGTTGTTTTAGGAAAGGTTTTGAAATAAGAAAGTGTTGAATTTAGAAATGTTTTGAATTAGGAAAAATTTAGATTAAGAAAGGTTTAGAATTTGGAAAGTTTCAAGTTAAGAAAGTTTTGAATTTGGAAAGTTTAGAATTTTAGAAAGATTTTAAATTAGGAAGGTTTTGAAATTAAAAAAGTTTTGAAAGTTGGAAAGTTTAGAAAACAAAGAAGCTTTGAAAATAAGAAAGTTTTGAGTTTAGAAAATTTTGAAATTTAGAAGGATTTGAAATTTGAAAAGTTTAAGATTTAGAAAGTTTTAGAGTTTGAATTTTAGAAAATCTTGAAATTAGGAAAGGTTTGAATTTAGGAAAAGTTTGAAAACTTAGGATTGAAAAGTTAAGATTTGAAAAGAGGGTAGAATTAGGAAAGGGTTGAATTTTAGAATTTTAGGAAAGATTTTTGTGTTCAAGTTTTGGAAACTTAAGGTTTAGGAACATGGAGGGTTAGGAAGGATTTGAATTAGGAAAGATTTGGATTAGGAAGTGATTGGATTTTGTTTTTAAAAAGAAGTGTTTGATTTCGTTTCTAAAAACGGAGGATTAGATCTAGTTTCCTAAACGGGAAGATTGGATTTGGTCAAAGATTTGGCAAGGGAAGTTTTAGAAACCCTAAATTTGGAAAACTATAGTTTTGACGTAGAAAATAGGTTTTGAAAATATGTATAGTTTTGATGTAGAAAACAAAAGGTTTTGAAAACCTAGATTTGAGAGAAAGTTTGAAAATCATGTTTTTGGAAGGAAAATTAGGATTTCCCAATTGTGAATTCTAGGGCTTGATTTGGGCTTTAAGGAAAGAGTTTTTGGAAAGTGCGTTTTTGAAAACGAAGGTTTTGGAAAGAAATCCTAGAGAGGAGTTTCTAGAGGAAAGATTTTGGAAAGAGAGTTTTTGGAAATATTTTTTGGGGAGAGTTTTTCTAGGAAAGAGTCCTAGTGAACATTTTTGGAAAATGGACTTTGAAGAGTGCGTTTTGGAAATGAGTTGAAAAAGGAGGTTTTAAAAAAATAGATTTTTGGAAAGAGTTTTTGAAAACAATTTTGGAAAGAAGAATTTTTGGGAAGTATGTTGAAAAAGAGATTTTTAGGAAGGGATTTTTGAAAAGAGAGCTTTTTCGAAAGTATAAGAACATCTCACTTTCCTAAAGCGATTCTAACCATAAGAAGGCTAGAACCCCTTTAAGAAAACGGTTTTGAAAACAACAAGATTTGAAAATATGAACCATATTGGTCGCTTTTAATGTAACACTTTCCTAAAGCAACCCTAGCCATGAAAAGGCTAGAATCACCCTAGGATTGTGATTTTGAAAACATGTTTTTGAAAAAGAGGATTTTGATGCAATTTTGAAAACGAGTTTGGAAACGATTTTGAAAACGACTTTGAAAACAACTTTTGGAAATGCAAGATCATGATATACACAATGCAATTTTAGAGTCGTGAACATACAAGGTTAAGGCTTCACCACATAATTCAGGGGGCTAGACCCACGTGGTCTCTAGTTAGCCTAAAGGAAAGCCCCCGACACGGTGACCCTCCGATAGTCTAATCCTACACATGGACCGAGAGTCCCCTTATTTCAAGCATGCAAAGAAAGGGGCGGAAAGAGATGGGGGATTAAAATAGAGAAAACCCAAGTGGGTTAGGAAAGAGAAGAGAGAGGTGGAAGTGCGAAAATTTAAATGGAGAACCTACCTTGTATCTTGTTTATTTTGTGCGCCTTGCTTTCTTCGGTCTTCACCTTGATCTTCGTCTTCAATCTTCAAGAGCCGCCTTCAATCTTCAAACTTCAGATTGCAACTATTCAAGTCTTTGAAGGAGGGTTAAAGGTTAGTGTGTGAGTGTATGGGGTGTGTATGACTGTATAGGAGGCTAGGGTTTAGTGTATGGTGGCTAGGGTTTGGAAAACCTAGGGAAGCTAGGGTTTAGGAGGTGCTCGAGCTCTGTATATCGAAATATAGGATTTTTAGATTGAGTTTATGGACCCTTTTCACGCTGGAAGAGGCTTTGTATTTATAAAGGTTGGACAAACCTGACGTCTATTGTAGTAGCGCTAGGCCAAACTTTACACTGGCGCCACTAGGAGTGGCGCCAGCCATTTAGGAAATATTTAAGGTCGGCAAGAAACGTATCTTTGACTAGATTTAGGCGCTTGTACTAGTGACTACCATGTAATTTTTAGCCTGGCTTTACTAGGAGTGACTCCGGAAAGTCTGGGAATGATTTTAAGAGACCGGGAATGGCCCGAAAGGTTGGAAAGGAGCAAGAACACTTAAAATAGTGTCCTGGAGGTATTTGACTTGAAAAATGAGGATAAGATGTGTCGAAGGGGCTGACCGGGCCTTCAGGGGCAAAACGGTTAATCGGGTTGAGAAGCTACCGGGACAGACTCGGACTGTCCCAAAAGAAGACTTGAAATTTAAAAACATTATTCAGAATGTTTCCAAAGGTTGCCGGTTTGATTCCCAGAGCCGGTGTGGTCGGAAAAGGTGACCGGCCCACCAAGGGCAAAACGGTTATTTCGCACCGGGTTTGTCAAAACTGACTCAGAATGATCCGAAAGGATAGATGAAGGTTGAGAATACTATAAGAAGTAATCTCAGAGGATTATCAGTTTGATACCCAAAGCCGGTTTGGTCAAAAAAGGAGACCAGCCCACCAAGGGCAAAACGGTCATTTTGTACCGGGTTTGCTGGAACTAACTCAAAATGATCCTAAAAGATAAGGAAAGGTTGAGAATACTATAAGAAGCATTCTCGGGAGGTTGTTGGTTTGATACCCAAAGCCGGTATGATCGAAAAAGAAGACCGGCCCACTAGGAGCAAAACAGTCATTTTGTACAGGGTTTGTCGGAACTGACTTAGAATGATCCAAAAAGATAGAGTGAGGTTGAGAACACTATAAGAAGCATTATCGGGAAGTTACTAAAGGGGCCTTAATTGGAACCGTCTCGAGGAATAAACTGTCTCGAGAGAGGGATTGGAAAGGGGACTTACCGTCTTCGAAAAGACGTGCCTGATTTTGAACTGTCTCGAGGAATAAACTGTCTCGAGAGAGGGATTGGAAAGGGGACTTACCGTCTTCGAAAAGACGTGCCTGATTTGGAACCGTCTCAAGGAATAAACTGTCGAGAGAGAAGGATTGGAAAGGGGACTTACCGTCTTCGAAAAGACGTGCCTGATTGGAACCGTCTCAAGGAATAAACTGTCTCGAGAGAGGGATTGGAAATGAGACTTACTGTCTTCGAAAAGATGTGCCTGATTGGAACCGTCTCGAGGAATAAACTGTCTCGAGAGAGGGATTGGAAAGGAGACTTACAGTCTTCGAAAAGACACGCCTGATTGGAATCATCTCAAGGAATAAACTGTCTCGAGAGAGGGATTGGAATTGGAAAGGACAATGCCCCTAAGGGCATTTTGGTCATTTTGCCTCTATTTGGGCCTGGGGGGCCCGCGAAGCGATGGATAGACGGGATTTGGACTTAGAAAGTTGGTTTCGATTAGAATATGCCTACAATAACTTGAACACAAGTCTGGACGAAGTATAGACTGCCGAGCGATCAAAAATGGGGTGCTTAGAAATATGGAATGCATGAAAATGGGTGCATAGATTTTAAGGAGAGAGAATACAGTTAAAGTAAACATGCATGTATGAATAGTTAGACAGGCATTATAACAATAAGAATACAGTCATTATAATAACAGGAATAAGTAGGTATAAATGAAAGTAAGAGCAGTCACCCTTTTCTCCATGGTTTTAAAAAATGGTGCGCGTCTTAAATCCAGCAGAGGTTCGGCTATGCAAGGTGTCTGTATGAGTATGAGGTTGAGGGTCGACTAATGCATTCCAAAAACGCTCGGTCCCCAGATCTTCAAACCTAGGCCCACTCCCCGAGGTGGTGCCATGATTGGTTGGTGATCCGAGTGGGGGAACCATCAAGAGGCTGTAGGTGAAAAAACCGACACAGTATCTTGCTCACAACCAATATACCGTTCCCCTTTTCTAACTAGAAGGGTCATATCAGGGTAAAAATGCAAGTATGCAGAATGTATGTGCACATGCAGTGTGTGTGTGATTTTTGAAAGCAGAGGAAAGAGCCCAACAACTCTCATTCATCCTGTTCATCACATTCATACATGGTAGTTAATAAAATTTAAATAAAAAGCGTACATACAAAACAAAGATGCAAGAGTTACTATGTGGATGGCAAACTTAATACAAAATAATATGAATAAATACATGTTTTCTAAAAATAATTTTGAAAATTTGGTTTTGAAAATTTAAAGTGAATAGGATTGAACAGGGTAATTGAAGACTCTATGTTGCGCTTAGATTTTTCTCACTAGAGGAATACTCATACAAGCGGGAAAAATACTGTACTCTCTCGTTAGAACTCACCTTCCTAGAAGAATGAGTGCGACTAGGTTTGAATTGAAAATAGATTTGAATAAAGGGCTTTTGGAAAAATATTCAGAGTCGCCACCTAACTTGATTAAGGTGAGTTAGGTCACCTAAAAATTAAGAATAATCCGAAAACTACACTCAGGGTTTCTGAAAAAGGTTTTGAAAATATCACCTCAAGAGAGAGTTTTTAAGAAAAACAGGTTGTCTAGCAACCTTTGGAAAACATTTAGTCCTTTTTGAAAAATAACTCCTTTTGGTCTTTGAAATCAGTGATTCTAGGTTTGGAGGTTGGTTACATGTAGGGAAGACGCACTAAGCCATCACCCTACCCCGCCCTTTCGGTACCTATATGTCAATCTACCCTAGATTCACCTATGAGAGTCTTTAACTAACTAATGTTCAATCCTATTCACTTTGAAAAAGATGTTTAGAAAGATATGATGCATGATATGCAAGTGCAAGATAAGAGAGTTTGAAAATAGATTTGGAAAATGATTTGAAAAGAAATTGATTTTATTTTAGAAGAGAGATTTGAAAGGATAGATTTGAAATTGGAAAGTTTTAGAAATTGGAAGTTGAGATTTGAAAACAGCTTTTTGGATTTGGAAATTGGAAATAGAACATAGAATTGAAAACTTGAAGAAGATTGTAGAATTGGAGATTGGAAAGAAATTGTAGAAATAGAAATTAAAAGATGTTGTGGAATTTGAGATTTGAAAAAGGTTGTGACCGCACCCATGAGGGTCGCTTACGTATCCTTTTGAAGGAATCAGGTTAGTCGTAGTTCGGACAAGAGTTCGATTGGAAATAGAAGAGTTGATTGGAAGAAAGATATTGAATTGGAAATGGAATTGGAAGATTGAGAGATTGAACTTTGATTGAAAGATTTGAAAATATTTGACTTTGAAAAACTTGGTTTTAGGAAACCTAGACTTAGGAAAAAGAGAATTTAGAAAGGACTTGAGATTAAGAAAGATTGGACTCAAATGTTGGACTTGGAAGATTTAGGAAATGATTGGATTTAGGAAAGATTCGAATCAGGAAAGGTCTGATTTAGGAAAGTTTCGAATTAGGAAAGTTTTCGAATTAAGAAAGTTTTGAATTAGGAAAGTTTTCAAATTAGGAGAGTTTCGAAATTAGGAATGTTTCGAAATTAGGAATGTCATTTTAGGAAATATTTCGAATTAGGAAAGGTTTTGAAATTAGGAAAGTTTTGAAATAGGAAAGGTTTGAATTAAGAAAGTTTCAACTTAGAAAAGTTTTGAATTGGGAAAGTTTCGACTTAGGAAAGTTTTGAATTAAGAAAGTTTTGAATTAGGAAAGTTTTGAAATGGGAAAGTTTTGAAATGGGAAAGTTTAGAAAATTGAAAAGTTTAGAAAATAAGAAAGTTTTGAGAACAAGAAAGTTTTGAAAATAAGAAAGTTTTGAGTTTAGAAAGTTTTGGATTTGGAAAGAGTTGAAGTTGTAGGAAAGTTTAGAATTTAGGAAGATTTGGGTTTAGAAAGATTTACCTTAGGAAAGTTTTGAATTTAGAAAGCTTAGAATTTTAGAAAGATTTGAAATTTAGAAAGTTTAGGATTTAGAAAGTTTTAGAGTTTGAATTTTAGAAAATCTTGAGATTAGGAAAGGTTTGAATTTTAGAAAGATTTGAAAACTTAGCTTTGAAAATTAAGATTTGAAAATGGGTAGAATTAGGAAATGATTGAATTAGGAAAGATGTGGAAGTTGAGTTTTAAAATTTAGGAAAGATTTTTATGTTCAAATTTTGAAAACTTAAGATTTAGGAAAGTAGAAATTTTGGAAGGACTTGAATTAGGAAAGATTTAGATTAGGAAGGGCTAAAATTCTTATTTCCTAAAACAAGGGATTAGATTTTGTTTCTAAAAGAGAATATTTGATTTGGTTTCCAAAAACGGAGGATTGGATCTAGTTCCTAAATGTCAGAGATTGGATTTGGTTTCCTAAAGGGAAGATTTGATTTGACAATGATTTCGAAAATAAAGTTTTGGAAACCTTAGATTTGGAAGACTATAGTTTTGACGTAGAAAATAGGTTTTTTGGAAACTTGTATAATTTGGATGTGAAAAGGGAGATTTTGGGAACCTAGGTTTTAAAGCAAGTTCGAAAACCATATTTTTGGGAAAAAAATTAGGGCTTCCTAATTGTGAGTTCTAGGGCTTGACTTGGGCATCAAGAAAAATGATTTTTTGAAAAGTGTGTTTTTTGGAAACGAAGATTTTTGGAAAGATTCTAAAGAGTTTTTAGAAAGCGTATTTTTGAAAGAGAGTTTTTTAGAAAGATTTTTAGGGAACGTTTTTAGAAAATGGACCTTGAAGAGAGCGTTTTGGAAAGAAGTTTAAAAAGAAACGTTTTGGAAAATAGATTTTTGGAGGGAGTTTTTGAAAACATCTTTTGAAAGGAGAGCTTTAGGAAAGTATGTTGAAAAAGAGATTTTTAGGAAAAGGGACTTTTGAAAAGATAGTTTTTAGAAGGTATAAAAATATCTCACTTTCCTAAAGCGATTCTAACCATAAGAAGACTATAACCACTTTAAGAAAGTGGTTTTGAAAACAACAAGATGTGAAAATATGGACCATGAAAGTCACTTTAAATGTAACACTTTCCTAAAGCAATCCTAGCCATGGAAAGGCTGGAATCACCCTAGGATTGTGATTTTGAAAGCAAGTTTTGAAAAGGAGATTTTGATGCAATTTTGAAAACACGTTTAATGCAAATTTTGAAAACGAGTTTGAAAACGGTTTTTGGAAGATGCGAGATCATGATATGCACAATGCAAATTTGGGGTCGTGAACATACAAGGTTAAGGCTTCACCACATAATCAAGGGGGCCGGACCCACGTGGTCTCCGGTTAGCCTAAAGACAGCCCCCGAGACGGTAACCCTCCGATAGTCTAATCCTACACATGGACCGGGAGTCCCCTTGTTTCAAGTATGCAAAGAAAGGGGGGGGGGGGAAGAGATGGGGGATTAAAATAGAGAAAACCCAAGTGGGTTAGGAGAGAGAAGAGAGAGGGGGAGTGCAGAAATTTAAATAGAAAACCTACCTTGTATCTTGTTTATTTTGCGCGCCTTGCTTTCTTCGGTCTTCGCTTCACTTCAGTCTTGATCTTCGAGGGCTCGTCTTTAATCTTCAAGGCTTCGGTTTGCAGCTTTTCAAGTCTTCAAAGGAGGGTTCGAGGCTAGTGTATAAGTGTATGGGGGAACTGTATGAATGTATAGAAGGCTAGGGTTTAGTGTGTGGTGGCTAGGGTTTGGAAAACTTAGGGAAGCTAGGGTTTAGGGAGTGTTCGAGCTCTGTACATCGAATATTGGTGTTTTTAGACTGAGTGTGCAGACCCCTTTCACGCTAGAAGAGGCTCTGTATTTATAGAGAGGGGAATGCACTGGTGCTTGTTGTAGTGGCGCCAGGGCAAATTTGCTCTTGGCGCCACTCCTAGTGGCGCCAGGTCAATTCTTGGCTTAGCACCACTACTAGTGGCACCAGCCAATTAGGAAAGTATTTAGGTCGGTAAGCAACGTATCTTTGACTAGATTTGGGCGCCTGTACTAATGACTACCATGCAATTTTTAACCTGGCTTCACTAGGAGCGACTCCGGAAAGTCTAGGACGAAGTTTGGGAGACCGGGAATGACCCGAAAGGCCGGAAAAGAGCATGAACACTTAAAATAGTGTCCTAGAGGTACTTGACTTAAAAAAATGTGGATAGGATGAGTCAGAAGAGTTGACCGGGCCTTTAGGGGCAAAACAGACAAACGAATCGGGAAGCTGCAGGGACAGACTCGGACTGTCTCAGAAGAAGACTCGAGATTTGGAAACATTATTGAAAATGTTTCCAAAGGTTGCCGGTTTGATTCCCGAAGCTGGTGTGGTCAGAAAATAAGACTGGCCCACCAGGGGCAAAACGGTCATTTTGTACCGGGTTTGCCGGAACTAACTCAGAATGATCCAGAAAGGTAAAGGGAGGTGGAGAACACTACAAAAGCAGTCTCAGAAGGTTACCGGTTTGATACCCAAAGCCGGCGTGGTCGGAAAAGGCAACCAGCCCACTAGGGGCAAAACGGTCATTTTATACCGGGTTGGCTAGAACTAACTCGGAATGATCCTGGAAGATAGGAGAAGGTTGAGAATACTATACGAAGCAATCTCAAGAGGTTACCGGTTTGATACCCAGAGGCGGTGTGGTTGGAAAAGGAGACCGGCCCACTAGGGGCAAAATGGTCATTTTGTACCGGGTTTGCCAGAACTGACTCGGAATGATCCGAAAAGACAAAGAAAGGTTGAAGATACTATAAAATGTATTCTCGAAAAGTTACCGATTTGATACCCAGAGCCAGTGTGGTCGAAAAAGGAGACCGGCCCACTAGGGGCAAAACGGTCATCTCGCACTGGGTTTACTGAAGTTGACTCGGAAAGATCCAAAAAGATAGAGGAAGGTCGGGAATACTATAAGAAGTATTCTAGGGAGGTTACCGGTTTCATAGCTGGAGTCGGTGTGGTTCCCGGGGCGTTCGGATGCCTAGGGGCAAAATGGTCATCTTGACCGAAAAGTCTTAGAAAAGCCCCAAGGGGCAGTTTGGTCTTATTTCACCGAAGTGGGCTAGCGGGCAGTAGTGTTGACTTGGCTTTTGAGTGTTTCTGCCACTCTGACGACAGTTGTCGTGACACAGGGGTTTGTTGGCAATTCCCCATATCGACCTGTTTACGAGTATTTCTGCTACTCTGACAGTTGTGATTTTTGCGAGTATTTCCGCTACTTGGATGGTTGTGATGTTTGCGAGTATTTTCGCTATTCGGACCATCTAGAGGAATAAACTGTCTCGAGAGAGAGATTAGAAAGGGGACTTACCATCTTTAGAAAAACGTGCCTGATTTGGGACCGTCTCGAGGAATAAACTGTCTCGATAGAGGGATTGGAAAGGGGACTTACCATCTTTGGAAAGACGCGCTTGATTTGGGACTGTCTCGAGGAATAAACTGTCTCGAGAGAAGGATTGGAAATGGGACTTACTGTATTCGAAAAGACGCACCTGATTTGGGAATGTCTCGAGGAATAAATTGTCTCGAGAGAGGGATTGGAAAGGGGACTTACCGTCTTCGGAAAGACGTGCCTGATTTGGAACCGTCTCGAGGAATAAACTATCTCGAGAGAGGGATTGGAAAGGGGACTTACCGTCTTCGGAAAGACTTACCTGATTTGGAACCGTCTCGAGGAATAAACTGTCTCGAGAGAGGGATTGGAATTGGAAATGGGACTTACCGTCTTCGAAAAGACGCGCCTAATTTGGAATCGTCTCAAGGAATAAACTGTCTCGAGAGAAGGATTGAAATTGGAAAGGGGTCTTATTGTCTTCGAGAAGACGTGCCTGATTTGAAATAGATTTACTATCTCGAGGAATCAATTGTCTCGAGAGAGGGGTTGGAATTGGAAAGGACAATGCCCCTAAGGGCACTTTGGTCATTTTGCCTCTATTTGAGCCTGGTGGGCCTGCAAAGCGATGGACAGACGAAATTTGGACTTAGAGAGTTGGTTTCGATTGGAATATGTCCATATTGACTTGAGTACAAGTCTAGATGGAGCGTAGACTGCCAAGCGGTCAAAAATTGGGTGCTTACACTCTGCATGGGTGAAGGGTAAAGAGACATAACTACGACCTAACCCTTTACGTGTCCCCAGTGGAGTCGCCAACTGTCGCGCCCAGATTTTTTACACTCGAGGAATACACACACAAGCAAAAAAATACTATACTCTTTCGTTAGAACTCACCCTTCTAGAAGAATGAGTGCGACTAGGTTTGAATTGAAAATTGGTTTGAATAAAGGGTTTTTGGAAAACAATTGGAGTCGCCACCTAACTTGATTAAAGTGAGTTAGGTCATCTAAAAAAACTAAGCACAATCTGAAGACTACACTTAGGGTTTTTGAAAACGATTTTGAAAATATCTGCTCAAGAAAGGGTTTTTAGGGAAATAGGTTATTTAGCAACTTTTAGAAAATAATTAAGCCATTTTTAAAAATAAACTCCATTTTAGTCTTTCAAAAGCAGTGATCCTAGGTTTGGAGGTTGGTTACGTGTAGGTAAGACGCACTAAGCCATCACCCTACCCCACCCTTGCAGTACCTACATGTCTATTTACCCTAGATTCACCTATGAGAGTCTTCAATTAACAAATGTCCAATCCTATTTACTTTAGAAAATAATTTTTTTAAAAAGACATGATGCATGATATGTAAGTGCAAGAAAAAGATTTAAAAATAGATTTGAAAAGAACTTGATTGGATTTAAAAAGAAATTTGAAAAAGATAGATTTGAAATTAGAAAGTTTTAGAAATTGGAAGTAGATATTTGGAAATAGAAATTTGAAATTCGAAGTTTGAAACAGATCATGGAATTGGAGATTTGAAAAGGTTGTGACCGCACCCGTAAGGGTTGCCTGCATATCCTTTTTGAGGAATCAGGTCAGTCGTAGTTAGAACAAGAGTCCGATAGAAAATAGAAGATTTAATATGGAAGAAGAAGTTGAATTGGAATTTGGATTTGATTTTGAAATTAGAATAGAAGATTAGAATTTGAAATGGAAGAGATTGGACTTTGATTTAGAAAGATAGAGATTTAGGAAACCTAGACTTAGGAAGATAGGATTGGGACTTGAGAGAAAGATTTGACTCGAACATTGAACTTTGAAGATTAGGGAAAGATTGGGTTTAGAAAGATTCGAATTTAGGAAAGTTTCAAAATATGGATGTTTCGTTTTATGAAAGTTTTATTTTAGGAAAGCTTCATTTTAGGAAAATTTCGAATTAGGAAGAGTTCAAATTAGGAAAGTTTCATTTTAAGAAAGTCTTGAAATTGAAAAGTTTTGAATTTGGAATGTTTTGAAATAGGGAAGTTTTGAAAGTAAGAAAGTTTTGAGTTTTGAAAAGTTTTAGATTTGGAAAGATTTGAAGTTTAGAAAGATTTGAAAAGTTAGATTTGGAAAGTTAAGATTTGGAAAGGGATGGAACTAGGAAAGGGTTGAAGTTTAGGAAAGATTTGGAAGTTTAAAGGTTAAGGAAAGATTTAAATGTTTAAGTTTTGGAAACCTAAGGTTTAGGAAAGTATGAGACTAGGAAGGAGTGGATTAGGAAAGATTTGGAGTTGAAAGGATTGAGACTCCTATTTTCCTAAAACAAGGGATTGGATTTTGTTTCTAAAAAAAAGTATTTTGATTTTGTTTCCAAAAATGGAAGATAGGATCTAGTTTCGTAAATGGGAGATTGTATTTGGTTTCCTAAAAGGAAAATGGGATTTGACATGGATTTGGAAGGTGAAGTTTTAGAAACCTTAGATTTGGAAGACTATAGTTTTGACATAGAAAAGAGGTTTTTGGAAACTTATGATTTTGATGTAAAAGGGGAGATTTTGGAAACCTAAATTTTAAGGCAATATTGAAAATCATGTTTTTGAGAAATGAAATTAGGGTTTCCTAATTGGGACTCTAAGGTTTAACTTCGACGCCAAGAAAAGAGATTTTTGGAAAGTGAGTTTTTAGAAAATGAGATTTTGGGAAAGAAATCCTAGAGAGGAATTTTTAGAAAGGGAGATTTTTTGAAAGAAATCCTAGTGAAGAGTTTTTAGAAAGTGAATTTTGAAAAGAGAGAGTTTTTGGAAGGGGATTTTTGGGAGGAGATTGTTGGAAAGAGTTTTTAGGAAAGAGATTTAGGGAGAGAGTTTTCTAAGAAGGAAACATAGGGAGTGTTTTTAGGAAAGGAATTTTGAAGAGAGCTTTATGGAAAGGAGTTTAAAAAGAAGTTTTGAAAAATAGATTTTTGGAGGGAATTTTTAGAAAAGAATTTTGGAAAGGAAATTGGAGAGAGTTGTTAGAAAATAAGTTTTTAGAAAGAAAGATTTTTGAAAAGAAATTTTTTAGAAAGTATATAAAATATCTCATTTTCCTAAAATAATTCTAACCATAAGAAGGTTAGAACAACTTTAAGATTGTGGTTTTGAAAACAACAATGTTTTGAAAATATGGACCATATTAGTCACTTTAAATGTAACATTTTCGTAGAGCAACCCTAACCATGAAAAGGCTAGAATCACCTTATCATTGTGATTTTGAAAACAAGTATTGAAAAAGAAGTTTTTGATGCAAGTTTGAAAACGATGTTAATGCAAGTTTTTTAAAACAAATTTAAAAACGAATTTTGGAGGAATGCAAGATCATGATATGCACAATGCAAGTTAGGGTCGTGAACATACAAGGTTAAGTCTTCACCACACAATCAAGGGGGCCTAACCCACATGGTCTCCGGTTAGACTAAAAGAAAGCACCCGACATGATGACTCTCCAATAGCCTAATCCTACACATGGACCGAGAAGTCTCTTGTTTCAAGCATGCAAGAAAGAAGGGGAAGAAGATGGGGGATTAAAATAGAAGAAAACCCAAGTAGGTTCAGAGGGAGAAGAGAGGGAGGAGGATGCGTAAACGTAAATAAAAAGCCTACCTTGTGTCTTCTTTATTTTGCTTAGCTTTTGCGCGCTTTGCTTTGCTTGTCTTGCTTTGGTCTTTGCTTCAATCTTCAAGGGCTTGTCTTGATCTTCAAAACTTCAGTTTGCAGCACTTTAAGTCTTCAATGGATGCTTTGGAGGCTAGTGTATGAGTGTATATGAGTGTGTATTAGTGTATACGAGGCTAGGGTTTGTGTATGGAGGCTAGGGTTTGGAAAACCTAAAGAAGACTCGGGTCTTGGGAGGCTACGAGCTCTGTATATCGAAGAGTAGGGTTTTTAGACTAAGTTTGCGGACTTCTTTCACGTTGGAGGAGGCTCTGTATTTATAGACAAAGGAATGACCTGGCGCTTGTTGCAGTGGCGCCAGGCCAAAGTTTTCATTGGAGCCACTACTAGTGGCGCCAGCCAGTTAGGAAAGTTTTAAGGTCGGCAAACAACGTCTCTTCAGAAGATTTGGATGCCTGTACTAGTGACTACGATATAATTTTCAGTCTGCCTTCATTAGGAGTGACTCCGAAAAGTTCGGGAAGGATTTAAGGGACCGGGAATGGCCTAGAAGGCTGGAAAAGGGCAGGAACCCTTAGAATAGGGTCCTAATAGTAATGAACTTGAAAAAGGATGACAAGATGTATTGGAAGGGTTGACCGGACCATTAGGGGCAAAACGGCCAATCGGGCCAAAAAGCTACCGGGGTGGACTCGGAATGTCTCGAAAGAAAACTCGAGGTTTAGGAACATTATTTAGAATGTCCCAGTAGGTTAATGGTTTGATACCCAAAGCCGGTGTGGTCGGAAAAGACGACCGGCCCACCAGTGGTAAAATGGTTATTTCGCACCGGGTTTGCCGGAACTGACTTGGAATGATTGGGAAAGATAATGAAAGGTCGAGACTACTATAAAAAACATTCTTGGGAGATTACCGGTTTGATACCCAGAGCCGGTATGGTCCCCGGGGCGTTCGGATGCCTAGGGGCAAAATGGTCATCTTGATTGAAAAGTCACGAAATTGGCCCGAAACCGACTAGAAGGCGCCTAATCATGCCAGACTGACTTTAAGAAAATCTTGGAAGGGTGGAACTATCGCTCTGAGGACTTAGGTACTTTCTCGAGAAACGTGTCGAAAAATGGCCCTAGGGGCAGTTTGGTCATTTTTTACCGAAGTGGGCTAGCAGGCACCGGTGTTGACCTGGGTTTTGAGTGTTTCTGCCACTTTGATGGCGATCTCGTGATACAGGGGTTTGTTGGCAATTCTCTATACCAACCTTTTTGCGAGTATTTCTGCTACTCTGACGGTTGCGATGTTTACGAGTACTTTCACTACTCTAACGGTTCGCAATTATTCCCGAGACTGCTTGATCTCGGAAAGCTACTAAAGGAACTTAGCACCTGAGAAATCACCTTTCTCGGAAGGCGTGCCGAAATGAACATTTTTGCATTGGTGGGTTAGCAGGTGCCAAAGGTGGACCATTCTGCCATCTAGGGTACTTCGGGTCTCGTCCCGGTCAACGGGTTTAAAGGGACTTACCGTTCCGAAGAGATTTTTTTCAAAAAACGTGCTCGATTGGATGACTTACCATCTCGACGAATCAACTTTCTCTAGAGAGGGATTAGAATTGGAATTGGAAAAAGAATTAGAAAGGGGACTTACCATCTTTAGAAAGACGTGCCTAAGTTAGAATTGGACCGAACAATGCCTCCAAGGGCATTTTGGTCATTTTACCTCTATTTGGGCCTGGTGGGCCTGCGAAGTGATGAATCGAATAGATTAGGACTAGAATTCTGGAATATGTCCATATTGACTTAAACTCAATTCATAAAGGATTGGAGACTGTCGAGCGAGCAAAAATGGGGTGTTTACATCTACTAGACATAGAAGCAAAGTTGAGAACTCGATTTGATAATCCCTGGAAAACCTAGGAGAAGGCGAGCCTCAGCAGCAAATACAGGCCATAAAGAAATTGAAGTACCCCTTAACAATAGGCCAATGATCATCACCCAATCAACGTGGGTGGGCCCCAGCTCAAAACCTACCTAATGCATAGTCCCAGTATCCCCAAACCATCTCACGAGTAACATAATCGCCATCCTGTGATCAAGTCTGTCCGTTTAAACAGTCATAAAAGCGTGAAAGCCAATTTAAAGAAGGAAATCTCGGTAAGACTGAGCCGATGCCTGCATGGCTCTCAAGGCAGAAATATTGGCCCCTTTGAGTGAACTATGAGTAGTCAATGGCATCCGACCATAACGCAGATAAAGGTTCCGATGGTAGGCCAAATCCTGCATAGGTGGAACATCAAGAATCGCTGACTGATCATCCAAAAAGGAGACATCCTTACGCCTATCATAAACAAATCCCATCCTATACTTGGTTCTTGGATCAATGTACATGTCAGCCTCCTCCTCAACCATCTCACCTGAAGTAGTCGAAGACTGTTCTCTTATAGAACTACCACTAGAAACTGTCCAGCTTGAGGATTGATGGAAGCAACCACTCTTGCCATGGACAGAGAGTCACTCCGGCTGGAACTACGCTCCTTGGGATCAACCCACAGCGCCTCCTCTCCGAACCATCATTGCTTGCATCTGCCATCCTAAAAAGCAACAACAGAAAGGAATATATAAAGTCAATCAATAACAGGATATGCATAAAAAAGAGAAATACAAAAAGAAAAGAAAAAGAAAAAATAGAGGAAGAAAAGAAGAAGAAAAGAAAAGAAAAAGTCAAGGCTCCGTCCTTTCCCCAATTTTATGTTCAAGTTAATTTCTAAGGCTTTCTAAGCTTTTTCATCAAAAAATTCCATTTTAAAATTTAAAATCGGTTTCCCAAGCTTTCTCCTTCAAAAGCCTTGTTTCAAAATTTTTCTAAGTTTTCTAATCTTTTTCCTCAACAAGTTTCATTTCAAAATTTCCAGTCGGTTTCCCAGGCTTTTTCCTTCAAAAGCCCAGTTTTAAAAGTTTTCTAAAGTTTTTAGAGCTCATTCCTGAAAAATTTCCATTTCAAGTTGGTTTCTTGGGCTTTTTCCTTCAAAAGCTCTGTTTCAAAAGTTTTCTAAGGTTTTTCAAGCTTTTACCTCAAAAAGTTGCATTTTAAGATTTCAAGTCGGTTTTTCGGGCTTTTTACTTTAAAAGCCCTGTTTCAAAAGCTTTCTAAAGTTTTTCGAGATTTTTCCTCAAAAATTTTCATGTCAAAATTTCAAACCGATTTCCAGGGCTTTTGCCTTCGAACATCCTGTTTCATAAGTTTTTTTAAGGTTTTTTGAGCTTTTTCCTTAAAAAATTCCATTTCAAAATTTTAAATCGATTTCATGGGCTTTTTCTTTCGAAAGCCTTGTTTCAAAAGTTTTTTTACAGTTTTCCAAGCTTTTTCCTCAAAATGTTCCATTTCAAAAAGTTTCAAAAAAGTTTTTTGAGCTTTTTCTTCACAAAGTTCCTTTTCAAAGTTTCAAATTATTTTTTTGAGTTTCTCCTTCAAAAGCTTTGTTTCAAAGCTTTTCTAAGGTTTTTTGGGCTTTTTCTTCAAAACATTTCATTTCAAAATTTCAGGCCGGTTTCATGGGCTTTTTACTTCAAAAGCCCTGTTTCAAAAGTTTTCTAAGGTTTTTTGAGGTTTTTTTGTCAAGAAGTTCCATTTCAAGATTTCAAGTCGGTTTCCTTGGCTTTTTCCTTCAAAAGCCTTGCTTCAAAAGCTTTATAAGGTTTTTTGTGCTTTTTTCTCAAAAAGTTTCATTTCAAGATTTCAAGTCGCTTTCTTGGGCTTTTTCCTTCAAAAGCCCGGTTTCAAAAGTTTTCTAAGGCTTTTCGAGCTTTTTCCTCAAAAAGTTCCATTTAAAAATTTCAAACCAGTTTCTTAGGTTTTCTCCTTCAAAAGCCCTCCGTTAAAAGTTTTTTAAGCTTTTTCGAGCTTTTTCTCCAAAAAGTTTCATTTCAAAATTTCAAGTCGGTTTCTCGGGCTTTTTCCTTCAAAATCCTATTTCAAAAGTTTTCTAAGGTTTTCAAAGATTTTTCCTCTAAAAGTTCCATTTCAATATTTCAAGTCGGTTTTTTAGGCTTTTTCCTTCAAAATGTTGTTTCAAAAGTTTTCTAAGGTTTTCCGAGCTTTTTTTCTCTAAAAGTTCCAATTTAAAATTTCAAACCAATTTGCCGGGCTTTCTCCTTCAAAAACCCTGTTTCAAAATTTTCTAAGGTTTTCTAAGTTTCTTCCTTTAAAAATTTCATTTTAAAATTTCAAGCCGGTTTCGTGGGCTTTTTCCTTTCAAGATCCTTGTTTCAAAAGTCTTTTAAAGTTTTCTAAGATTTTTCCTAAAAAATTTCCATTTCAAGATTTGAAGTCAGTTTCCCGGGCTATTTTTCTCAAAAGCCCTGTTTCAAAAGTTTTCTAAGCTTTTTTGTGCTTTTTCCTTAAAAAGTTCTATTTCAAGTCAGTGTCCCGAGCTTTTTCCTTCAGAAGCCCTGTTTCAAAAGTTTTATAAGTTTTTTCGAGTTTATTCCTCAAAAAGTTCCATTTCAAAATATCAAATCGGTTTCCTAAATTTTTTCCTTCAAAAGCCTTGATTCAAAAGTTTTCTAAGGTTTTTGAGATTTCTCCCCAAAAAAGTTTTATTTCAAAATTTCAAATCGGTTTTCCAGGCCTTTTCCTTTAAAAGGTCCATTTCAAAGACAATCTTCTAAAATTTCAGTTTGCCAAGGCTTTCTCCTTCAAAAGCCCAGTTTTGCAAAAGCAACTTTCTTTTTTCTAGGGAATTTAGAATCGAAACATTGATTTTTTTAAGTGTTCATACTTTTCTGAAAAATTTCAACTGAATTCGGCCTTAAAAAGTCGTTATCTCAAAATTCAACAAGTCACAAAGACATTTTCAAGACATCTTGAGCCTTCAACCACGTCAATCAACACAAACCCATCCTCTGTGGCACATGACCCATAATTAGACACAAGTATCAAGTCAATTTCTTCGCTTTTTAAAAGTTTTTGATTTCGTTTTTATTTTCTAAAAATTTCCAGAACACTCAAGAAGATCCTCACAATTTTCTAAAAATGTCCTAAAATTTTTCTACCTTCAATAGAGTCAATTTTTCAATTTTTCCTATTTTTCCCTATTTTTCATAATTTTTGAAAATTTAGAAATTTAAAATTTTACATAAAATTACGAAACTCTTTTACGGTTGTTCTATACATTTTTCTAAGATACTTGGTAGAAAAATCAACCACAAATATGCAAAACCCACATGAGCATTTTTCTAAACCTTGTAGAAAACCCTTTCACAGAAACATGCAAAAGCACCTAAACATACCCAAATCATCATCAAATCATAAAAACAATTCACCTATAGCATTCTAAACATCCTAAACAATTGATTTACACTAATCATATGCCAAAAAAGAGCACATATACATCGAAATCAACAAAATTTTAAGAACTCTAACCTTTGAGTTTTTCACAAAATCTAACTTTTCGGCGAGAATCTAGTGGTGGTGTCAACTTCCGGCATGTGCTTGACGTCCCCTGATACTTTCCTAGCAATACCTGATCAAAACCCCTCAAAATTCCTCGGCCTAGCTCTCAAAAATTACTCTCAATGACTTGGACCTATAATGAGATCGCAGTTGTTTTGTTCTAAAAGTCCCAAGACTAGGCGCATCTGCTACATGCGCTAGGGGAAATTTCAACCAGGCGCATATATTGTATGCGCTAAGGCCATTTATGGCCAGGCGCGTGTGCTACACGCCCTAGACCCTTCAGCTTCCCGCCAAAATCATTTTTAAGAATTGTAAAATCTAAAAATCACTTTTTAAACTATCACTTTCAAATACCCGAGCTTTCCAAACCCAAAACTTCATAGATCGGCATTCTCAAAATCCAAACCCTAAAAAGAAAAATTCAAAAAGAACCCTGATTTTTCAAATTCAAAGTTTTGGAAAAGAGAGACTCACCAGTAGTCCAAAGATTTTTTAATCCTTCCAAGCTGTCGTCTCTCTGATTGCCTCGTTACCAAAATGGGATTCTTACTTTATTATTTTCTGCCTTCGACAAGCAAATACAGAAAAAGAAGCACATCTCGAAACCACACCGGCTCTGAGTACCAAATCGAAAGATCCTATTATAGGCCCATGTTCAATCCAAGGTGAGTCTTATGTCTCTTAACACTTCCATATCAATGAAAGTTCCATGGAGCGTCTCACAGACGCTCTGCTAGGGTTGTCTTTTCTCCCGATTTCCTAATTATAACACACCATCAAACGAATTTTGAAATGTATAAATTAGAGAATTCCTAAAAGCCTGTCCATAGGTCTTTTCATCTATATGGTTCGATTAAATAAAACACTTCCCAAAGCCCCCGATCGCATGGCTCAAAAATTACCATTTTCAGAAACCCTTGGACGCTCCATTAGGGTTGTCTTTTCCTCCAATTTCTTGATTATAACACATCGTCAAATGACTTGAGAAATGTGTAAATTAGGAAATTCTTGAATGTATTTCCAGAGCACTTTCCATCAGTACAGTCCGATTAGAGAGATCCCTTCCCAAAGCCCTTGATCACGTGGCCCAAAGACTGGTACTCTTGAATATCCACGAAGCGTATCATAGACGCTTCGCAAAAGTGTGTTTTCATACACACTTCCCAAGGTGATATCTCACTATTTCATATACCTTTGAAGTTCCCTAAAAGTTTTTGATGTTTGAGAAACAATAAGAAAATATCATGGACGTGACCGATTTTTCCAAATCTTTTTTGGATTATACAATTATCGTGACAAAGTTAACACAAAAATTCTAGACAGCGGAGCATATGCTACATGCGCCTAGATTGTGATCAGATAGATCAAAACTTTGCTTGCTTCCCAAGTTGAGTCAGTATAGAGTGTGCCACATGGCATTCAACCAATGGAACAACACTAGCACATGTGCTACATGCGCCAGCTCTCAGTAGTTTGCATATAAGTATAGGCCTCCCCCTCTACTTATTCCAAATCGAAAACAGTAGTGAAGCTCTATAGAAATAGCCTCATAACTCTGAAATTCTCTATACACCTCACTATCCAAGCACCTAAGTTAGATTTAATCTCTCTCTAGCCTATACACTCCATCTACAAAGCTTCTAAGACAAATCATCCATAGAAGCTTGAAAGTGGTTTGAAGACAAAGGTGGTATTTTCTTTTACATTTTTCCATTCTCACTCTTTTCTTCTCCCTCCTAGCCTACTTAGGCTATTATCTATTTTAAACCCCCATCGTCTCCCCCATTTTTTTTGCATGCTTGAAATAAGTGAGCTCTTAGTTCATGCCTGGAGAAAAGCTTTGTGAGAGCTACCATGTAGGGGGATATCTCACAAGCCTATTTTAAGATGGTTTGGCCTTGGAATACCTTGCAATTTAGTGTGGCCTCTAGCCTTGTATAATTTCAAGACCCCTCTTTGCATATGGTTATCATGTTCATGTTTTGCATGCTTGGCTCCATTTTCATGTACATCATCATTTTTAAAAAACCTTCACTATCTCTATTTCTATGTCATTCTCAAATTCCATATTCAAATATTTTCATAAAAATAGTTCTAAGAGTTGGTTCCTTGAAACCTAGGTCAAACTTTCTATTTCCACATGCTAGAGAACCCTCTTTAAGTCCCTTAACCTCATTTTGCATCATTGTATTTTACTACCTTCAAGTTACATTAAAATGGTTTCAAACCTTGTGTTTCACTTTGACTTTCAAAGTTTTGCTCCCTTGAGTATTGTGGTTGAAATGGTTTTCATAGAACCTTCCCTTGAGTGGTTTTCTCATTTATTGACCATAAGAACCTGTAAGCACCCCATTTTTGACCGCTCGGCAGTCTACAGTTCGTCCAAACTTATATTCAAGTCAATGTGGACATATTTTGGGTCAAATCAACTTTTCAAGTCTAATCTCGTCTATCCATTGCTTCGTAGGCCCACCAGGGCCAAATAGAGGCAAAATGACCAAAATGCCCTTAGGGGCATTGTTCCTTTCCAATTCCAATAGGTACGTCTTTCCGAAGACAGTAAGTCCCCTTTCCAATTCCAATAGGCACGTCTTTTTGAAGACAATAAATCCCTTTTCCAATTCCAATCCTTCTCATGAGAAAGTTGATTTCTCGAGATGGTAAGTCTATCTTATCCGGCACGTTTTCTAAAAAAAGTCTCTTCAGAACGGTAAGTCCCTTCAAACCTATAGACTTAAACGAGGCCCCAAGTCCCCTAGATGGTAGAACGGTCCACCTTTGGCTTCTACGGGCCCGCCAATGCAAAAATGTCCGTTTCGGCAGCCTTTTGAGAAAGTTGACTTCTCAGGCGCTAAGTCCCTTTAGCAGCTTCTTCAGATTAGGCAGTCTTAGGAATGATCGTGAACCGTCAGAGTAGCAGAAGTACTCACAAACATCACAACCGTCAGAGTAACGGAAATACTCGCAAACAGGACGATATATGGATTTGCCAACAAACCCCTATATTACAGGACTGCCGTCAGAGTGGCGGAAACACTCAAAACCCTGGTCAACACCGGTGCCTGCTAGCCCACTTCAGTGAAAAATAACCAAACTGCCCCTAGGCCCATTTTTGGCACATTTCTCGAGAAAATACCTAAGTCCTCAGAACGGTAAGTCCACCCTTCCAAGATTATCTTAAAAGCAATCTAGCATGATTAGGTGTCTTCTAGTAAGTTTCAGGCCAATTCCGAGACTTCCCAGTCAAGATGACCATTTTGCCCCTAGTGGGTCGGTCACCTTTTTCTAGCCACACCGGCTCTAGATATCAAACCGGTAACCTTCTGGGACATTCTAAATAATGTTTCTAAATCATCGAGTCTTCTTCCAGGACATTTCGAGTCCATCCCGGTAATTTTCTGATCCAGTTGACCATTTTGCCCCTAATAGCCCGGTCGATCCTTCCAACAAACCCTGACATCCTTTTTCGAGTTCATTACCCCCGAGACCCTATTTTAAGAGTTTTTGTCCATTTCGGCTTTCCGGGCCATTCTCGGTCCCTTCAATCCTTCCCGGACCTTCCGGAGTCATTCCTAGTGAAATCAGGCTAAAAGTTGCATGGTAGTTACTAATACAGGCACCTAAATCTTCTCAAGATACATTGCTTGCCGACCTTAAAACTTTCCTAACTGACTGGCGCCATTAGTAGCGGCGTTAAGCCAAAATTTGGCCTGGCGCCACTGCAACAGGCACTAGGTCTATTCTCTCTCTATAAATACAAAGCCTCCTCCAGCGTGAAAGACGTCCGCAAACTCAGTCTGAAAACCCTACTTTTCAATATATGGAGCTCGTAACCTCCTTATACCCTAGCTTCTTTAGGTTTCCCAAACCCTAGCTTCCATACACAAACCTTAGCCTCCTATACATTCATATACACTTACATACACTCATACATTAGCCTCCAAAGCCTCCATTGAACACTTGAAGTGCTACAAACTAAGGTTCTCGAAGATCAAGATGAAGACTAAAGCGAAGACTAAAGCAAAGCAAGAAAAGCAAAGCGCGCAAAGCAAAGCAAAATAAACACGATGCAAGGTAGGCTTTCTCTTTAAGTTCACGGATCTTTCCTCTCTCTTCTCTCTGAACCCACTTGGGTTTTCTTTTATTTTAATCTCCCATCTTCTTCCCCCCATTTCTTGCATGCTCGAAACAAGGGACTTTCCGGTCTATGTGTAGGATTAGGCTATTGGAAAGTCACTCTGTCGGGGGCTTTCTTTTATTCTAACCAGAGACCACGTGGGTTCGGCCCCCTTGATTATGTGGTGAAGCCTTTAACCTTGTATGGCACGACCCTCTTTGCATTGTTCATATCATGATCTTGCATTCTTCTAAATTCGTTTTCAAACTCGTTTTCAAAACTTGCATTAACATTGTTTTCAAACTTGCATCAAAACCTTCTTTTTCAAAACTTGATTTCAAAATCACAATCCTAGGGTGATTTTAGCCTTTTCATGGTTAGGGTTGCTTTAGGAAAGCGTTACATTTAAAGTGACCAATATGGTCCATATTTTCAAAATCATTATTTTCAAAACCACTATCTTACAGTGGTTCTAGCCTTCTTATGGTTGGAATCGTTTTAGGAAAGTGAGATATTTTATATACTTTCTAAAAACTCTCTTTTTAAATATCTCTTTTTAAAAATCTTCATCCCAATACACTTTTTTTGAAAACTCTCTTCAATCTCCTTTTCAAAATTCATTTCCAAAGTTGTTTTCTAAAACTTCCCTTCACAAAACTCACTTTCCTAAAAACTCCTTTCCAAAACACTCTCCTCAAAGTTCACTTTCTAAAAATGCTCCTTAAGTTTCCTTCCTACACAACTCTTTCCAAAAAATCTCTTTCTCAAAATCTCTTTTCAAGAACTCTCACAAAGTGTTGCTTTCCAAAAAAAATCTTTCCAAAAACTCTCTCTTTGAAATTCATTTTCTAAAAACTCCTTTTTAGGATCTCTTTCCAAAATCTCCTCTTTTACATCAAAATCATAAGTTTCCAAAACCCCTTTTTCTACGTCAAAACTATAGTCTTCCAAATCTAGGGTTTTTAAACCTTCACCTTCCAAATCCATGTCAAATCCAATCTTCCCTTTAGGAGAACAAATCCAATCTCCCATTTAGGAAGCTAGATCCCATCCTCCGTTTTTGGAAACAAAATCAAAACACCTCTTTTAGAAATAAAATCCAATCCTTTGTTTTAGGAAATAGGAATCCAAATCTTTCCTAATCTAAGTCTTTCCTAATTCAACCCTTTCTTAATTCCAACCTTTCCAAATCTTAACTTTCCAAATCTAAGTTTTCAAATCTTTCTTAAACTCAAACCTTTCCTAACTTTAAGAATTTCTAAAACTCAAACACTTTCTAAATTCTAAACTTTTCAACTTTCAAAACTTCCCTATTTTAAAACATTTCAAATTCAAAACTTTCTTAAAACGAAATCTTTCCTATTTCACAACTTTCTTACTCTAACACTTTCCTAATTCAAAACTTTCCTAAAACGAAGCTTTCCTGTTTTGAAACTTTCTTAATTCGAACCTCTCCTAAATCTTCCAAGTCCAACATTCGAGTCAAATCTTTTCTAAAACTCTTCCAAGTCAAGTCCAATCTTTCTTAAAATCTCAAGTCCTTCCTAAGTCTAGGTTTCCCAAAATCCTATCTCTCCAAGTCTAGTTCAAGTTCTCTTCCAAGGATCAAATCCTCTTTCAAGTTCAATTCTAGGTTTAATTTCAATCTCTTAATCTTCCAATCTAAATTCTAATTCAATCTCTTTCTCCAATCAAACCTTCTACTTTCTATCAGACTCTTGTCTGAACTACGACTGACCTAATTCCTCCAAAAGGATACGTAGCCAACCCTCATGGGTGCGGTCATAACTTCTTCCAAATCTCCAATTCCACAACTTCTTTCAAATCTCCAATTCTACAATCTTCTTCAAGTTTCTAATTCCATGTTCTATTTCAAATTTCCAATTCCAAATTTTTATTTTCAATTTCTAAAACTTTCCAATTTCAAATCTATCTTTTCAAATTTCTTTTTAAATCAAATCAATTTCTTTCCAAATTTATTTTCTAACTTTCTTTTCTTGCAATTGCATATCAGGCATCATTCTTTTCAAAATTATTTTCTAAAGTGGATAGGATTGGGCATTTGTTAGTTGAAAACTCTCATAGGTGAATCTAGGGTAAACAGACATGTAGGTACCGCATGAGTGGGGTACAGTGATGGCTTAGTGAATCTTTCCTACACGTAACCAACCTCCGAAACTAGGATCACTGTTTTCGATAGACCAAAATGGAGTTATTTTCTAAAAAGGGTTTAAATGTTTTCTAAAGGTTGCCAAACAACCTGTTTTCTTAAAAACCCTCTCTTGAGGAGATATTTTCAAAAATCGTTTTCAAAAAAACCCTAAGTGTAGTATTCGGATTGTGCTTAGTTTTTAGGTGACCTAACTCACTTTAATCAAGTTAGGTGGCGATGCCAAATTGTTTTCTAAAAGCCCTTTATTCAAATTAATTTTCAATTCAAACCTAGTCACGCTCATTCTTCTAGGACGATGAGTTTTAACGAGAGAGTACAATATTTTTCTCGCTTGTATGTGTATTCTTTGAGTGCGAAAAATCTGGGTGTGACAGCTGGCGACTCCACTAGGGATACTTAAAGGGTTAGGCTGTAGTCATATCTCTTTACCCTTCGCCCATGTAGAGTCTTCAATTAATTTGTTCAATCATATTCACTTTAAATTTTCAAAACTAAATTTTCAAAACTAAATTTTCAAAATTGTTTTCAAAAAAACATGCATTTATTCATATTATCTTGTATTAAGTTTACCATCCACATACTAACTCTTGCATCTTTGTTTTGTAGGTGCGCCTTTTGTTTAAATTTTATTAATTGCCATGCATGAATGTGATGAACAGGATGAATGGGAGTTGTTGGGCTCTTTCTTGTGCTGTCAAAAATTACACACATACTGCACGTGCACCTATATTCTGCATGCTTGGATTTTTACCCTGATATGACCCTTCTAGTTAGAAAGGAGGAACGGTATATTAGTTGTGGGTATGATGCTGTGTCAATTTCTTCGCCTACGGCCTCTTAATGGCTCCTTCGCTTGGATCACCAACCGATCATGGCACCACCTCGGGGAGTGGGCCTAGGTTTGAAGATCCGAGGACCAAGCCTTTTTAAGACGCATTAGTCAACCCTTAACCTCATGCTCATATAGACACCTTGCATAGTCGAGCCTCTGCCGGATTTAAGACATGCACACCGTTTTCCAAAACCATGAAGGATAGGGCAACTGCTCTTATTTTCATTTATACCTGCTTATTCCTGTTGTTATAATGACTGTATTCTTACTGTTATAATGCCTGTCTAACTGTTCATACATACATGTTTACTTCAACTGTATTCTCTCTCCTTATACTCTTTGCATCCATTTTCATGCATCTCGTATTCTATGTCAAGACGAGAGTTCCAAGTAGCTCAAGTCACTACATTCTCATGCATATGATCAACCCAAAGAGAGTGACACTTAGTTTATATGTATAAGAATGTAGTGGCTTGAGTTACTAGTTCACTATCCCTTGCATTAAACCTACCTAAACCATAAGGGTTCCCACGTAACCCTAAGGACTCATGGCATGCACCTTAATTCATTCCATAAGAGGGGCCCCAATCCCTCTATGCTCACAGAGATAGGATTGTCAAGAAGACAAGGGGCAATCGATCAACAAGATCTCTCAGCGACCCCCTCGACGTCAAACCAACGAAGGCGAATTCGAAGACTCAAGACTAGTTTAGGTTTTCCTTTGTCAAACTAGATAAGTGTAACCCCAAAGGAAAATGTTCCCCCTCCCCCTATTAAAATGTATTTCAATTCTTTTGTATCTCAAAATCGAAGTTAAATGAATTTCTTTATTTTCCCTGAGCAATGGATGGATGAACATATGAATGGGTGAAGCTCCTCATCTGACTATAAGGTATCTACATATAGGGGCAAATCCCCTATATCCAAAAGTGAGCCAATACACCATATGTAGTTTCCCTCTTACATAGGGACAACCTAGGACATGCATTGCATAAAGCTCTCTAAAAACCAGAAACTGACTTGCGACTTGTGTTCTTGTCTTTCTGTCTTTTCCTTTTTATTTACAGAGATCACCCTGCACTGAGTCAATATTGCTTCCAAGAAGGGGCAACATCCACCTAGGGATCCTATTATCACCCGGCAAAGAGCATCACTGATGGCTGCTAACCCTGAAGAATCATCTCAAGTCTCTTGGGAGGAGGTAAACGAAATGAGAACCAAGATGGATGAGATGCTCAAACTCATTCAAACTATGGCTATGAAGGATGTTGTTGTAGTCCCATCATCATCTAGACTTCATCCAAGGACCCTGAACCCTTTGATCCAAGGGTCGTGCTTTAGTTTGAAAATATTGGGAGGACTAAAGAAGATGCAAAAGGGATCAGCGCTGAAGAGGAGGAGACCATATTACATTCACCTGTCATAAAGAAGGCCCCCCTAGACCATCTCAGCCTAAAAATCCAAGGGTTAGAGGATTCGCTGCGAAGTCTCTATGGCCACGACACTTACGGGTTCACTTCCTATGATGAGCTCTGTTTCTTTCCTGACCACTCGAGACCTGTTAGGTTCAAAATACCTGACTTTTAGAAGTATGACGGCACTGGCAACCCCGTCGCTCATCTTTGTCTCTATGCTGGAGCGCTAAGTGGTTATGGCAACGATTCGAAACTCCTCATACAGATGTTCCACACACGACCTCACTGGGTCTGCTCTACAATGGTTTGCTCGTCTGGACCTAAGGAAGATCACAACCTGGATCAAGCTGGTCAATGCCTTTAAAGTCCAATATCATCACAATAATGATCTCACCTCTGACTGATAGTCCCTGATGACTATAAGTAAGGGTGAAAAGGAAAGCTTCAAGAAGTATGCCTTCAGATGGAGAGAAGCTGCTGCACAAGTCAATCCCCCATTAGAGGAGAAGGAGTACGTACAACTGTTCATACATACTTTTCAAGGTATATACTACGAGAAGCTCTGCACAAGTGTAGGGAAAAGTTTTTTCGAGCTCATCATGCAAGCGGAGATGATAGAAAATGGCCTCAAGATAGGGAGGATTATAGACCCTTACACCAAGATTGGAGAGTATACAGCCAACATAGCCAAGAAGGTGGCTAGTACAAGGGGAACAATCAAGAAGGAAAGCGAAGTGTCTGCCATCCTGCTTGGCTAACCACCCCAATATTGACCGCCATTACAATCACACCCTGTCATGCCCTTACCCACCTTAACCATGCCTGTTCTAACCCCTAACTATGGCCCCGCTGGGGCACGACCCAACTTCAATAGACCTGCTTGACGCATCTGTACCTTCGACACCTTAGCCTGCACCCAAACTGAGGCCTACCATAACCTGCCGAAGAACAATATCCTGAAGCACATACCTGCTCATCCATTGCCAAGCCCTCTACCCCCAACCTTTAATGCCACCCTTACATGTAAACACCATTCGGGTGGCCAATGACATGACACCGAAGAATGCTAGACCCTCAAACATAAGATTCAAGACCTGATAGACAACGAGATCATCGGCTTACGACCAGTGAATGCTTCCTCGAATGTCACTACAAGCCCTCCATTGGATTCCGCTATCAGTGTCATTACAAAGTTTGGGAACAACAAGGTTTGTTTTGCTGCATGCCACGAGATATATTACAAGGGCGGGGAAGAAATAGAATGCGAAGATATGGAGGTGTATCATGCCTGGTTACGGTCTAACCCCGATAAAATGCCGGTCCCCGAAGACGAGCTCGCATATGAATCTGTGAAGAAAATTGACCAGGAGCTGTCCAAACTCAGTGATAAGAATCCCCCATTATGTACACTTGAGGAACTCCGAGCCATGGCTGGATGCCAGAGCGGGAAACCCCGGGCTCAATCTATCAAGCTGGAAGAAGACGAGCTACCCAACTAGTTTGTTAGAGAAATTACAGAGTAAACGAATGAAGGCAAGACGGTTAAGAAAGCTGACAATTATATCATCGCCGCCAACTCACTTGGAACTCTAGGAGAAGCATCTACCTGTCCTGCCTTGGCTGAAGATCTCAACCATGGATGGAATACTGATATGGGCATCATCCCAAAGCCCTATTAAAGAACACAGGAATCCCATCAAAAGCGTACAAGAGAGGGGTGTTCTCGCCCATTTTCTTTCTATCCCTTTTATTTCTTGTCTTTGAATTGATGTTTACATTTCATCTTTTTGTTTAAGAACTCTATGCTTTCCATAAAAAATGATAATAATAATCAAATGATAGTCTTTTATTCCATCGTTGTTGTCTTATCTTTTCTTGGGAATGGTAGCTCCTTTCTACACAAGGGACATTGTTCATCTTAGGGGTCAGTTTGACTTGAAGGGATGATAGCATGATTTCACTACTCCATCAACGATCAGCTTTCCAAAAAACAGAGTTCTTGGATAAGTAAGGATACTACCCAAAGGTAACACTTGCAAGACTCCAAAGCTAAGCGATGTGTGGCCAGATTATCAAAATGAAGAGGAGCTATCTTTCATGTTCCCACAAAAATTCCCTTTGCTCAACCCCTAGAGCCTCGCAACAAACAAAGTTTTCCTTGTCAACCCCGATCCAAGACTATCCTCCCCACACTGGGGCACATAATATTTGAGAACTCTAGGAATTGTATCCACCCCCAACGGGTTAAGGCAGCATTGAAGGCTCTATAGATCAAGCAATCTAATTCAAAGTAAAGAGAAACCCTCATTTCATTTCCCATACAGTCAAAAGCAACCTCTTGCCAAACCCGTTGAGGCATTTATCTTCTTTGAGAAAACCCTAACCTAGGGATCACCACCCACATTGGGTTAGATTGAACCGCTAAGGAAAAGGTCTAAAGGAAAAGAGATGGTAGAATTACTTGCTCCATAAAAAGGAAAAAAAGGACAAAGTGAAGGAAAAGAATTGCCAGGGGGCAAAAGGCCAAAAAAACACAAAAAAAAATCTAAAGAAAGGCCTGAAAAAAACCATAATTGAGTCATCTTCAAAAGCATAATAAGAAAATCGAAAGAGAAGAGAGTCATGTTTATCTCAAAAGGCATATAGAAAGGGTGAAAGAAAAGAGTCATTTTCACCCTGAAAAATATATAGTAAAAGCAAGAAAGAAATTTAAAGGTGATCCTAGGTTACAAAGAAATCCAGTAGAAACAATAGGTTTAAGCCTTTACCCTTTCTTGCAAAACCCCAAAACCACGGCCTACATTACAACCTTACTAAAGTCCACTTTGATTGAAAATGGATTGCTTGATCTAAATGAGCTGGACACGCTACCAAAGCCAAGAACGGATGCTAACCCCACTGGAAGAAAAAAATAGTCAAGGATGGTATGGATCTAAACCCTGCTGAAAACAACATCGAATTTGAGCCTATATATCCTGTTGTTTCTAAAACCCCATAACCTAGCCTACATTATGGTCCTAAAGCAAAGTCTCCTCGGATTAAAGGGCTAGCCACTTGTCGCTCTGCTAAAGGTCAGATAAGTTGTTGCTAAAACCCCGAGAGTTAAGAGTTTTAGCCCAATAATTATATACACTAACCCCGAGGCAAAGAGTCAGAGGCTATCAAAAGGTTGAGAAAGGTGCAAAGTACTATCATCCAATCTAGGTAAGGTCGAGCTAAAGGAGCGGCCAAGCCCCCAAAAAAAGAAGAAGTTACCATTTTGAAGATTACAAGTTTAACAGCACCCCTTGTCATTTCGTTAGTTAACATATTTCTAATACGTGCACACATTTTCAAAAAAAAAAAACATTAAAAAAAATGGGCATGAGCTTTGCATACATAAGATATAACTGTAAGCACCCCATTTTTTACCGCTCGGCAGTCTACACTTCGTTCAGACTTGTTTTCAAGTCATTTTGGGCATATTCTTATCGAATCCAATTCTCTAGTTCCAAATTCCGTCTTTCCATTGCTTCGCGGGCTTGTCAGGCCTAAATAGAGGCAAAATGACCAAAATGCCCTTAGGGGCATTGTCCTTTCTTATTCCAATTCCAATCCCTCTCTCGAGACAGTTTATTCCTCGAGACGGTCCGAGTAGCAAAACTACTCACAAAACCGTTAGAGTGGCGGAAACACTCACAAAACTGTTAGAGTAGTGGAAGTACTCACAAAACCGTTAGAGTAACGGAAGTACTTACAAAACTGTTAGAGTAGCGGAAGTACTCACAAAACCGTTAGAGTGGCGGAAACACTCACAAAACCGTTAGAGTAGCGGAAGTACTCACAAAACCGTTAGAGTAGCAGAAATACTCACAAAACCGTTAGAGTGGCGGAAACACTCACAATCCAGGCACCTCTCTTTGGAGACGGTAAGACCCTTTTCCAATCCCACTCTCGAGACAGTTTATTCCTCGAGACGGCTCCAATCCAGGCACATCTCTTTGGAGACGGTAAGACCCCTTCCAGTCCCACTCTCGAGACAGTTTATTCCTCGAGACGGTCCAAGTAGCAAAACTACTCACAAAACCGTTAGAGTAGCGGAAATACTCACAGAACCGTTAGAGTAGCGAAAATACTCACAGAACCGTTAGAGTAGCGGAAATACTCAACCCCGTCCGAGTAGCGGAAATACTCCCAAATCATCAATCCTGTCCGAGTAGCGGAAATACTCATAAATCATCAACCCCGTCCGAGTAGCAGAAATACTCCCAAATCATCAATCCCGTCCGAGTAGCGGAAATACTCACAAATCATCAACCCCGTCCAAGTAGCGGAAATACTCCCAAATCATCAATCCCGTCCGAGTAGCGGAAATACTCACAAATCATCAACCCCGTCCGAGTAGCGGAAATACTCCCAAATCATCAATCCCGTCCGAGTAGCGGAAATACTCACAAATCATCAACCCCGTCCGAGTAGTGGAAATACTCACAAATCATCAACCCCGTCCGAGTAGCGAAAATACTTACATCGTTAGAGTGGCGGAAAGACTCAAAACCTAGGTCAACACCAGTGGCTGTTAGCCCAGTTCGGTGGAAAAAAATCAAACTACCCTTAGGACCTTTTCCGAGACTTTTCGGTCAGGATGACCATTTTGCCCCTTAGCATCCAAACGCCCCGAGAACCACACCGGCTCTAGGTATCAAACCGGTAACCTCCTGAGAATACTTTTTATAGTGTTCTCAACCTCCCCTTACCTTTCCGGATCATTCCGAGTCAGTTCCGGCCAACCCGGTACAAAATGACCGTTTTGCCCTTGGAGGGCCGGTCTCCTTCTTCGACCACACCGGCTTTGGGTATCAAACCGGTAACCTCCTGAGAATACTTTTTATAGTGTTCTCAACCTCCCCTTACCTTTCCGGATCATTCCGAGTCAGTTCCGGCCAACCCGGTACAAAATGACCGTTTTGCCCCTGGAGGGCCGGTTTCCTTCTTCGACCATACCCGCTTTGAGTATCAAACCGGTAATGTCCCGAGAATAATTTTTATAGTATTCTCAACCTTCCATTACCTTTTCGGACCATTCCGAGTCAGTTCTGGCAAACCCGGTACAAAATGACCGCTTTGCCCCTAGTGGGCCGGTCTCCTTTTCCGACCACGCCGGCTCTGGGAATCAAACCGGCAACCTCTGGGAACATTCTAAATAATGTTTCCAGATCCTAAGTCTTTTTCTGGGACAATCCGGGTTCGCCCCGGCAGTTTTCCAGCCCGATTGACTGTTTTGCCCCTAAAGGCCCGGTCAACCTTTCTGACCCACCTTATCCTCACTTTCCAAGTCAAATACCTCCAGGACACTATTTTAAGTGTTCCTGCTCCCTTCCGGCCTTCCGGGTCATTCCCGGCTCCTTCAAATCATTCCCGGACTTTCCGGAGTCACTCCTAGTGAAGCCAGGCTAAAATTTACATGATAGTCACTAGTACAGGCGCCCAAATCTAGTCAAAGATACGTTGCTTGCCGACCTTAAACCTTTCCTAATTGGCTGGCGCCACTAGTAGTGGTGCCAAGCCAAAAAATGGCCTGGCGCCACTCCTAGTGGCGCTAGTGTAAAGTTTGCCCTGGCGCCACTGCAACAGGTGCCAGGTTTGTCCTCCCTCTATAAATACAGAGCTTCGTTCAACGTGAAAAGGGTCTGCAAACTGAACCTAAAAATCCTATATTTCGATACACAGAGCTCGAGCACCTCCAAAACCCTAGCCTCCCTAGGTTTTCCCAAACCCTAACCACTATACACAAACCCTAGCCTCCTATACACTCATACACTCCCCCATACACTCATACACTAGCCTTCAACCACCTTTTGAAGACTTGAAGAGCTGCCATCCAAAACTTGAAGACAACCCTTGAAGATTGAAGAAGAAGATCAAGACGAAAACCGAAAACCGAAGACCGAAGACAGCGCGGCGCGCAAATTAAAGAAGATACAAGGTAGGCTTTCTCTTTAATTTTCCGCACTTCCCCCCTCTCTCTTCTCTCTCCAACCCACTTGGGTTTTCTCTATTTTAATCCCCCATCTCTTTCCCCCCCTTTCTTTGCATGCTTGAAATAAGGGGACTCCCGGTCCATGTGTAGGATTAGACTGTTGGAGAGTCACCGTGTCGGGGGCTTTCTTTTAATCTAACCAGAGACCATGTGGGTCCAGCCCCCTTGATTATGTGGTGAAGCCTTAGCCTTGTATGTTCACGACCTCAAATTGCATTGTGCATATCATAGTCTTGCATCTTCCAAAATTCGTTTTCAAAAAGTTGTTTTCAAAAATCGTTTTCAAACTTGTTTTCAAAATTGCATCAAAAGCTCTTTTTCAAAAACATGTTTTCAAAATCACAATCCTAGGGTGATTCTAGCCTTTCCATGGCTAGGGTTGCTTTAGGAAAGTGTTACATTAAAAGTGACCTTTTGGTCTATATTTTCAAATCTTGTTGTTTTCAAAACCGCTTTCCTAAAGTGGTTCTAGCCTTCTTATGGTTAGAATTGCTTTAGGAAAGTGAGATGTTTTTACACCTTCTAAAAACTCTCTTTAAAAATATTTTCCTAAAAATCTCTTTTTGAACACACTTTCCTAAAACTTCCATCTTCAAAATTGATTTCAAAAACTCCCTTCCAAAATCTATTTTTCAAAACTCCCTTTTTCAACTCCTTTCCAAAATCCTCTCCCCAAAATCCACTTTCTAAAAACTTTCCCCAAAGATCTTTCCAAAAACTCTCTTCAACAATCTTTAACCAAAAACCTTTCTAGAAAAATCTCTCCTAAAAATCTTTCCAAAAACTCTCTTTCCAAAATCTCCCTTCTAGAAATTCCCCTCTAGGATTTTCGTTCTAAAATCTTCGTTTCTAAAAACACACTTTCCAAAACTCCCTCCCTTTAAAATCTTTTTCCAAAAACTCCCTCGTCAAACACACTTTCCAAAAACTCCTCCCTAGGACTTCCTTCCAAAAACTCGTTTCCAAAAGCATACTTTCCAAAAAACTCTTTCCTTAGAGCCCAAGTCAAGCCCTAGAACCCACCATTAGGAAACCCTAATTTTCTTTCCAAAAACATGGTTTTCAAACTTTGCCCCAAACCTAGGTTTCCAAAACCTCTTGTTTTCACATCCAAACTATACATGTTTCCAAAACCTCTTTTCTACGTTAAAATTCCACACCTTCGAATCTAGGGTTTCTAGAATCTCCCTTTGCAAATCCTTGCCAAATCAAATCTCCCTGTTTAGAAAACCAAATCCAATCCTCCATTTTTGGAAACAAAATCAAACCTTTGCTTTTAGAAACTAAATCCAATCCCTTTCAAAATCCAACTCTTTCCTAATTCAAATCCTTCCTAAACTTCTACTTTCCTAAATCTTAAGTTTCCAAAACCTGAACGTAAAAATCTTTCCTAAACTTTAAAACTCAACTTTCCAATCTTTCCTAATTCAACCCTTTCCTAATTCTACCCCTTTCCAAAATCTTTTTCAAATACAAGCTTTCAAATCTTTCCTAAACTCAAACCTTTCCTAATCTTAAGATTTTCTAAAACTCTAAAATTTTCTAAATCTTAAACTTTCTAAATACCAAATCTTTCAAAATTCAAAACTTTCTAAATTTGAAACCTTCTTAAGTTAAATCTTTCTAAACCTAAAAACTTTCTAAATTCTAAACTTTCTTAAACTTCAAAATTTTCCAAATCTAAGGCTTTTCTAAACTTGAGACTTTCTTAATTCAAACATTTCTTAAATTGAAAACTTTCCTTTTTCAAACCTTTCCCAAAACTAAACTTTCTTATTTTCAAAACTTCCTTGTTTTTCAAAACTTTCCAAAATCAGAACTTCCCTTTTTCAAACATTTCTAAATTCGAAACTCTCCTAATTTGAAAACTTTCCTAATTCAAAACTTTCCAAAAATAAAACTTTCCTAATTCAGAACTTTCCTAATTTGAAACTTCCCTAATTCGAACCTTTCCTAAATCCAATCTTTCTTAATCTCAAGTCTTCCCTAGGTCTCCTACCTTTCCTAAGTCTAGGTTTCCTAAACTTCCATCTTTCCTAAAACCAAATCTTTCCAAAACCTATCTTTCCAAAGCAAGTCCAATTGTTTCAATTTCAATCTCAAATATCTTCTTCCAATTTCAAATCAAAATTCAATTTCCTTCTTCAATCCAACCTTCTATCAGACTCTTGTCCGAACTACGACTGACCTGATTCCCCCAAAGGGATACGTAGGCAACCTTCATAGGTGCGGTCACAATATTTTTCAAATTTTCAATTCCACCCTCGTGGGTGCGGTTTTCAAAATCTTTTCAAATTTAAAATTCCAATTTAAAATTTCTATTTTCAAATTTTTACTCTCAATTTTCAAACTTTCCAATTTCAATTCCATCTTTTCAAGTCTATTTTCAAATCAAAGCAATCTCTTTTTAAATCTATTTTTCAATTCTTTTCTATTGCTTGCATATCGTGCATCATGTTAAATTAGTTTTCAAACATTGTTTTTCAAAGTGAATGGGGTTGAACCATTAGTTAATTAAAGACTCTCGTAGGTGAATCTAGGGTAGATTGACATGTAGGTACCGAAAGGGCGGGGTAGGGTGATAGCTTAGTGCGTCTTCCCTACACGTAACCAACCTCCGAACTTAAAATCACTGATTTCAAAGACCAAAAGGAGTTATTTTTCTAAAAAGGGCTAAATGTTTTTCAAAGGTTGCCAAACAACCTGTTTTCCTTAAAAACCCTCTCTTGAGGAGATATTTTCAAAATCGTTTTCCAAAACCCTAAGTGTAGTCTTCGGACTATGCTTAGTTTTTTTTTTGGTGACCTAACTCACCTTAATTAAGTTAGGTGGCGACTCCGAATCTTTTTTAAAAGCCCTTTATTCAAGCCAATTTTTCAATTCAAACCTAGTCGCACTCATTCTTCTAGGAGGGTGAGTTCTAACGAGAGAGTACAGTATTTTTCCCGCTTGGGTGAGTATTCCTCGAGTGCGAAAAATCTGGGCGCAACAATAACTCCTTGTAGAAACAGAAGTCACCAACACAGTTTAATGTCAACCCCTGTAATAGATATGCAACATCATCATTTCTACACATGCATTGGATCAAATACTTAGTTGAAAAAAAAAATCAATCATAAATATCTCTGCCTATCCATGCATCTAAATACCATAAATATCCATCTTTGTACAAAACTTACAAAATAAAACTGTCTAACATAAATACATCTCAAGAATAGGGCCAAAGGAAGATCAAAGTCTCCTCAAGGGGCATCTATCAAAGGTCAAAGTCAATGTCATCTGGATCGAAATCCCCAAAACCCGGCATCGGAGGAGGTGGATAACTACTAGAAACACCGGTGTCCTGCGAAGAAGACACAACTGGAATCAACAAGATAAAGGAATAACTAAACAACAGCAGAGTAAATAGAAGAAGCAAAGAAAGAACAACATACCCCGCCACCGCCCATCTGAGATAAGCGAGCCGTCAAGGAAGCTACCTTGGCCTAGTACTGATCTCGCTCCATCTGGTACTGTTCTCTCTGGTCTCTCACAACAGTAAACTTACCCTGGGGCACATATCCTCCGGCTCGACGCCACAAGTCAACCACCTCCTAGGCAACAGCATACTCGCTGACTACTACCTCAAACCGGGTGAAGGCACCGACATAATGAGCCCCAAAGTATGCAAAATAATCTATATTCGGAGGAAGCAAGAACTCGGCACTTGGCTGCCGCTCCTGATAAGGGATAGGTACTCCCGCCACCAAAACACCAAACATATACTCCGGCAGAGCTCCTGCTAATCGGAACTCCTCATGAAACTACTGCCAGTGTCGCTGTCCTAGATAGAACTCCCAAGTATCATCACTGAGAAAAGTAGCCCTCGATAAAGACAGCGGGACCAAGTACCATACAGTCTCATAATGAACTGAACCGATAAAAGGCTGCCAAGTCACATCCCTCGCCTCAATCAACTCTAGGTTCACCCGTAGCGTCATAAAGTCAGAAATCTCCGATCGTTGGGCCACCCAGTCATGAGCCCACCTCAAAGCAAGAGGATAAAGGTCGTCCTCAACAACTGCGGGGCAACGAACAGGTAGATACTCTTAGCTCCACCAGACAAGAGAGGGCCAGAAACTAGTTATGCTACCCCAATGGGAAGAAGTTCGGACCCGCATCAATTGAAGGAAGTAGCCAAAGGAGAAAGACCCCCAATCCAACTCAGACAAAGCCCCAAGATCAGCTGCTATGCTCACCAAACGAAAAGGCACAAGCAACTTCTTGTTGTTGCAGAAGCAGCTAAAGATGATGTACAAAACAAGTCACCGTCTCATAATGTCCTGCCTGGCAAGCGATGGCTCAGCAGCAAAGGTATGTGTCGCGCCCAGATTTTTCGCACTCGAGGAATACTCACACAAGCGGGAAAAATGTTGTACTCTCTCGTTAGAACTCACCCTCCTAAAAGAATGAGTGCGACTAGGTTTGAATTGAAAAATTGATTTGAATAAAGGGCTTTTGAAAAAGATTCGGAGTCGCCACCTAACTTGATTAAGGTGAGTTAGGTCACCTAAAAACTAAGCATGATCCGAAGACTACACTTAGGGTTTTTGAAAAACGATTTTGAAAATATCTCCTCAAGAGAGGGTTTTTAGGAAAACAGGTTGTTTGGCAACCTTTTGGAAAATATTTAGCCCTTTTTAGAAAAATAACTCCTTTTGGTCTTTGAAAACAGTGATTCTAGGTTCGGAGGTTGGTTACGTGTAGGGAAGACGCACTAAGCTATCACCCTACCCCGTCCTTTCAGTACCGACATGTCAATCTATCCTAAATTCACCTATGAGAGTCTTTAACTAACTATAGTTCAACCCTATTCACTTTAGAAAAACAATGTTTGAAAACTAATTTAGCATGATGCATGATATGCAAGCAATAGAAAAGAATTGAAAAATAGATTTAAAAAGAGATTGCTTTGATTTGAAAATAGATTTGAAATTGGAAATTTTGAAAATTTGGAAATAGGAATTTGAAAATAGAAATTTTGAAATTGGAATTTTGAAAATAGATTGAAATTTGAGATTTGGAAAGAATTTTGAAACCACACCCATGAGGGTGGAATTGAAAGTTTGAAAAGTATTGTGACCGCACCTATGAAGGTTGCCTACGTATCCCTTTGGAGGAATCAGGTCAGTCGTAGTTCGGACAAGAGTTCGATTGAAAATAGAAGAGTGGATTTGAAGAAGGAGATTGAATTGGAAATTGAATTCGATTTGGAATTGGAAGAGGAGATTGGAAATTGAAATTGAGAAAATTGGACTTTGATTTGAAAAGATAGATTTGGACTTGCTTTGAAAAAGAGAAAGATGAAGGTTTAGGAAACCTAGACTTAGGAAAAGCTTGACTCGACTTGGAAGGTTTAGGAGATTAGGAAAAGGTTGGATTTAGGAAATGTTTGAATTAGGAAATGTTCAATTTAGGAAAGTTTAGAATTAGAAAAGTTTCATTTTTGGAAAGTTTTGAAATTAGAAAAGTTTTAGGTTTAGGAAAGTTTTGAAATTGGAAAGTTTCGAGTTTAGAAAGTTTTCGAAAAAGGAAAGATTTTCAGATTAGGAAAGTTTCCAAATTAGGAAAGTTTTGAAAATCGGAAAGTTTTGAATTTAGAAATGTTTTGAAAAAAAGGAAGTTTTGAATTTGGAAAGCTTTGAAAACAAGGAAGTTTTGAAAATAAGAAAATTTCGTTTTAGGAAAGGTTCGAAAAAGGAAAGTTTTCAGCTTAGGAAGTGTTTGAATTAAGAAAGTTTCAACTTAAGAAAGTCTTAAATTAAGAAAGTTTTGAGTTTAGAAAAGTCTTAGATTTGGAAAGATTTGAAGTTTAAGAGAGTTTAGAATTTAGAAAGTTTTAGGTTTAGAAAAATTCAACTTAAGAAAGTTTCAAATTTAGAAAGTTTTGAATTTAAGAAGCTTAGAATTTTAGAAAGATTTGAAATTTAGAAAGTTTAGGATTTAGAAAGTTTTAGAGTTTGAATTTTAGAAAGTCTTGAAATTAGGAAAGGTTTGAAAGCTTATATTTGAAAAGTTAAGATTTGAAAAGAGGGTAGAATTAGGAAAGGGTTGGATTAGGAAAGATTTTTATGTTCAAGTTTTGGAAACTTAAGATTTAGGAAAGTGAAAGTTTAGGAAGGATTCGAATTTAGGAAAGATTTGGATTTTGAAACTTAAGGAAAGATTTGAAGTTTAGGTTTAGGAAACTTATGGTTTAGGAAGGTATTGAATTAGGAAAGGTTTGGATTAAGAAGGGATTGGATTTGGTTTCTAAAAGAGAAAGGTTGGATTTTATTTCCAAAAACGGAGGACGGGATCTAGTTTCCTAAACGGGGAGATTGGATTTGGGTAGGGTTTGAAAAGGGAGATTCTAGAAACCCTAGTTTTGGAAGTGTGGAATTTTAACGTAGAAAAGAGGTTTTGGAAACATATATAGTTCGGATATGAAAACAAGAGGTTTTGGAAACCTAGGTTTGGGGCAAAGTTTGAAAATCATGCTTTTGGAAAGAAAATTTAGGGTTTCCTAATTATGGGTTCTAGGGCTTGACTTGGGCTTCTTAAGTAAACAGTTTTTGGAAAGTGCATTTTTGGAAACGAAGGTTTTCTAGAAGGGAATCCTAGGGAGGAGTTTTTGGAAAGTGAATTTGGAGAGGGAGTTTTTGGAAAAAGATTTTAAGAAAGAGGGAGCTTTGGAAAGTGTGTTTTTAGAAACGTGTTTTTTGGAAAGAAGATCCTAGAGGAGAGTTTCTAGAAGAAAAATTTTGGGAAGAGAGTTTTTAGAAAGATTTTTGGAGAGAGTTCTTAGGAAGGTGAATCTGGGGAGTGTTTTGAGAGGGTGAATTTTGAGGAAAAGATTTTGGAGAGAGAATTTTGAAAAAGAGAGTTTTGATTAATAGGTTTTGGAAGGGAGTTTTTGAAAACGATTTTGAAAAGGAGTGTTTTAGGAAAGTATGTTGAAAAAGAGATTTTTAGGAAGAGATTTTTGAAGAGAGAGAGTTTTTAGAAAGATTAAAAACATCTCACTTTCCTAAAGCAATTCCAGCCATAAGAGGGCAAAAACCACTTTAAGAAAGTGGTTTTGAAAACAAGGTTTGAAAATATAGACCAAAAGGTCACTTTTAATATAACACTTTCCTAAAGCAACCCCAGCCATGGAAAGGCTAGAATCACCCTAGAATTGTGGTTTTGAAAACAAGTTTTTGAAAAAGGGATTTTGATGCAATTTTGAAAACAAGTTTGAAAACGATTTTTGAAAACAACTTCTTGAAAACGAATTTTGGAAGATGCAAGACTATGATATGCACAATGCAATTTGGGGGTCGTGAACATACAAGGCTAAGGCTTCACCACATAATCAAAGGGGGGCCGGACCCGCGTGGTCTTTGGTTAGACTAGAAGAAAGCCCCCGACACGGTGACTCTCCAATAGTCGAATCCTACACATGGACCGGGAATCCCCTTATTTCAAGCATGCAAAGAAAGGGGGGGAAAGAGATGGGGGATTAAAATAGAGAAAACCCAAGTGGGTTGGAGAGAGAAGAGAGAGGGGGGAAGTGCAGAAAATTAAAAAGGGAGCCTACCTTGTATCTTGTTTATTTTACGCGCCGTGCAGTCTTCGGTCTTCGGTCTTTGGTCTTGATCTTCACCCTCAGTCTTCAAGGATTGTCTTCAAGCTTTGAATGTTTGTTCTTCAAGTCTTCAGAGAGTGGTTGAAGGCTAGTGTATGAGTGTATGGGGGAGTGTATGAGTGTATAGGAGGCTAGGGTTTATGTATGATGGCTAGGGTTTAGTGTAAGGTGGCTAGGGTTTGGAGAACCTAAGGAAACTAGGGTTTTTGGAGGTGCTCGAGCTCTGTATATCGAATTGTGTGATTTCTAGGTTAAGTTTTCAAACCCCTTTCACGTTGAACGAGGCTCTGTATTTATAGAGGGAAGACAAACCTGGCGCCTGTTGTAGTGGCGCTAGGCCAAATTATACACTGGCGCCACTAGTAGTGGCGCTAGGCCATTTTTTGGCAACAGGCCAAATTATACACTGGCGCCACTAGTAGTGGCGCCAGGCCATTTTTTGGCTTGGCGCCACTACTAGTGGTGCCAGCCATTTAGGAAATAATTAAGGTCGGCAAGCAACGTATCTTTGACTAGATTTGGGCGCCTGTACTAGTGACTACCATGTAAACTTTAGCCTGGCTTCACTAGGAGTGACTCCGGAAAGTTCGGGAATGATTTGAAGGAGTCGGGAATGACCCGGAAGGCCGAAAGGGAGCAGGAACACTTAAAATAGTGTCCTGGAGGTATTTGACTTGAAAAGTGAGGATAAGATGTGTCGGAAAGGTTGACCAAGCCTTTAGGGGCAAAACGGTCAACCAGACCGGAAAACTGCCGGGACAGACTCAAACTGTCCCAGAAGAAGACTTGGGATCTGGAAACATTATTTAGAGTGTTCCCAGAGGTTGCCGGTTTGATTCCCAGGGTCGGAGTGGTCGGAAATGGAGACTGGCCCACCAGGGGCAAAACGGTCATTTTGTACCGGGTTTGCCAGAACTGACTCGGAATGATCCGGAAAGGTAAAGGAAGGTTGAGAAGGCTATAAAAAGTATTCTCGGGACCTTACCGGTTTGATACGAAGAGCCAGTGTGGTCGAAGAAGGAGACCGGCCCTCTAGGGGCAAAACAGTCATTTTGTACCGGGTCGGCCGGAACTGACTCGGAATGATCCGGAGAGGTAAAGGAAGGTTAAGAACACTATAAAAAGTATTCTCGGGACCTTACCGGTTTGATACCCAGAGCGGGTGTGGTTCCCGGGTCGTTCGGATGCCTAGGGGCAAAATGGTCATCTTGACCGAAAAGTCTCAAAAAAGGTCCTAAGGGTAGTCTGGTCATTTTTCACCGAAGTGAGCTAACAAACATGGGTATTGACCTAGGTTTTGAGTGTTTCCGCCACTCTAACGGTGTTGAGTATTTTCGCTACTCGGACGGGGTTGAGTATTTCCGTTACTCGGACGAGGTTGAGTATTTCCGCTACTCGGACGGGGTTGACGATTTGAGAGTATTTCCGCTACTCTAACGGCTCTATGAGTATTTCCGCTACTCTAACGGTTCTGTGAGTATTTCCGCTACTCTAACGGCTCTGTGAGTATTTCCGCTACTCTAACGGTTGAGTATTTCCGCTACTCAGACGGCTCTGTGAGTATTTCCGCTACTCTAACGGTTGTGTGAGTAGTTTTGCTACTCGGACCGTCTCGAGGAATAAACTGTCTCGAGCGAGGGATTAGAAAGGGGTCTTACCGTCTCCGAAGAGACGTGCCTGGATTGGAACCATCTCGAGGAATAAACTGTCTCGAGAGAGAGATTGGAAAGGGGTCTTACCGACTCCGAAGAGACGTGCCTGGGTTTTGAGTGTTTCCGCCACTCTAACGGTGTGAGTGTTTCCGCCACTCTAACGGCTTTGTGAGTGTTTCCGCCACTCTGACGGTTTTGTGAGTGTTTCCGCCACTCTGACGGTTTTGTGAGTAGTTTTGCTACTCGGACTGTCTCGAAGAATAAACTGTCTCGAGAGAAGGATTGGAATTGGAATAAGAAAGGACAATGCCCCTAAGGGCATTTTAGTCATTTTGCCTCTATTTAGGCCTGACAGGCCCGCGAAGTGATGGAAAGACAGAATTTGGACTAGAGGATTGGTTTCGATTGGAATATGTCCATAATGACTTGAAAACAAGTCTGGACGGAGTGTAGACTGCCGAGCGGTCAAAAATGGGGTGCTTACAGTATGGTCATCCTAACTGAGCTAAGAGACTGGGAAGGCAGAATGCTCAAGAGGGGGCAAGTTTAGTATAATGCAGGCCTCGTCTCTACTGATTGACTGCAAAGTGATCCGCCGGCCGATAAAGGAAAGCCCCGTGATGATCGCCCAATCCAAGGGGATGGGACCCAACTCAAAGCCAACAAAATGAAAGGTCCCCGTCTCTCCAAACCACCGCTTAATCAGTGCTAACACCAGATGTCGGTTCAAGCAGTTAGCCTATAACCCAATGAAGGCTCCGAATATGATCTCTGCCAAGAAGGCACGATATAATGGGGCAGCCCACTGCATGGTCATGAAGACCTGATGAACAGCCCCTCTAAAAGTTATGTGTACCCGCGGAGGGGGCAAATGCTGTCTAGAGTATATACTGGAGTGTGTACCCGTGGAGGAGGCAAATGCTGTCAAGAGTATACATTGGGTTGATAAGCGAGATCCCCGAGCGGTGGGATGTCCGGTACCTCCAGGTCACCCAAATCAACATCCGTCTGCCTATGTCTGGAGGAGGCTCTCCCATAAACGGTCACCAGGTCACCCAGACCCGGTACCTCCTCCTCTACACTGATATCCCCTGCAAAGGCCTGCACAACTGGAGGAAAGGGGTCGACAGGTGGCCTACTCCCTTGACCACTATGGCTAGACGGCACCTACCCCGTAGATCGTCGACTACTTCTGGATCGACTGGGACCACCTGTGGAATCTGTCCTAGCTGCCTTACCCAAGCGACGTCTCATCTCAGAACCATCATCACCTGCATCTGCCATCCTGAAAAGGCAAGTCAAGGTAAGAGGTGTTAATACACGATACATGCGGATAAATAATAACAAAATAAAGTAAATAAATAATAAAAACAAACAATAAATAATAATAAAAAGATTTCAAGTGATAAGTCAAAACAAATTTCTGACACCTTTTGATTTTCCAACTTCAAGTCAAATCTCAAGGGTTTTCTGTCTTTTTCTTTCAAAAAGATTTTATTTCTAAATCTTTTCCTACTCTTTCCCTGATTTCTAAAAATTTCGATAGAGTTTCGTTTCAAAATGGTCCCTACAACACCCATGACATCAACACAAAACACAAACTATACACTTCACAACGTTACAACCACATGACATTAGCATCCGCACACACTTTTTAAATTTTTGAAGTTTTCAAAACACATGTTTTATTTTGCCAATAAATCAATGGTTTTCAAAAATGTCTTAAAATTTCTCAAAATCATTTCAAATGTTCTCTAAAATATTCCTATATTTTTCTAAATTTTAAACTCCATTAATTTCATAAATTTCCCAATTTCCTATTTTTTCTCAGTATTTTTCTTTTTTTAAAAAATCAAAAATTCACCAAGTTTTCAAAAAATCACGAAACTTCACATGGTTGTTAAACACATTTTCTAAAGCACATGGCATAAAAATCTAGCCAAAAATCCCAATGCCCAAGCCTGTAGGAACAAACTCCCAATTCCTGCAGAAAACCCTCTTTACATAATCACGTAAAATCACTCAAATTCAATCCAACAAGCACCAAAATGCAAAAATAACATCACTATAGTGTTCAAAACATATCAAGGCATCAATTTCTACTATTCACAAGACTTAAACGGAATTCTACACATGAAAATCAACAAAAAATTGAAAACTCACCTCTTGGAGTTCTTTGGCGAAATCTTCTCTTTTGGCGGCTTTTCCAGCGACGTGGTCTACTCCCGGCAATCACTTGTGATCCCTAAGAAGTGCTCCGTCAATGGCCAAGTCGGTTTCCTCGCAATGTCTCCCAGATTCGCAACAATCTTCCAAAATCCCGCAAGTGGTAGAACTAGCAATGGTACCAAGCCAACTTTGCCCAAGAGTGGCGCCAGTTGCCAATTCTGGGCAGTTTTGCCCTTATTCCTGTTAAAACTCGTTTTTGAAGGCTTTTCGGGCCCAATATCCATTTCCAAACCCCTGTATTCCAAAATTTTCAAAGTCCGTCCCTCCGACCGCCTCACGGTCAACATGGGACTCTTACTTTATCGTTTTCTGTCTTTGACAAACAAAGATAGAAAAAAAGGGGCAACTGTAAGCATCCCATTTTTGACCGCTCGGTAGTCTACAGTCTGTCCAGACTTATATTCAAGTCAATGTGGACATATTTTGGGTCAAATCAACTTTCTAAGTCTAACCCCATCTATCCATCGCTTCGCGAGCCTACCAGGCCCAAATAGAGGCAAAATGACCAAAATGCCCTTACGGGCATTGTTCCTTTCCAATTCCAATAGGCACCTCTTTCTAAAGACGGTAAATCCCCTTTCCAATTCCAATATGCACGTCTTTCTGAAGACAGTAATTACCTTTTCCAATTCCAATTCTAATCCCTCTCTCGAGAAAGTTAATTTCTCGAGACGGTAAGTCTATCCTATCCGGTACGTTTTTTGAAGAAAGTCTCTTCAGAATGGTAAGTCCCTTTAAACCAGTTGACCGGGACGAGACCCCAAGTCCCCTAGATGGTAGAATGGACCACCTTTGGCGCCTGCTGGCCCGCCAATACAGAAATGTCCGTTTTGGCATGCCTTCCAAGAAAGTTGACTTCTCAGGCACTAAGTCCCTTTAGCAATTTCCTGCGATCAGGTAGTCTTAGGAATGATCGCGAACCATCAGATTAGCAGAAGTACTCCCAAACATCGCAATCGTTAGAGTAGTGGAAATACTCGCAAATAGGTCGATATAGGGAATTGCCAACAAACCTTTATATCACGGGACCGCCATCAGAGTGGCGGAAACACTCAAAACACAGGTCAACACCGGTGCCTACAAGCCCACTTCGGTGAAAAATGATCAAACTGCCCCTAGGGCCATTTTTGGCACGTTTCTCGAGAAAATATCTAAGTCCTTAGAACGGTAAGTCCACCCTTTCAAGATTGTCTTTAAAGTAATCCGGCATGATTAGGTGCCTTCTAGTCAGTTTCGGGCCAATTCCGAGACTTTCTAGTGAAGATGACCATTTTGCGCCTAGGCATTCGAACGCCCCGGGGACCACACCGGCTCTAGGTATTAAACTAGTAACTTCCCAAGAATGCTTTTTATTGTATTCCTAACCTTCTTTATCTTTTCGGATCATTCTAAGTCAGTTCCGGTAAACCCGATGCAAAATGACCGTTTTGCCCCTAGTGGGTCGGTGGCCTTTTTCTAGCAACACCGGCTGTAGATATCAAACCGGTAACCTTTTGGGACATTCGAAATAATGTTTCTAATTCATCGAGCCTTCTTCCGGGACATTTCGAGTCCATCCTGGTAGTGTTCCGATCCGGTTGACCGTTTTGTCCTTAATGGCTTGATCGAGCCTTCTAACAAACCCTGACATCCTTTTTCAAGTCCATTACCCCCGAGATCCTATTCTAAGGGTTTCTGTCCCTTTTCGGCTTTCTGGTCCATTCCCAGTCCCTTAAATACTTCTCGGACCTTCCGAAGTCACTCCTAATAAAGCTAGGCTAAAAATTGCATGGTAATCACTACTACAGGCGCCTAAATCTTCCCAAGATACATTTCTTGCTGACCTTCAAACTTTCCTAACTGACTGCCACCACTACTCAAGCCAAAATTTGGCCTGGCGCCACACAGAAGGATTTTTGGCCCGGTGTCACTGCAACAACCGCCAGGTCAATCCTGTCTCTATAAATACAGAGCTTCCTCCAGCGTGAAAGAGGTCCGCAAACTCAGTCTGAAAAGCCTACTTTTCGATATACAGAGTTCGTAACCTCCCTAAACCCTAGCTTCTTTAGGTTTTCCCAAACCCTAGCCTCTATACACAAACCTTAGCCTCCTATACATTCATTTACACTCACATACACTCATATATTAGCCTCCAAAGCCTCCATTGAAGACGTGAAGTGCTACAAATTGAAGTTCTCGAAGATCAAGATGAAGACTGAAGCAAAGACCGAAGCAAAGCAAGAAAAGCAAAGCGCGTGAAGTAAAGTAAAATAAACACGATAGAAGGTAGGCTTTCTCTTTAAGTTTACGCATCTTTTCCCTCTCTTCTCTCTGAACCCACTTGGGTTTTCTTCTATTTTAATCCCCCATCTTCTTCCCCCCTTTTCTTGCATGCTTGAAACAAAGGACTTCCCGGTCCATGTGTAGGATTAGGCTATTGGAAGGTCACTGTGTCGGGGGCTTGCTTTTAGTCTAACCGGAGACCACGTGGGTTTGGCCCCCTTGATTATGTGGTGAAACCTTTAACCTTGTATGTTCACGACCCTCTTTGCTTTGTGCATATCATGATCTTGCATTCTTCTAAAATTCGTTTTCAAACTCGTTTTCAAAACTTGCATTAACATTGTTTTCAAACTTGCATCAAAACATTCTTTTTCAAAACTTGTTTTCAAAATCACAATCCTAGGGTAATTCTAGCATTTTCATGGTTAGGGTTACTTTAGAAAAGTGTTACATTTAAAGTGACCAACATGATCCATATTTTCAAAAATCATTGTTTTCAAAACCACTATCTTAAAGTGGTTCTAGCCTTCTTATGGTTAGAATTGCTTTAGGAAAGTGAGATATTTTATATACTTTCTAAAAATGCTCATTTTAAATATCTCTTTCTAAAAATCTTCTTCCCAATACACTTTTTTTGAAAACTCTCTTCAATCTCCTTTTCAAAATTCCTTTCCAAAGTTGTTTTCTAAAACTTCCCTTCACAAAACTCAGTTTCCTAAAAACTCCTTTCCAAAACATTCTCCTCAAAGTTCGCTTTCTAAAAACGCTCCTTAAGTTTCTTTCCTAGACAACTCTTTCCAAAAATCTCTTTCTCAAAATCTCTTTTCAAAAACTCTCTCAAAGTGTTGCTTTCCGAAAAAAATCTTTCCAAAAACTCTCTTTTCAAAATTCATTTTCTAAAAACTCCTTTTTAGGATCTCTTTCCAAAACTTCTTCTTTTACATCAAAATCATAAGTTTCCAAAACCCCTTTTTTTACGTCAAAACTATAGTCTTCCAAGTCTAGGGTTTCTAAAACTTCACCTTCCAAATCCATGTCAAATCCAATCTTTCCTTTAGGAAACCAAATCCAATCTCCCATTTATGAAGCTAGATCCCATCCTCTGTTTTTGGAAACAAAATCAAAACACCTCTTTTAGAAACAAAATCCAATCCTTTGTTTTAGAAAATAGGAATCCAAATCTTTCCTAATATAAGTCTTTCCTAATTCAACCCTTTCTTAATTTCAACCTTTCCAAATCTAAACTTTCCAAATCTAAGTTTTCAAATATTTCTTAAACTCAAACCTTTCCTAACTTCAAGAATTTCTAAAACTTAAACACTTTCTAAATTCTAAACTTTCCAACTTTCAAAATTTCCCTATTTCACAACATTCCAAATTCAAAACTTTCTTAATCTAACACTTTCATAATTCGAAACTTTCCTAAAATGACACTTTCCTAAAACTAAGCTTTCCTGCTTTGAAACTTTCTTAATTCGAACATTTCCTAAATCTTCCAAGTCCAACATTCAAGTCAAATCTTTTCTAAAACTCTTCCAAGTCAAGTCCAATCTTTCTTAAAATCTCGAGTCTTTCCTAAGTCTAATCTTTCTTAAGTCTAGGTTTCCCAAAATCCTATCTCTCCAAATCTAGTTCAAGTTCTCTTCCACGGATCGAATCATCTTTCAAGTTCAACTCTAGGTCTAAGTTTAATCTCTCAATCTTCCAATCCAAATTCCAATTTAATCTTTTTCTCCAATCAAACCTTCTGTTTTCTATCGGACTCTTGTCCGAACTACGACTGACCTGATTCTCTCCAAAAGGATACGTAGGCAACCCTCATGGGTGTGGTCACAACTTCTTTTAATCTCTAATTCCACAACTTCTTTCAAATCTCTAATTCTACAATCTTCTTCAAGTTTCTAATTCTATGAACTATTTCAAATTTCTAATTCCAAATTTCTATTTCCAAATCTCTATTTTCAATTTCTAAAACTTTCCAATTTCAAATCTATCTTTTCAAATTTCTTTTTAAATCAAATCAATTTCTTTCCAACTTTCTTTTCTTGTGAATGCATATCATGCATCATTCTTTTCAAAATTGTTTTCTAAAGTAGATAGGATTGGACATTTCTTAGTTGAAGACTCTCATATGTGAATCTAGGGTAAATAGACATATAGGTACCACAAGGGCGGGGTAGAGTGATGACTTGGTGCCTCTTCCCTACACGTAACCAACCTCCGAACCTAGGATCACTATTTTCGATAGTCCAAAATGGAGTTATTTTCTAAAAAGGGCTTACATGTTTTCTGAAGTTTACCAAACAACCTATTTTCTTAAAAACCCTCTCTTTAGGAGATATTTTCAAAAATTGTTTTGAAAAAAACCCTAAGTGTAGTATTCAGATTGTGCTTAGTTTTTAGGTGACCTAACTCACCCTAATCAAGTTAGGTGGCGACTCCGAATTGTTTTCTAAAAGCTCTTTATTTAAATTAATTTTCCATTCAAACCTAGTCGCACTCATTCTTCTAGGAGGATGAGTTTTAATGAGAGAGTACAATATTTTTTTCGCTTGTGTGTGTATTTCTCTAGTGCGAAAAATCTGGGCGCTATAGAACCCTAGCTCATTAGAGTAGTTTTCAAAATAATCTTCTTCAAGAAAGGTTCTTAAAAGTTCATTCACTTTAATATGTATAAAAATGGTTTCCAAAACTACCATCTTCATCTTAATTTTTAGAAGTTTTGTTCTCTTGAATATAGTGGTTGGAATATTCCCACGGAGTCCTCTTTAGAGTGATTTCACTCAAATCAATCATACGAACCCTTATTCTTTATAGTGGTTTTCAACATCTTAAAAGTGGTTTTTCAAATCCTCCTTTTCAAAAATAATTTTCGAAGGTTCATTCTCTTTAATTTTCAATCAAAGAAATCTCCAAAACCATTAGGTCCAAACCTGTTGTGCTAGTATTGTGATCAAAAGGCCACTTTCAAGTCTCATGCATAAAGCCACCTTTTCAAAACCACTAGGTCCAAATCCTAGTTCAAAACTACCTTTCAAAACCCTAGGCTAACTTGACCCTAGCTATCCAAACCCAAGGTTAGCTTGACCATAGTTGCCCAAACCCTTGGTTAGCTTAACCTTAGTTATCCAACTTTAGATTAACCTAACCCAAGTTAGTTAATCCTAGGTTAACCTAACTATTGTTATTTGACCCGAGGTCAACCAAACCCTATAATATCTAAACCTTAGTTAGTTAATCTTAGGTCACCTTTGTCGTGCCTAGATTTTTCGCACTCAAGGAATACACACACAAGTGAAAAAGATACTGTACTCTTTCGTTAGAACTCATCCTCCTAGAAGGACGAGTGCGACTAGGTTTGACTTGAAAATAGATTTGAATAAAAGGCTTTTGGAACACAATTTAGAGTCGCCACCTAACTTGATTAAAATGAAGATTACAGTTAGGGTTTCTTAAAAACCCTCTCTTGAGGAAGTATTTTCAAGTTTATTTTGTTAACCTTTGAAAATATTTAAGCCATTGTTTTAAAATAAGTCTATTTTGGTCTTTAAAAACAGTGATTTTAGGTTCGGAGATTGATTACGTATAGGAAAGACACACTGAGCCATCACCCTACCCTGCCCTTGCGGTACCTACATGTTTATTCACCTTAGATTAATCCATTAGAGTCTTCGACTAATAAATATCCAAAACTATCCACTTTAGAAAATAATTTTTAAAAGAATAATGATATGATGCACGATATGCAAGTACAATAGAAAGATTTGAAATAATTTTAAAAAGAAGGTTTGATTTGAAAAAGAGATTTTGATTTGGAACTTGGAATAGAAGATTTGAAACCAGGATGGAACTTAGACTAGATTTGGAAAGATAGAATTTTAGGAAACCTAGACTTAGGAAAGACTCGAGATTTAAGAAAGATTGGACTTGACCTAGAAGGGTTTGAGAAAAGATTTGACTCGAATCTTAGACTTGGAAGATTAGGGAAGTTGAAACTTAAGAAAGATTGAATTTAGGAAAGGTTCGAATTAAGAAAATTTCAAAATAGGAAAGTTTCATTTTAGGAAAGTTTAAAATTAGGAAAGTTTTGAATTAGGAAAGTTTAAAATTAGGAAAGGTTTTGAAATTGGAAAGTTTTGAATTTAGAAAGTTTTAACTTAAGAAAGTTTCAAATTTGGGAAGATTTGAAATTTAGAAAGTTTAGAATTTTGGAAAGATTTAAATTTAAGAAAGATTTGAATTTAGAAAGATTTGAAGTTTGAGTTTTAAAAATACTCAAAATTAGGAAAGGTTTGAGTTTAAGAAAGATTTGAAAATTTTAGATTCAGAAAGTTGAAATTTGGAAAGGGATAAAATTAGGAAAGGTTGGAATTTAGGAAAGATTTGGATTAGGAATGATTTGGATTTCTATCTCCTAAAACAAAAGATAGTATTTTGTTTCTAAAAAGAAATGATTTTATTTTATTTCAAAAAAATGGAGGATAGGATCTAGTTTCCTAAGTGGGGAGATTGGATTTGGCGTGGAATTAGAAGGGGAAGTTTTAGAAGTCCTAGATTTCGGGGTAGAAAATAGGATTTGGAAACTTAAAGTTTGAGGCCAAAATAGGAAATTGGAAATTATGTTTTTGGAGAGAAAATTAGGGTTTCCTAACCATGACTCTAGGGTTTAACTTGGATTCTACGAAAAGAGATTTTGGAAAGTGAATTTTTAGAAAAGAAAATTTTTGGAAGGAGATCTTAGAAAGGAGTTTTTTAGAAAGTAAACTTGAAAAGAGAGTTTTAGGAAAAGAGATTTTTGGAAAGAGTTTATAGGAAGGAAACTTAAGGGCATTTTTAGAAAGTGAATTTCGAAGAGAGTTTTTTGAAAAAGAGTTTTTAGGAAAGTGATTTTGTGAAGGGAAGTTTTAGAAAGCAATTTTTGGAAAGGAGATTGGAGAGTGTTTTTAGAAAGTATATTGGAGAATAGATTTTAGAAAGTAGATGTAAAAAGAGATTTTGGAGGGGATTTAAAAAGAAGATTTTGAAAAAGTAAGTTTGAAAAGCATATTTGGAAAGGGATTTGAATGTGGACTTTTGCAAGTTTCTAAAAATATCTCACTTTCCTAAAATGACTCTAACCATAAGAAGATTTGGACCATTCTAGGATTGTGGTTTTGAAAACAACAAAGATTTGAAAATATGGACAATAATAGTCACTTTAAATATAACACTTTCCTAAAGCAACCCTAACCATGGAAAGGCTAGAATCACCTTTGAATTGTGATTTTGAAAATAAGTTTTCAAAAAGAAGATTTAATGCAAGTTTTGAAAACAAGTTTGAAAACGGATTTTGGAAGAATGTATGATCATGATATGCACAATGCAAGTTGGGGTTGTGAACATACAAGGTTAAAGGTTTCACCACATAATCAAGGAGGACGAACCCACGTGGTCTCCGGTTAGACTAAGAGAAAGCCCCCGACACAGTGACTTTCAATAGCTTAATCCTACACATGAACCGGGGAGTCTCTTGTTTCAAGCATGCAAGAAATGGGGCAAAGAAGATGGGGGATTAAAATAGAAGAAAACCCAAGTGGGTTAGGAGGGAGAAGGGGGGGGGGGGGGGGGATAAAAACGTGAATAGAGAGCCTACCTTGAATCTTCTTTTATTTGCTTTGTTTTGCTTGCTTGCTTGACTTCGGTCCTTACTTCGGGAGCTTTGGAAATGCAGTACTTCAAGTCTTCAATGGAGGCTAGTATATGAGTGTATAGGGGTGCATGTGAGTGTATGAGAGTGTATGTATATTAGGGTTTAGTGTATTGGGGCTAGGGTTTGGAAAACCTAAAGGAAATTAGGGTTTGGAGAGGTTACGAGCTCTGTGTATCAAAGAATAAGGTTTTTAGACTGAGTTTGCAAACCTCTTTCACGCTGGAGGAGGCTCTATATTTATAGATAGAGGAATACACTAGCGCCTGCTGCAATGACACCAGGCTAAGAATTACATTGGCGCCACTCCAGGCCTTTTTTTGGCTTGGCGCTACTACTAGTAACGCCAGCCATTTAGAAAATGTTTAAGGTCGGCAAGCAACGTATCTTCAGCAGATTTGGGCGCCTGTACTAGTGACTACCATGCAATTTTTAGCCTGTCTTCACTAGCAGTGACTCCGGAAGGTCCAAGAACGATTTAAAGGGCCGGGAATGGCCCGAAGGGTCGAAAAGGGACAGGAACCCTTAAAATAGTGTCTCGAGGGTATTAGACTTGAAAAATGATGATGAGATTTGTTAGAAGGGTTGACTGGGCCATTAGGGGCAAAACGGTCAATCGAGTTGGAAAGTTGCCGGGATGGACTTGGAATGCCCTGGAAGAAGACTCAAGGTTTAGAAACATTACTTAGAATGTCCCAAGAGGTTACCAGTTTCATACCTAGAGCTGATCTGGCTAAGAAAGGAGACCGGACCACCAAGAGCAAAACAGTCATTTTGCATTCAATTTGCTGGAACTGACTTATAATTATCTGAAAAGGTAATGGAAGGCCAGAAATACTATCAAAAGCCTTCACGGGAGGTTACCAGTTTGATATCCAGAGCCGGTGTGGTTCTTGGGGCGCTCGGATGCCTAGGGGCAAAATGGTCATCTTGACCGGAAAGTCTCAAAATTGGCCCGAAATTGACTAGAAGGCACCTAATCATGCCAGATTGTCTTTAAGACAATCTTGGAAGTGTGAACTTATCATTATGAGGACTTAGGTACCTTCTTAAGAAACGTGTCGAAAACGATCCTGGGGGCAATGTGGTCATTTTTCACTGGAGTGGGCTAACCGGCACTAGTGTTCACCTGGGTTTTGAGTGATTCTGTCACTCTAACGACAGTCCCGTAACATAGGGGTCTGTTGATAATTCCTTCTATCAACCTATTTACGAGTGTTTCTGCCACTCTGACGGTTATGATGTTTACAAGTATTTCCATTACTCTAACAAGTCACGATCATTCCAGAAATTGCGTAGTCTTAGGAAGCTGTTAGGTGGGCTTAGCGTCTGAGGAATCAAATTTCTCAAAAGGCGTGCTGAAATGGACATTTCTTTATTGGCATGCTAGCAGGCGTCAAAGGTGGACCATTCTACCATCTCAGGGACTTGGGGTCTCGTCCTGATCGACGAGTTTGAAAGGACCTACCGTTTTGAAGAGTTCTCTTGGAAACGTGTCAGATTGGATAGTCTTATCGCCTTGAGGAATCAACTATCTCGAAAAGCGTGCTGAATTTAATTGAAATTAGAATTTGACTAGAATTGGATTGAAAAGGGGACTTACCGTCTTCGAGAAGATGTGCCTACTGGAATTGGACCGAACAATGCCCCCAAGGGCATTTTGGTCATTTTGCCTCTATTCAATTGACGAGATTATATTTGGGAAATTGGTTTGAACTAGAATATGTCCATATTGACTTGAATACAAGTCTAGATGGAATGGAGATTGCTGAACGGGCAAAAATGGGGTACTTATAGTTGTCCCTCTTTTTCTGTCTTTACTCATCGAAGATAGAAAACGATAGAGTAAGAGTCCTATATTGACTGTGAGGCAGTCAGAGGGATGGACTTTAGATATTTTTGAAAACTGGAGTCTGGAAATGGATATTGAGTCCAAAAGATCTTTGAAATTGAGTTTTGGCAGGAAAAAGGGCAAAACTGTCTGGAATTGAAAACTGGAGCCACTACTAGTGGCACCTTTGTTAAAATTAGCTTGGCGCCACTAGTAGTGGCACTGGGCCTCGGATCAAAACCAACAAACTGCTGGTTCAAAACTGCTACGGGATTTGACGAATTTTCAAAAAACTGAGAGGCTTTACGAGGAAACCAACTTGGACATTGAAAGAGTGTTTTATAGGGACCACGCGAGATTGCTAGAAGTAAACACCATTGCCGAAAGAGAAGATTTCGTCAGAGAACTCCAAGAGGTGAGTTTTTTTATTTTATATTGATTTTGATGTGTAGAATTCCATTTGAGCCATGTGAACGGTGAAAATTGATATTTTGATATATTTTGATCACTGTGGTGAAGTTATTTTTGCATTTTGGTGCTTGTTTGATTGACTTTGAGTGATTTTACGTGATTATGTGAAAGGTGTTTCTGCAAGAATTGGGGGTTTATCCCTACAACTTTGGGTATTGAGTTTTTTAGCTAGATTTTTACACAATGTGCCTCAAAAAAATGTGTTTAACAACCGTGTGAAGTTTCATGATATATTGAAAACTTTTTGAATTTTTGAATTTTTAAAAAAATAAAAAAATACTTAGAAAAATAGAAAAAGTAGAGAAAATTGAGAATTTATTAGAGTTTAGTGTTTAGAAAAATGTAGGGATATTTTAGAAAACAATTAAAATCATTTTGAAAAAGTTTGGGATAGCTTCACAAACCATTGATTTGTTGAAAAATAAAACAAGTCTTTTTGAAAATTTTAAAATTTTGAAAAATGTGCATGGGTGTTGGTATTATGCGATTATGATGTTGTGAAGTGCTGCAGTTTGTGTTTTGTGTTGATGTTGTGGGTGTTGTAGGGACTATTTTTAAGTAGGACTCTGCCAAAATTTTCAAAATTAGGGAAAGAGTTGGAAAAGTTTTGGAATAAAATATTTTTGAAGGAAAAAGATAGAAAACCCTAAAGGTATAGAAAATCCATTTTGACTCGAAGTTGGAAAATCAAAATGTGTAGGAAATCCATTTTGACTCATCCTTTGAAATCCTTTTAATTTTTTTTTATTATTTGTTTATTTTTATTATTTTATTTATTTATTTATTTTCATTGCTTCTCTTTCTTCTTTTTCTTACTTCTCATGAGTTATACTTACCTTATGTTGATATTCTTACCTTGATCTTCAGGATGGCGGACGCAGGCGATGATGATTCTAAAAGGAGGTGCTGCTTTGGGAACACGGCTTGGACGGATTCCGTTAGCAGTTCTAGCCGCTCTAGGGGTAGTCAGCAATCCACTAGACGTGCATCTTCTAGTCAAAGTGGACGGGGGAGTAGACCTTTAGTAGACCCCTTCCCTCTGGTTAAGCAGGCCTTTGAAGAGCAGATTGGTGTAGAGAAAGAGGTACTAGGTGTTGGCGATCAGGTGACTGGTTATGAGAGGGCCTCCTCTTGACATAGACAGATGGATGCTGATTTAGGCGACTTGGAGGTACCAGACATTCCACCGCTGGGGGATTTGGCTTATCATCCCAATGTGTATTCTAGACAGCACCTGCCTCCTCCACGTGTTCACATAGCCTTCAAAGGGGTCGTCCATCAGGTGTTTGTGACCATGCAGCGGGCCGCTCCATCCTATCGGGCTTTCATGAGACTACAAGCTAACTGCCTTAAAAGGCATCTAGTGCTGGCGCTTATCGAGAGGTGGTTCGGAGAGACTAGGACCTTCCATTTTGTTGGGTTCGAGTTGGGACCCACCCCGTTGGACTAGGCGATCATCACAGTGCTTTCTTTCATCGATCGTCTAATCACCTTACAGTTAGTTAGTAGGGCTGACGCATGTATTCTACTGGACTTGCCCCCTCCTAAGCATTCTACATTCCCAGTCTCTTGGCTCAGTTGGGATGATAGTACCTTTGCTGTTGAGCCACCACCTACCCAACGAGACATCATGAGGCAGCAACTTTTTTTTGTACATCATCTTCAATTGCTTTTGCAACAACAACAAGTCACTTGTGCCCTTTCGGCTGGTGAGTATAGTAGCTGATCTCGGGGCTTTGTCTGAGTTGGATTGGGGGTCCTTCTCTTTTGGATGCTTCCTTCGATTGATGTGGGCCCAGACTTCCTCTCGTTAGGGTGGCATGACTAGATTCTGGCCTTTTCTTGTCTAGTGTAGCTACAAGTACCTGCCTGTTCATCGCCTTGTGGTTATCGAGGATAACCTTTATCCTCATTTTTTGAGGTGGGCTCGTGACCGGGTAGCCCAGCGATCAGAGATCACTAATTTCGTGACGCTGCGGGCGAACTTGGAGTTGATCGAGGCCAGGGATGTGACTTGGCAGCCTTTTATTGGGTCAATTCACTATGAGACGGTGCGGTACTTTGTCCCATTGTCCCTATCAAGGGCTTCCTTTCTTAGTGATGATTCTTGGGAGTCCTACCTGGGGGACCAACACTAGCGCCAGTTTCATAAGGAGTTCAGGTCAGCAGGAGATCCACCAGAGTACATGTTTAGAGCGTTGGTGGAGGGAGTTCCTAATCCTTATTAGGAGCACCAGCCTAGTGCCGGTTTTTTGCTTCCTCTGGATACGAACTATGCTGCACATTTTGGGGCTCATTCTGTCAGTGCCTTCACCCGGTTTGAGGTAGTAGTCATCGGATATGTTGTTGGCCAGGAGGTGATCGACTTGTGGCGCCGCGTCGGGGGGATACATGCCCCAAGCTAAGTTTACAACCATGGGAGATCAGAGGGACCAGTACCAGATGGAGCGACATCAGTACCAGGCAGAGGTAGTTTCCCTGACGACTCAATTAGCCTAGATGGGCGGTGACAGGGTATGTTGTCCTTACTTTCCTTCTTCTATTTGCTTTACTATTGGTTAGTTATTCCTTTTTCTTGCAAAATCCAGTTTTGTCTTCTTTGCAAGATGCTGGTGCTTCTAGTAGCTATCCACCTCCTCCGAAGCCAGGTTTTGGAGATTTCAATCTGGAGGATATTGATTTTAATCTTTGATGGATGCCCCTTGTCGTAGATCTTGATCTTCTTTTGCCCCTATCCTAGAGATGTATTTATGTCAGACATTTTTATTTTGTAAATTGTGTACAAAGATGAATGTTTATGATAGTTAGATGCATGGACAGACAAAGATATTAATGATTTTTACAGCTAAGTATATAATCAGATGTATATGCATGGATGATGATGTTGCATACTTATTTCATGAGTTAATATTAAACTGTATTGGTGACTTCTGCTTTTACAGGAAGCTATGTCCTATGTATGCAAAACTCATGCCGATTTTTTTTTATAAAGAAAATGTTTGTACATATTAGAAATATACTAGTTAACAGAATGGCAAGGGGTGCTGTCAAACTCCATTTCTTTGGAATGGTAACTCTTTCCTTTTCGGGGGTTTGGCCTCTCCTTTGGTACAACCTTACCTTGACTAGATGATAGCACTTTGTACATTTCTCAACATTTTTACCGTCTTCGATTCTCTATCTCGGGGTTAGTGTATAAAATTATTGGGCTGAAACTCTTAACTCTCGAGGCTTTTGGCAACAGCTTACTTGACCTTTAGCAGAGCGATAGATGGCCAATCTTTCAATCTGAGGAGACTTTGCTTTAGGACCGTAATGTAGGATAGGTTATGGGGTTTTCGAAACAACGGGATATATAGGCTCAAATTCGATGTTGCTTTCAGTAGGGTTCAGATCCATGCCATCCTTGACTATTTTTCCCCGCAGGGTTAGCATCCTTTTTTAGCTTTGGTAGCGTGTCTAGCTCATTTAGATCAAACAATCCATTTTCAATTAGAGTGGACTTTAGTAGGGTTGTAATGTAGGCCATGGTTTCGGGTTTTTACAAGAAAGGGTATAGGCTCAAACCTATTGTTTCTACTAGGCTTCCTTATCACCTGGGATCACCTTTAAATTTCCTCCTTGCTTTTACTACATACTTCTTAGACTGAAAGTGACTCTTGTCTTTTAACATTTCTATATGCTTTTCGAGATAAACATGACTCTCTTTTCTTTTGGCTTTTCTATTACACTTTTCAAGATGGCATAATCATGGCTTTCTTTAGGCCTTTTCTTAAATATGATTTTTTTTTTTTTTGGCCTCTTGCCCCTGGGAAACTCTTTTCCTTTGCTTTTCTTTTTCCTTTTCATCTCTTTCCTTTCCTTTTAGAAACAAACAGTTCTACAACCCTTTTCCTTAGTAGTTCAATCCAACCCAATGTGAGCGGTGATCTCTAGGTTGGGATTTTCTCAAAAAAGATAAATGGCTCAACGGGTTGGGTAAGGGTTGTTTCTGACTGTATGGGAAATGAAATGAGGGGCTCTCTTCAATTTGAACTAGATTGCTTGATCCATAGAGCCTTCAATGCTGCCCTAGCAAGATAGAGGGTGGATACCTTTCCTAGGGTTCTCATTATTGTCTGCCCCAATGCAAGGGGGACGGTCTTAGATTGGGGTTAACAAGGAATATTCCACTCATTGCGAGGCACTAGGGGCTAAGCAAAGGGAATATAAATACATTTTTTTCTTTTATACGGGGAAATGAAAGATGACTCCTTTTCATCTTGATAGTCTGGCCACATGTCGCTTAGCTTCGATGTCTTACAAGTGTTGCCTTTGTGTAGTTTTCTCACTCATCCTTATACTCTCTCTCTCTTTAGAAACCGGATCATTTGGCGAGTGGTTAACTCATGCTACCACCCCTTTAAGTCAAATCATTTCATATGATAAACCATGCCCCTTATGTAGGAAACATCCACCATTCATAAGAGAAAATAAGATGGCAGCAATGAATAAAATGACTTAATCAATTTATTATGTAAGTGAAAAGCATATAGTTCTCTTTAAGGAAATAGAAATGCAGATATTAATTTAAGAACAAAATGTAAAGGGATAGAAAGAAAGTGGGTGAAAACACCCCTCTCTTATACTCATTTGACTAGAGAGTCCTTCTTCTTTAGTATGGCTTTTGGATGATGTCCACATCTTTAAAGCTCTACTTGCTACTTGTCTTTGGGTAGATGACTAAATTCCCACGGGAATAGTTGAGGTTGGTGCAACTGTCGATCTCTTCCTCCTTTATTGATGCAGACATGACCATGCGTCCCCTAAGATCTGTAACTGCTTCATGGTGTTTCCTCCCTTTCTTAGCTTCCCTTTCTTCGAGTCCAGCTTTCTCTTCTTCTTTAGTTGCCCCAAATGGATAGGTCAGTTTACTTTCTTCCAGCTGAACTGACTTAACTTGGGCCCTAGGTTTCTTGCTTTCGTATTCGGCTGTTCTCTGCTGCCCTTCAGGTGTGCATAGTGGCAGGTTCCTATCACTGGGTTTGAATGGCTCCTAGTCAACCGTCTCAACAGATTCATCTATGAGTTCATCTTTGGGGATGAGCACTTTATCGGGGTTGCACCATGACTAGGCCTGACACTGTTCCTTATCTCCGCATTCAATTTCCTCCCCATCCTCGTAATATATCTCTTGGCATGTGGCGAACCAAACCTTATTGTTACCAAACTCTGTAATGACGCTGATGGTGTGGTCTGGTAGAGGGTCCATAGTGGCATTCAGAGGAGGATTCACTGGTCGTAAGCCGATGATCTTGTTATCTATCAAGTCTTGAATTTTATACTTGAAGGTCCAGCAATCTTCAGTATCATGTCCTTGGCTGCCTGAATGGTATTCATAGTATGCTTTTGGATTAAATTAAGGTGGCAGAGGATTAGGCCTAGGTCGAGGGGGTATAGGTATCAAATATCATGCGGCTAGGAGACCGAAGTAAGCTGTAGTTTGCGTGCAAGTGAGTTTAGTGAAAACTTGATCTTTTCCACCCATTCGCCTAGGTGTGCTAGATGTCCTTGGAGGTCAGGGATCAAGTTCTGGTGTAATGACTATTGGGTCAGTGGTTTGGGAATTGAAAGGGCTTCGAGTTTTAGGTTTCAAAGTGGGATAATTTTCGGTGTCAGGGCCAAATGGATGGGACTGGTGTCCATAGGAAAGATTATATAATCCAGGGGTTTGGTTAGAGGTCGGCTTGTAAGGTGTCAGAATAAGGCCCTTGGCTTAGGGAGGTTGTTGCTAAACAATCGATGGGGCATAGTCTTAGTCTTCCTTCTTCATCCTTTTTTGCCCCTCATGGGCTTAGGCTAACGAGGATTCTGCTTGCTCATGGGGTTGTAGTTCATGCATGAGATAAGAGTGAAGAGAGCATGCCTTCCATTTTAGTCATCCTATGTCTGAGTCCTCTTGCTTCTGCTAATACTAGAGTTAAGGCGTCAAGTGTGAGGGACCCCATGAGTGTTCCTTAGCTTTCGATCTGTAACGATGGGGGACGAGGAAAGGAACCTAAAACCAGCAAAAGGAAAAAGTCTATTTTGACAAATTTTTATGCAATGCATGCCTTAAAAATCCCCCTAGTCAAGAGGGCAACTAATCATGATGTATTGGCTCACTGTGGAGATAGGGGGTTTGCCCCTGTATGCAAGTACTTTACCGTCAGATGTGAATATTCTTTCATTCGTACATTCCAAGGAAAGGGATACATATAGAACTTTGAATTTAGCATGCAAGGGAAACTAGAATAGACTTTCATGAGGGAGAGGGAAACATTTTCCTTTAAACTTCCTCCTATCTAACTTTACATATGAAATCCTAAACTACTCTCGAGTCTTCGGGTTTGCCTTCTTTGGATTTGACATCAAGGAGGTCGCTGAGAGACCTTGTTGATTGATTGCCCTTGTCTTCTTAGTAATCCTATCTCTGTGAGCATAGAGGGATTGGGGCCCCTCTTATGAAATGACTTGAAATGCATGCGATGATTCCTTAGGGTTACGTGGGAACCCTCAGGGTTTGGGTAGGTTTAATGCAAGGAAGAGTGACCTTGGTGTCACTTTCGATGGGTTGATCATATTCATGAGAATGCAGTGACTTGAGTTACTTTGGAACTCTCATCTTGACATGGAATATGGAATGTATGAAAATGGATGCATAGAGTATAAGGAGAGAGAATACAATTGAAGTAAATATGAATGCATGAACAGTTAGACAAGCATTATAACAGTAAGATTACAGATATTATAACAACAAGGATAAACAAGTATGGAAAGTAAAATCAATCGCCCTTTCCTCCTTGGTTTTGGAAAACAATGTGTGTGTCCTAAATCCGGCAGAGGTTTGGCTATGCATGGTGTCTATATGAGCATGAGGTTGAGGGTTTACTAATGCATCCTAAAAAGGCTCGGTTCTCGGATCTTCAAATCTAGGCCTACTCCCCAAGGTGGTCCCATAATCGGTTGGTGATCCAAGCGGGGGAACCATCAAGAAGCCGTAGGCGAAGAAACTGACATAGCATCGTGCCCACAACTAATATACCGTTCCCCCTTCTAACTAGAAGGGACATATCAGGGTAGAGAATGCAAGTATGCAGAATGCAAGTGCACATGCAGTGTGTGTAATTTTTGAAAGCGGAGGAAAGGCCCAATAACTCCCATCCATCCTGTTTATCACATTCATTCATGCATAGCAGTTAGTATGACATAAAACAATAATGCAAGCATGTAAGCACCCCATTTTTGACTGCTAGGCGGTCTACGGTCCGTCCAGACCTGTGCTCAAGTCAATATGGATGTATTCTAATCGAAATCAACTCTCTAAGTCTAATCCCATCTATCCATTGCTTCACAGGCCCACCAAGCCCAAATAGAGGCAAAATGACCGAAATGCCCTTAAGGGCATTGTCCCATCCAATTCCAAATCAGGCACCTAATTCTGGAGACGGTAAGCCCCTTTCCAATTCCAAATCAGGCTCGTCTTTCCGAAGATGGTAAGTCCCCTTTCCAATTCCAAATCAGGCACGTCTTTCTGAGGATGGTAAGTCCCCTTTCCATATTCCAATAAGCCCGTCTTTCCGAAGATTGCAATTGCCCTTTCTACTTCCAACAGGCGCGTCTTTCCGAAGACGATAAGTCCCCTTTCCAACCCCTTTTCCAAATTTCAATTCCAATCCCTCTCTTGAGAAAGCTGATTTCTTGAGTCCGTAAGTTTATCCAATCTGGCACGTTTTTCAAAAAAAGTCTCTTCGAAACTGTAAGTCCCTTTAAACCTGTCAACCGAGACGAGACCCCAAGTCCCCTAGATGGTAGAACGGTCCACCTTTGGTGCCTGCTAGCCTACTAATGCAAAAATGTTCGTTTTGGTACGCCTTCCGAAAAAGTTGACTTCTCAGGTGCTAAGCCCCTTTAGTAGCTTCTCGAGATCAGGCAGTCTCGGGAATGATCGCGAACTATCAGAGCAGTGGAAGTACTCGTAAACATTGCAACCGTCGAAATAGCGTAAATACTCGCAAGCAGGTCGATATAGGGAATTGCCAACAAACCCCTATATCATGAGACTGCCGTCAGAGTGACAAAAATACTCAAAACCCAGGTCAACACCAGTGCCTGCTAGTCCACTTTGGTGAAAAATGACCAAACTGCCCCTGGGGCCATTTTCCAGCACGATAATACCTAAGTTCTCAGAATGATAAGTCCACCCTTCCAAGATTTTCCTAAAAGCAATCTGGCATGATTAGGTGCCTTCTAGTCAATTTCGGGTCAAACCGGTAATCTCCCAAGAATGCTTCGTATAGTGTTCTCAACCTTCTATTATCTTTTCAGATCATTCTGAGTTTGTTCCGGTAAACTTGATGCAAAATGACCGTTTTGCCCCTAGTGGGCCGGTCGCCTTTTCCGACCACACCGGCTCTAGGTATCAAACCGGTAGCCTTTGGGAACATTCTAATTAATATTTTTCAATCTCGAGTCTTCTTCCGGGACATTCTGAGTCCGTCTCGGTAACTTTTCAACCCAGTTGACCGTTTTGCCCCTAGTGGCCCGGTCAACCTTTCCGACAATTCTTGTTAAGCTTTTTCAAGGCTAATACCTCTGGGACTCTATTCTAAGGGTTCCTGCTCTTTTTCGGCCTTCCGGACCCTTCCCGATCCCTTAAGTCCTTCTCAGGCTTTCCAGAGTCACTCCTAGTGAAGTTAGGTTAAAAATTGCATGGTAGTCACTAGTACAGGCGCCCAAATCTTCCAAAGATACGTTGCTTGCCGACTTAATGAACTTTCCTAAGTTGCTAGCGCCACTAGCCAAAAAATGGCCTGGCGCCACGAGAAAATTTGCCCTAGCGCCATTGCAACAGGCGCCAGGTCATTCCCTTGTCTATAACTACAGAGCCTCTTCTAGCGTGAAAGAGGCCCGCAAACTCAGTCTGAAAGCCCTACTTTTTCAATTTATAGAGCTTTTAGCCTCTCTAAACCCTAGTCTCCTTCGGCTTTCCAAACCCTAGCCTCCTATACACTCACATACACTTTTATACACTCATATACTAGCCTCCAAAGCCTCCTTTGAAGACTTGAAGTACTGCAATCTGAAGACAAACTCTTGAAGATTAAAGTGAAGACTGAAGTAAGACAAGCAAAACAAAGCGCGCAAAGCTAAGTAAAATAAAGAAGACACAAGGTAGGCTTTTTATTTACCTTTACGCATCTTCCCCCTCTCTTCTCTCTCCTAACCCACTTAGGTTTTCTTCTATTTTAATCCCCCATTTTCTTTTTCCCATTCTTGCATGCTTGAAATAAAGAAATTCCCGGTCCATGTGCAGGATTAGGCTATTGGAGAGTCACCATGTCGGGGGCCTTCTTTTAGTCTAACCGGAGACCTCGTGAGTTCGGCCCCCTTGATTATGTGGTGAAGCCTTTAATCTTGTATGTTCACGACCCTCTTTGCATTGTGCATATCATGATCTTGCATTTTTCCAAAATTCATTTTCAAACTCATTTTCAAAGCTTGCATTAACATCGTTTTCAAACTTGTATCAAAATCTTCTTTTTCAAAACTTGTTTTCAAAAATCACAATCCTAAGGTGATTCTAACCTTTTCATGGTTAGGGTTGCTTTAGAAAAGTGTTACATTTAAAGTGACCAATATGGTCCATATTTTCAAAACATTGTTGTTTTCAAAACCACTACCTTAAAGTGCTTATAATCTTCTTATGGTTAGAATCGCTTTAGGAAAGTGAGATATTTTATATACTTTCTAAAAAATCTCTTCTCAAAAATCTCCTCCTAAAAATCTATTTTCCAACATGCTTTTCATAAACTCACTTTAAATTCCTTTCCAAAATTGTTTTCCAAAAACTCCCTCCAAAATTGTAATTTCAAAACTTCCTTTTCAGTTCCTTTCCAAAACACCCTCTTCAAAATTCATTTCCTAAAAACACTCTCTAGGTTTCCTTCTTAGAAAACTCTCTCCAATCTCCTTTCCAAAATTGTTTTTCAAAAACTCCTTTCTAACAATCTCTTTCCAAAAACATCTTTCCTAAAAGCTCCTTTCCAAAAATGCTTTCCTCAAAGTTCATTCTCCAAAGACGCTCCTTACGTTTCCTTCCTAAACAACTCTTCCCAAAAATCTCTTTCTAAAAACTCCTCATTAGGATTTCTTTTCAAAAACTCTCTCTTTTCAAAATTCACTTTCTAGAAACTCCACTCTAGGGTTTCCTTCCAAAAATCCCTCTTTCCAAAAAACCCACTTTCCAAAAACTCTTTCCTTAGAGTCCAAGTTAAATCCTAGAACCCACGTTTAGAAAACCCTAATTTTCCTTCCCAAAAGCATGATTTCCAATCCCTTACTTTGGCCTCAAAACCTAGGTTTCCAAAACCTCTTGTTTTCTACATCAAAATTATATATATTTCCAAAACCTATTTTTTACGCCAAAACTATAGTCTTCCCATAACTAGAATTTCCAAAACTCCATCTTTCCAAATTCATGCTAAATCCAATCTCCCCTTTAGGAAACTAGATCCTATCCTCTATTTTTGGAAACAAAATCAAAACATCTCTTTTTAGAAACAAAATCCAATCCCTTACTTTAGGAAATGGGAATCTCAATCCTTCCAAACCCAAATCTCTCTTAATTCAACTCCTTCCTAATCTAGTACTTTTCTAAACCTTAAGTTTTCTAAACTTAAACTTTTAAATCTTTCCTTAAACTTTAAGCTTTCAAACATTTCTTAATTCCATCCCTTTCCAAATCTAAGTTTTCAAACCCTCCTTAAACTCAAAACTTTTCCTAATTTTAAGAATTTCTAAAACTCAAACTTTAAATCTTTCTAAAATTCTAAACTTCCCTAAACTTCAAATCTTTCCAAATCTAGAACTTTCTAAACTCAACTTTTTTACTTTCAAAACTTCCCTATTTCAAAACTTTCCTATTTTAAAAAACATTCATTTTTCCTAAAACGAAACCTTTCTATTTTCAAAACTTTCCTAATTCAAAAACTTTCTTAATTCAAAACTTTCCAAAAATGACACTTTCCTAAAATGAAACTTTCTTAATTCGAACATTTCCTCATTCGACCCCTTCCTAAATCTAATCTTTCTTAATCTTCTAAGTTCAACACTCGAGTCGAATGTTTCCTAGGTCTAGGTTCCATAAAACCAAGCTTTCCAAAATCAAATCTTTTCAATCTTTCGATCCAAATTCCAATTCAATTCCTTTTAAATCTATTTTCTATTGGACTCTTGTCCGAACTATGATTGACCTGATTCCTCAAAAAGGATACATAGGCAGCCCTCATGCGTGCGATCACAACCTTTTTCAAATCTCAAATTCCACAACCTTTTTCAAGCTTCTAGTTCCACAACTTCTTTCAAACCTCCAATTCTACAATTTTCTTCAAGTTTTCAATTCCATAATTAGTTTTTCTAATTCCAAATTTCTATTTTCAAATCTCTATTTCCAATTTCTAAAACTTTCCAATTTCAAGTCTATCTTTTCAAATCTCTTTTTCAATCAAATCAATTTCTTTTTAAATCTCTTTCCAATTCTATTTTCCAACTTTCTTTTCTTGCACTTGCATATCATGCATCATATCTTTTTAAACATTCTTTTTCTAAAGTTAATAGGATTAGACATTTGTTAGTTGAAGACTCTCATAGGTGAATTTAGGGTAAATAGACATGCAGGTACCACAAGAGCGGGGTAGGGTGATGGCTTAGTGCGTCTTCCCTACACATAACTAACCTGTGAATCTAGAATCATTGTTTTCAAAGACCAAAATGGAGTTTATTTTCAAAAAAGGGCTTACATATTTTTCAAAGGTTGCCAAACAACCTGTTTTCCTAAAAACCCTCTTTTGAGGAAGTATTTTCAAAATCGTTTTCAAAAATCCTAAGTGTAGTTTTCGGATTGTACTTAGTTTTTAGGTGATCTAACTCACCTTAATCAACTTAGGTGGTGACTCTAAATGTTTTCCAAAAGCCCTTTATTCAAACCAATTTTCAATTCAAATATAGTTGCACTCATTCTTCTAGGAGGGTGGATTATAACGAGATAGTACAATGTTTTTTCCGCTTGTGTGTGTATTCCTCGAGTACGAAAAATTTGGGCGCAACAACTGGTGACTCCACTTGGGGATGCTTAGAGGGTTAGGCCGTAGTCATGTCTCTTTACCCTTCACGCCCATGTAGAGTCTTCAATTAACTTGTTCAATCCTATTCACTTTAAATTTTCAAAACCAAATTTTCAAAAAAAAAAAATGTACTTATTCATATTATCTTATATTAAGTTTGCCATCCACATACTAACTTTTGCATCTTTGTTTTGTAGGTGTGCTTTTTGTTTAAATTTTAACTCCATGTATGAATGTGATGAACAGGATGAATGGGAGTTGTTGGACTCTTTCCTCTAAAAATCACACACACACTAGATGTGCACCTGCATTCTGCATACTTGCATTTTATCCTGATATGACTTTTCTAGTTAGAAAGGGGGAATGGTATATTGGTTTTGGGCAAGATGCTGTGTCAGTTTCTTTACCTATGGCCTCTTGATGGTTCCCCGCTCGGATCACCAACTGATCATGGCACCACCTCGGGGAGTGGGCCTAGGTTTGAAGATCTAAAGACCGAGCCTTTTTAGGACGCATTAGTCAATCCTCAACCTCATGCTCATATAGACACTATGCATAGCTAAACCTCTACCGGATTTAAGACACACACACTGTTTTTCAAAACCATGGAGGAAAGGGCGACTTGCTCTTACTTTTCATTCATACCTGTCTATTCTTGTTGTTATAATGACTGCATTCCTACTGTTATAATGACTGTCTAACTGCTCATATATGCATATGTACTTCAACTGTATTCTCTTTCCTTATACTCTATGCATCCATTTTCATGTATCTCATATTCTATGACAAGACAAGAGTTCCAAGTAACTCAAGTCACTGCATTCTCATGCATATGATCAACCCATTGAGAGTGACACCAAGGTCACTCTCCCTTGCATTAAACCTACCTAAACCCTAAGGGTTCCCACGTAACCCTAAGGACTCATTGCATGCATTTTTAAGTCATCTTATAAGAGGGGCCACAATCCCTCTATGCTCATGGAGATAGGATTGTCAAGAAAACAAGGGGTAATCGATTAGCAAGGTCTCTCAACGACCTCCTCGACATCAAATCCAACAAAGGCGAATCTGAAGACTCAAGAGTAGCTTAGGATTTTCTTTGTAAAATTAGATAGGTGGAACCCCCAAAGGAACATGTTCCCTCTCCCCCTATTAAGTGTATTTCAATTCTTTTGTATATTAAACCTGAAGTTAAATGTATTTATTTATTTTCCCCGAGCAATGGATGGATGAACATGTGAATGGATGGGTTTTCCACTTGATGGTAAGGTATCTGCATACAAGGGCAAATCCCCTATCTCCAAAGTGAGCCAATACACCATGTGTAGTTTCCCTCCTAAAGAGGGGCACCCCAAAGCATGCATTGCATAAAGACTTGTCAAGATAAAACACTGGCTCTTTTCCTTTGTTAGTTTCAGGTACCTCTCCTCATTCCCCCCCCCCCTCCCCATCTTACAAGCCAAAAGCTAAGAAACGCCCATGGAATTACTTACTCTTGATAACTTAACTCTACTACTAGCGGAGGCAAGAGGAGTCAGACATAGGATGACCAAAATGGAAGGCATACTATCTTCACTCTTATCACATGCAACCCATGAGCAAGCAGAGTCCTCGTAGGCCCAAACCCATGATGGACGAAAAAGGATGAAGAAGGAAGACCAAGACTATACCTCAACCATTGCTCACCAACAACCTCCCCAGGCCGAGGGCCTTGCTCGGATGCCTTCCAAACCAACCTCTAACCAAACTCATGGATTATATAATCTCTCCTACAGATACCATCCCAACCCATTTGGCCCTGTCACCGAAAATTATCCCATTTTGAAACATAAAACCCGAAATCCTTTCAATTCTTGAACCATCAACCTGGTTGTGACCTCACCAAAGCTCAGTTCCCAATCATCAAAAACATCTGCAACACCTCCTCGGCCTAGGCGAACAAGTGGGAAAAAGCGAACATTTACTAAACTCACGTGTTCAAAAACCACGACCTATTTTGGTCTCTTAGCAGCCGGATATTTGAAGCCTATACCTGCCCGACCCCAGCCCAATCCTCTACCTCATTACTTTGAATCTGCTACGAGCTGTAAGTATCATTCAGGTGGCCAAGGACATGACACTAAAGATTGTTTGACCCTTAAGCATAAGATTCAAGACCTAATAGATAACAAGATTATTGGCTTACGACCAGTAAATCCTTATATGAACAACACTACGAACCCTCTGCTAGACCACACCGTCAACGTCATTACAAAGTTTGGTAACAACAAGGTTTATTTTGCCGCATGCCAAGAGATATACTACAAGGATGGGGAGGAAATGGAATGCAAAGATACGGAGCAGTGTCATGCCTGGTTACGGAATAACCCCGATAAAATGCCAACCCTCGAAGATGTACTTGCATATGAATCCGTGAAGAAAATTGACCAGGAGCTGTCCAAACTCAGTGATAAGAATCCCCCATTGTGTACACCTGAGGAACATTAAGCCACGGTTGGAAGCCAGAGCAGAAAACCCCGAGCTCGACCTATCAAGCTGGAAGAAAATGAGTCCCCCGACTGGTTTGTTAGAGAAACTACGGAGCAAACAAATGAAGGCAAGATGGTTAAGAAAGCTGACAATTACATCATCACCGTCAACTCACCTGGAAGTCTGGGAGAAGCATCTACCTATCTTACCTTTGCTGAAGATCCCAACCATGGATGGAACGCTGATATGGGTATCATCCCAAAGCCCTATTGAAGAATATAGGAATCCCATCAGAAACGTACAAGAGAGGGGTGTTTTCACCCCCTTTCTTTCTATCCCTTTACCTTTTGTTCTTAAGTTAATAGCTGCATTTCTTTCTCTTTCAAACAAGAACTATATGCTTTTCACTAATATTATAGAATGATTAAGCCTTTTTATTCCATCGCTGTTGTCTTATCTTCTCTTGGGAATGGTAGCTACTTTCTACGGAAGAGGCATGGTCTATCTTAGGGGTCAGTTTGACTTGAAAAGATGATGGCATGAGTTAACCACTCCCTCAACGATCAACATTCCGAAAAAAGAGAGTTCTTGGATGAGTGAGGAGACTACCCAAAGGCAACACTTGCAAGATTCTGAAGCTAAGCGATGTGCAACCAGATTATCAAAGTGAAGGGGAGCCGTATTTTATTTTCCAACATATAAAAAAAAATAGTAATAATAAAAAATGCTTATATTCCCTTTGCTTAACCCCTAGTGCCTCGCGAAAAGCGAAAATTTTCTTTGTCAACCGCGATCCAAGACTGTCCTCCCCACACTGGGACAGACAATATTTGAGAACTCTAGGAATGGTATCCACACCCACTATGCTAAGGCAGCATTGAAGGCTCTATAGATCAAGTAATCTAATTCAAAGTAAAGAGAGGCCCTCATTTTATTTCTTATACAGTCAGAAGTAACCCCTTGCCAAACCCGTTGAGCCATTTATCCTTTTCGAGAAAACACAACCTAATGGTTACCGCCCACATTGGGTTAGATTGAACTGCCAAGCAAAAGGTCTAAGGAAAAAAGGTTAAAGAATTATTTGTTTCATAAAAAGAAAGAAAAGGGGTAAAAAGAAAAAAAAACAAAGGAAAGGAGTTGCCAAGGGGCAAAAGGCGAAAAAAAAAAAAAAAAAAAAAAAAAAACCTAAGGAAAGGCCTGAAGAAAACTATGATAGAGTCATCTTCAAAAGCATAATAAGAAGATCGAAAGAGAAGAGAGTTATGTTTATCTCAAGAAGTATATAGAAAGGGTGAAAGAAAATAGGTTATTTTCACCCTGAGAAAGTATATAGTAAAAGCAAGAAAGAAATTCAAAGGTGATCCTAGGTTACAAAGAAACCCAATAGAAACAATAGGTTTGAGCCTTTACCCTTTTCTTGCAAAACCCCAAAACCATGGCCTACATTACAACCTTAATAAAGTCCACTCTAATTGAAAATAGGTTGCTTTATCTAAATGAGCCAGATACGTTGCCGAAGCTAAAAAGGGATGCTAGCCCTACTGAAAAAAGTCAAGGATGGTACATATCTAAACCCTGTTGAAAACAACATTGAATTTGAGCCTACATATCCCATCATTTTGAAAACCCCATAATCTAGCTACATTACGGTCCTAAACAAAGTCTCCTTAGATTGAAAGGACTTGCCGCTTATCGCTCTGCTGAAGGTCGGGAAAGCTGTTGCTAAAACCCCGAGAGTTGAGAGTTTCAGCCTAACAATCATATACACTAACCCCGAGATAGAGAGTCGGAGGCAATCAAAAGGTTGAGAAAGGTACGAAGTGCTATCATCTAATCAAGGTAAGGTTGAGCCAGAGGAGAGGTTAGACCCCCGAAAAGAAAGGAGTTACCATTCTAAATATATCATGTTCGACAGCATCCCTTGTCATTCTGTTTGCTATTGTATTTCTAATCTGTGCATATATAATATAAAAAATAAAAAATAAAGATAAAGATAAAAAAAAAAACTCGCATGAGCTTCTCATAGAACATAACTCCATGTAAAAACAGAAGTCACCAACATCAACTCATGTAATAGATACATAACATCATCATCCATCACATGCATCTGATCATATGCCTAGCTGAAAAGATCGTAAATGTATCTGTCTATCCGTACATCTAAATATAAAAAATATCCATCAAAATAAAACTGTCAAACATAAATACATCTCAGGAATAGGGGCAAGGGAAGATTAGAATCTCCATAACGGGCATCTATCAAAGGTCAAAGTCAATATCATTTTGATCGAAATCCCTGAAACCCGGCATCGGAGGAGGCGAATAGCTACTCGAAGCACCAGCATCCTACAGAGAAGATAGAACCAAAATCAGGTGCATGAAAGAAGAACTAAACAACAACAATGCAAAAAGAAGGAGAGAAAAGACGACATACTCGGCCACCTCCCATCTAAGCTATCCGAGCTGTCAAGGAAGCCACCTCTGCCTGATACTGATCTCACCCTATCTGGTATCGATCCCTCTGATGCCTCACAGAAGCAAACTTAGCCTAGGCACATATCCTCCGGCTTGGCGCCACAAGTCAACCACCTTTTGGCCCACAGCGTATCCACCGACTACTACCTCAAACCTAGTGAAGGCATCGACAGAATGAGCCCTGAAGTGTGTGGCGTAATCTTTATCCGGAGGAAGCAAGAACTCGGCACCCGGCTGCCGCTCCTGATTGGAGATAAGCATTCCTGCCACCAAGGCTCCAAACATATGCTCTGGCAAAGCTCTTGCTGATCAGAACTCCTCATGAAACTGCCGCTAGTGTCACTCTCCAAGATAGGACTCCCAAGTATCATCACTGAGAAAAGCAGCCCTCGACACGGAAAATGGGACCAAGTACCGAACCATCTCATAATGAACTAACCCAACAAAGGGCCGCCAAGTCACATCCCTCGTCTCAATCAACTCCAGGTTCGCCTGTAGCGTCACAAAGTCAGTAATCTCTGATCGTTAGGCCACCCGATCACGAGCCCACCTCAAAGCACGTGGATAAAGGTTGTCCTCGATAACTGCAGGGCGATGGACAGGCAAGTACTTATAGCTCTACCAGACAGGAAAGGGCTAGAAACTAGTCATGCTGCCCCAATGGGAAGAACTCCGGACCCGCATCGATCGAAGGAAGCAGCCAAAGGAGAAGGACCCCCAATTCAGCTCCAATAAGCCCCAAGATTAGCTACTATGCTCACCAAACGAAAAGGCACAAGCGACTTGTTGTTACAGAAGCAGCTAAAGATGATGTCCAAAACAAGTCACGATCTTAAAATGTCGCGCTTGGTAGGCGATGGCTCAACAGCAAAGGTACGGTCATCCTGACTGAGCCAAGAGGCTGGGAAGGCAGAACGCTCAAGAGGGGGCAAGTCTAGCAATACACACGCGTTGGCCCCACTGACTGATTGTAGAGTGATCCGCCGGCCAACAAAGAAAAGCCCTGTGATGATCGCCCAATCCAAGGGAGTGGGACCTAACTCAAAGCCGACAAAATGGAAGGTCCCGATCTCTCCAAACCACCGCTCAACCAGCGCTAGTACTAAATGTCGGTTCTGGCGGTTAGCCTGTAATCCCATGAAGGCTCCAAATCCGATCTCAGCCAATAAGGCACGATATGATGGAGCAACCCGCTGCATGGTTACGAAGACCTGATGAACAGCTCCTCTAAAAGCTATATGTACTCAAGGAGGGGGCAAATGCTATTTGGAATATATGCTGGGGTGATAAGCAAGGTCCCCGAGCAGTGGCATGTGCGGTACCTCCAGGTCTCCCAAGTCAGCATCTGTCTGCCTATATCTGGAGGAGCCTCTCGCATAATCGGTCACCTGATCCCCAAGGCCCGGTACCTCCTCCTCCGCACCAATCTCTTCCGTAAAGGCCTTCTTAACCGGGGGAAAGGGGTTGATAGGTGGCTTACTCCCCTGTCCGCTCTGACTGGAGGGGGCCCGTCCGGTAGATCATCGGCTACCTCTAGATTGACTAAAACCACCAGTGGAATCTGCTGAGCCGCCTTCCCCGAGAGACGTCTCCTCTCAGAACCATCATCACCCGCATCTGCCATCCTAAAAAGGTAAGCCAAGGTAAGAGGTGTTGATATACCATGCATGCAGTTAAAATAATAAAAAAATAAAATCAACAACTAACACAAAAAAAAAAAATAAAAAGATTTCAAATGATAAGTCAAAACGAAATTTTTACACCTTTTGTTTTTCCAACTTCAAGTCAAATCTCAAGGGTTTTCTGCCTTTTTTTCTTCAAAAAGATCCAATTTCTAAACCTTTTCTAACTCTTCTCCTAATTTTTAAAAATTTTGATAGATTTTCATTTAAAAATGATCCCTACAACACCCGTGACATCAACATAAAACACAAATCGTGCACCTCACAACGTTACAACTACATAACATCAGCACCCCCACACACTTTTTAATTTTCAAAACATATGTTTTATTTTTTCAATAAATCAATGGTTTTCAAAAATGTCCTAAAATTTCTCAAAATCATTTCAAATGTTTTCTAAAATATTCCTACATTTTTGAAAATTTTAAACTCTAAAAATTTCTTCAATTTCTTGAGTTTTCCCATTTTTCTAATTTTCTAAGTATTTTTCTATTTTTTAAAAAATAAAAAATTCACCAAGTTTTCAAAAAAATCATGAAACTCTACACGGGTGTTAAACACATTTTTCTAAGGCACATGACATAAAAATTTAGCCAGAAAACCCAATGCCCAAGCCTGTAGGAACAAACTCTCAATTCCTGCAGAAAACCCTCTTCACATAATTACATAAAATCACTCAAATTCAATCAAACAAGCACCAAAATGCAAAAATAACATCACCATAGTGTTCAAAACATATCAAAATATCAAATTCCATAGTTCACACAATTCAAACGAAATTCTACACATAAAAATCAACAAAAAATTGAAACTCACTTCTTGGAGTTCTCTGGCAAAATCTTCTCTTCCGGCAAATTTTCTGGCCACGTGGTCTCCTTTCGAAAATCACTCGTGGTCTCCAAGAAGTGCTCCTTCAACGTTCAAGTCAGTTTCCCCATAAACACTCTCAACTTTTTCAAAAAACTCTTCGAATGTCGCAAGTTTTCGAACCAGAATTTTTCTAGTTTTAATCCCAAGCCTAGCGCCACTAGCAAAGGCGCCAAGCTAAACTTTCCAAAAGGGCCACTCCTAGTGGTGCCAGTTTCCAAATTGTGGGCGTTTTCCCTTTTTTTCCACCAAAATTCGTTTTCGAAGGCCTTTTGGGCCCAATATCCATTTTTGAACCCCTGTTGTCAAAAAATTTTCAAAGTTTGTCCCTCCGATTGCCTCACGGTCAATATGGGACTCTTATTTTATTGTTTTCTGTCTTCAACAATGAAAGATAGAAAAAAAGGGGCAGTTGTAAGTACCGTATTTTTGACTGCTCATCGGTCTATGGTCTGTCTAGACTTGTACTCAAGTCAATATGGACGTATTCCAATCCAAATCAACTCTCTAAGTATAATCCCGTCTATCCATCGCTTCGCGAGCCCACTAGGCCCAAATAGAGGTAAAATGACCGAAAGCCCTTAAGGGCATTGTTCGGTCCAATTTCAAATTAGGCACGTCTTTCTGGAGATGGTAAGTCCCCTTTCCAATTCCAAATCAGACACGTCTTTCCGGAGACGGTAAGTCCCCTTTCCAATTTCAAGTCAGGCACATCTTTTCGAAGACAGTAAGTCCCCTTTCTAATTCTAAATCAGGCACGTCTTTCCGAAGAAAGTAAGTCCCATTTTCATATTCCAATAGGCACGTCTTTCCTAAGACGGTAAGTCCCCTTTCCAATTCCAATAGTCGCGTCTTTCCGAAGACGGTAAGTCCCCTTTCCAATTCCAATAGGCGCGTCTTTTCGAAGACAGTAAGTCCCCTTTCCAATCCCTTTTCCAAATTCTAATTCTAATCCCTCTCTCGAGAAAGTTGATTCCTCGAGACGGTAAGTCTATCCAATTCGGTATGTTTTTCGAAAGAAGCCTCTTTGGAACGGTAAATCCCTTTAAACCTGTCGACCAGGATGAGACCCCAAGTCCCCTAGATGGTAGAACGGTCCACCTTTGGCACCTGCTAGCCTACCAATGCATAAATGTCTGTTTCAGCATGCCTTCTGAGAAAGTTGACTTCTCAGGCGCTAAGTCCCTTTAGCAGCTTCCCGAGACTAGGTAGCTTCGGGAATGATCGCGAACCGTTAGAGTAGCGAAAATACTCATAAACATCGCAACTGTCAGAGTAGTGGAAATACTCGCAAGCAGGGCGATATAGGAAATTTCCAACAAACTCCTGTATCACAAGACCGCCGTCAGAGTGGCAGAAACACTCAAAACCCAGGTCAACACCAGTGCCTGCTAGTCCACTTTGGTGAAAAATGACCAAACTGCCCCTAGGGCTATTTTTCGACACGATAATACCTAAGTCCTCAAAATGATAAGTCCACCCTTCCAAGATTGTCTTAAAAGTAATCCAGCAGGATTAGGTGCCTTCTTGTCAGTTTCGGGCCAATTCTGAGACTTTCCGACCAAGAATACCCCTAGGCATCCGAACGCCTAATGGACCACACCGGCTTTGGGTGTCAAACCGGTAACCTCCCGAGAATACTTCTTATAGTGTTCTCAACCTTCAATTGTCTTTCCAGATCATTCCGAGTCAGTTCCAGTAAACCCGGTGCAAAATGACCGTTTTACCCCTGGTGGACTGATCACTTTTTTCGACCACACCGACTCTGGGTATCAAACCGGTAGCGTTTAGGAACATTCTAAATAATGGTTCTAAAACTCGAGTCTTCTTCCAAGACATTCTGAGTCCGTCTTGGCAGCTTTCCGATCCAGTTGACAGTTTTGCCCCTAATGGCCTGGTCAACCTTTCCGACAATTCTTGTCATACTTTTTCAAGGCTAATACCTCTGGGACTCTATTCTAAGGGTTCCTGCTCTTTTTCGGGCTTCCGGGCCCTTCCCGATCCCTTAAGTCCTTCCTGGGCTTTCCGGAGTCACTCCTAGTGAAGCTAGACTAAAAATTACATGGTAGTCAGTAGTACAGGTGCCCAAATCTTCCAAAGATACGTTGCTTGCCAACTTAACGAACTTTCCTAATTTGCTAGCGCTACTGGGAGTGCTGCCAAGCCAAAAAATGGCCTAGCGCCACTAGGAGTTGCGCCAAGAGGAAATTTGCCCTAGCGCCACTGCAACAGGCGCTAGGTCATTCCCTTGTCTATAAATACAGAGCCTCTTCTAGCGTGAAAGAGGTTTGCAAACTCAGTCTAAAAATCCTACTTTTCAATATACAGAGCTCGTAGCCTCTCTAAATCCTAGTCTCCTTAGGTTTTCCAAACCTTGGCCTCCATACACAAACCCTAGCCTCCTATACACTCACATACACTTTTATACACTCATACACTAGCCCCCAAAGCCTCCTTTGAAGACTTGAAATGCTGCAATCTAAAGTTTTGAAGATTGAAGACAAACTCTTGAAGATTGAAGTGAAGACCAAAGCAAGACAAGCAAAGCAAAGCTAAGAAAAATAAAGAAGACATAAGGTAGGCTTTTTATTTACGTTTACGCATCTTCCCCATCTCTTCTCTCTCCTAATCTACTTGAGTTTTCTTCTATTTTAATCCCCCATCTTCTTCCCCGCCCTTCTTGTATGCTTGCAACAAGGGAATTTGCGACCCATGTGTAGGATTAGGCTATCGGACAGTCACCTTGTGGGGGGCTTTCTTTTAGTCTAACTGGAGACCACGTGGATTTGGCCTTCTTGATTATGTGGTGAAGCCTTTAACCTTGTATGTTCACGACCCTCTTTGCATTGTGCATATCATAATCTTGCATTTTTCCAAAATTCGTTTTCAAACTCGTTTTCAAAGCTTGTATTAACATCGCTTTCAAACTTATATCAAAATCTTCATTTTCAAAACTTGTTTTCAAAAATCACAATCTTGGGCGATTCTAGCCTTTTTATGGCTAGTGTTGCTTTAGGAAAGTGTTACATTTAAAGTGACCAATATGGTCCATATTTTCAAAACATTATTGTTTTCAAAACCACTATTTTAAAGTGTTTATAATCTTTTTATGGTTAGAATCGTTTAAGGGAAATGAGATATTTTATATACTTTCTAAAAAATCTCTTCTCAAAAATCTCCTCTTAAAAATCTATTTTCCAACATGCTTTCCATAAACTCTCTTTAAATTCCTTTTCAAAATTGTTTTCCAAAAACTCCCTCTAAAATTCTAATTTCAAAACTTCCTTTTCAACTCCTTTTCAAAACATCCTCTTCAAAATTCTTTTCCTAAAAACACTCCTTAGGTTTCCTTCTTAGAAAATTCTCTCAAATCTCCTTTCCAAAATTGTTTTTCAAAAACTCCTTTCTAACAATCTCTTTCCAAAAACATCTTTCCTAAAAGCTCCTTTCCAAAAATGTTTTCCTCAAAGTTCACTCTCCAAAGACGCTCCTTACGTTTCCTTCCTAAACAACTCTTTCTAAAAATCTCTTTCTAAAAACTCCTCACTAGGATTTTGTTCTAAAAACTCTCTCTTTTCAAAATTCACTTTCTAAAAACTCCTCTCTAGGACTTCCTTCCAAAAATCCCTCTTTCCAAAAAACCCACTTTTCAAAAACTCTTTCCTTAAAGTCCAAGTTAAAGCCTAGAACTCACGTTTAGGAAACCTTAATTTTCCTTCTCAAAAGCATGATTTCCAATCCCTTACTTTGGCCTCAAAACCTAGGTTTCCAAAACCTCTTGGTTTTTACATCAAAATTATATTTATTTCCAAAACCTATTTTCTACGTCAAAACTATAGTCTTCCCAAAACTAGAATTTCCAAAACTCCATCTTTCCAAATTCATGCCAAATCCAATCTCCCCTTTAGGAAACCAAATCCAATCTCCCTTTTAGGAAACTAGATCCTATCTTCTGTTTTTGGATATAAAATCAAAATATCTCTTTTTAGAAACAAAATCCAATCCCTTGTTTTAGGAAATGGGAATCTTAATCCTTCCAAACCCAAATCTTTCCTAATTCAACTCCTTTCTAATCTAGTACTTTCCTAAACCTTAAGTTTTCTAAACTTAAACTTTTAAATCTTTCCTTAAACTTTAAGCTTTCAAACCTTTCTTAATTCCATCCCTTTCCAAATCTTAACTTTCCAAATTTAAGTTTTCAAATCCTTCTTAAACTCAAAACCTTTCCTAATTTCAAGAATTTCTAAAATTCAAACTTTGAATCTTTCTAAAATTCTAAACTTCCCTAAACTTCAAATCTTTCCAAATCTAGAACTTTCTAAACTCAAAAATTTCTTACTTTCAAAACTTCCCTATTTCAAAACTTTCCTATTTTCAAAAACATTCCTTTATCCTAAAACGAAACCTTTCCATTTTCAAAACTTTCCTAATTTGAAAACTTTCCTAATTCAAAACTTTTCAAAAATGACATTTTTCTAAAATGAAACTTTCCTAATTCGAACCCTTCCTAAATCCAATCTTCCTTAATCTTCCAAGTTCAACACTCGAGTCAAATCTTTCCTAGGTCTAGGTTCCCTGAAACCAAGATTTCCAAAATCAAATCTTTTCAATCTTCCAATTCAATTCATTTCAAATCTCTTTTCTATCAGACTCTTGTCCGAACTACAACTGACCTGATTTCTCAAAAAGGATTCGTAGGCAACTCTCATGGGTGCGGTCACAATCTTTTTCAAATCTCAAATTCCACAACCTTTTTCAAGCTTCTAGTTCCACAACTTCTTTCAAATCTCCAATTCTACAATCTTCTTCAAGTTTTAAATTCCATAATTTATTTTTCTAATTCCAAATTTCTATTTCCAAATCTCTATTTCCAATTTCTAAAGCTTTCCAATTTCAAGTCTATCTTTTCAAATCTCTTTCCAAATCTATTTTTCAACTTTCTTTTCTTGTACTTGCATATCATGCATCATGTCTTTTTAAACATTTTTTTTCTGAAGTGAATAGAATTAGACATTTGTTAGTTGAAGACTCTTATAGGTGAATTTAGGGTAAATAGACATGTAGGGACCATAAGGGCGGGGTAGGGTGATGGCTTAGTGCGTCTTCCCTACATGTAACCAACCTCCGAAGCTAGAATCGCTGTTTTCAAAAACCAAAATGGAGTTTATTTTCAAAAAAGGGCTTACATATTTTTCAAAGGTTGCCAAACAACCTATTTTCTTAAAAACCCTCTCTTGAGAAAGTATTTTCAAAATTGTTTTCAAAAACCCTAAGTGTAGTTTTCGGATTGTACTTAGTTTTTAGATGACCTAACTCACCTTAATCAAGTTAGGTGGCGATTCCAAATGTTTTTCAAAAACCCTTTATTCAAACCAATTTTCAATTCAAACATAGTCGCACTCATTCTTCTAGGAAGTTGGGTTCTAACGAGAGAGTATAGTGTTTTTTCCACTTATGTGTGTATTTCTTGAGGACGAAAAATCTGAGCGCGACAAAGTAAAAGCCTACCTACAAAACAAAGATGCCAGAGATAGTATGTGGATGGCAAACTTAATGCAAGATAATATGAAGGGAGTTAAATACATGCTTTTGAAAATAACTTTGAAATTTTGATTTTGAAAATTGAAGGTGGAAAGAATTTGGACAACTTGATTGAACACTCTACATGAGTGAAGGTTGAAGAGACATGACTATGGCCTAACCCTCTAAGTTTCCCCAGTGAAGTCGCCTGCTATCACGCCCAGATTTTTTGCACTCGAGAAATATACACATAACCGGAAAAAATACTATACTCTCTCGTTAAAACTCATCCTCCTAGAAGGACGAGTGCGACTAGGTTTGAATTGAAAATAGATTTGAATAAAAGGTTTTTGGAAAACAATTTGGAGTCGCCACCTAACTTGATTAAGGTGAGTTAGGTCACCTAAAAACTAAGCACAACCAAAATATTACAGTTAAGGTTTTTTAAAAAGGTTTTTGAAAATACTTCCTCGAGAGAGGGTTTTTAAGAAAATAGGTTATTTGGCAACCTTTGAAAATATTTAAGCCGTTTTTTGAAATTAACTCCATTTTGATCTTTGAAAACAGTGATCTTAGGTTCAGAGGTTGGTTACGTGTAGGGAAGACGCACTAAGCCATCACCCTACCCCGTCCTTGCGGTACCTACATGTTTATTCACCTTAGATTCACCCATTAGAGTCTTCGATTAATAAACGTCCAAAACTATCCACTTTAGAAAAGATTTTTTAAAAGAATAATGATATGATGCACAATATGCAAGTGTAATAGAAAGATTTGAAATAATTTTGAAAAGAAGGTTTGATATGAAAAAGAGATTTTGATTTGGAACTTGGAATAGAAGATTTGAAACCAGGATGGAAATTAAACCTAGAATTGAACTTGAAAGAGGGTTTGACCTTTGAAAGAGAACTTAGACTAGATTTGGAAAGATAGAGTTTTGAGAAACCTAAACTTAGGAAAGACTCAAGGTTTAAGAAAGATTAGCCTTGACTTAAAAGGGTTTGAGAAAATATTTGACTCGAATGTTAGACTTGGAAGATTAGGGAAGTTGGAACTTAAGAAAGATTGAATTTAGGAAAGTTTCAAAATAGGAAAGTTTCATTTTAGAAAAGTTTAAAATTAGGAAAGGTTTTGAAATTGAAAAGTTTTGAATGTAGAAAGTTTTAACTTAAGAAAGTTTCGAATTTGGAAAGATTTGAAATTTAGAAAGTTTAGAATTTTGGAAACATTTAAATTTAAGAAAGGTTTGAATTTAGAAAGATTTGAAGTTTGAGTTTTAGAAATACTCAAAATTAGGAAAGGTTTGAGTTTAAGAAAGATTTGAAAATTTTAGATTTGGAAAGTGATGGAATTAGGAAAGGTTGGAATTTAGGAAAGAATTGGATTAGGAAGGATTTGGATTTCTATTTCCTAAAACAAAAGATTGAATTTTGTTTCTAAAAAAAATTGATTTTATTTTATTTCTAAAAACGGAGGATAGGATCTAGTTTCCTTAGTGGGGAGATTGGATTTGGCATGGAATTAGAAGGGAAAGTTTTAGAAATCCTAGATTTGGGGGTAGAAAATAGAATTTGAAAACCTAAAGTTTGAGGCCAAAATAGGAAATTAAAAATTATGTTTTTGGAGAGACAATTAGGGTTTCCTAACCATAGCTTTAGGGTTTAACTTGGACTCCAAGAAAAGAGATTTTGGAAAGTGAATTTTTAGAAAAGCAGATTTTTGGAAGGAGATCTTAGAAAGGAGTTTTTTAGAAAGCAAACTTGAAAAGAGAGTTTTTAGAAAAGAGATTTTTGGAAAGAGTTTTTAGGAAATAAACTTAAGGAGCATTTTTAGAAAGTAAATTTTGAAGAGAGCTTTTTGAAAAAGAGTTTTTAGTAAGGAAACTTAAGGAGCGTTTTTAGAAAGTGAATTTCGAAGAGAGATTTTTGAAAAAGAGTTTTTAGGAAAGTAAATTTTGTGAAGGGAAGTTTTAGAAAGTAATTTTTGGAAAGAAGATTGGGGAGAGTTTTCAGAAAGTATATTGGAGAATAGTTTTAGAAAGTAGATGTAAAAAGATATTTTGGAGGGGATTTAGTTAGAAGATTTTGAAAAAGTAAGTTTGAAAAGCAATTTTAAAAAGGGATTTTAATGTGGACTTTTGCAAGTTTCTAAAAATATCTTACTTTTCTAAAATGACTCTAACCATAAGAAAATTAGAACCATTCTAGGATTGTGGTTTGAAAACAACAAGGATTTGAAAATATGGATAATAATAGTCACTTTAAATAAAACACTTTCTTAAAGCAACCCTAACCATGGAAATGCTAGAATCACCTTAGGATTGCCATTTTGAAAATAAGTTTTGAAAAAGAAGGTTTAATGCAAGTTTTGAAAACAAGTTTGAAAATGGATTTTGGAAAGATGCATGATCATGATATGCACAATGCAAGTTGGGGTCGTGATCATACAAGGTTAAAGACTTCACCACATAATCAAGGGGGCCAAACACACATGTTCTCCGGTTAGGCTAAGAGAAACCCCCCGACACGGTGACTTTCAATAGCCTAATCCTACACATGAACCGGAGAGTCCCTTGTTTTGAGCATGTAAGAAAACGGGGAAAGAAGATGGGGGATTAAAATAGAAGAAAACCCAAGTGGGTTAGGAGAGAGAAGGGAGAAGGGGGAGATGCGTAAATATAAAAAAAAAAGCCTACCTTGAATCTTCTTTAAACTGAGTTTACGAACCTCTTTCACGTTAGAGGAGGCTCTACATTTATAGACAGAGGAATGCACTAGCACATGTTCTAGTGGCGCCAGGATAAGAATTACATTGGCACCACTAGGAGTGGCGCAAGCCATTTAGAAAATGTTTAAGGTCGGCAAGCAACATATTTTCAGCAGATTTGGGCGCCTGTATTAGTGACTACCATGCAATTTTTAGCCTGTCTTCACCAGGAGTAACTCCGGAAGGTCCGGGAATGATTTAAAGAGCTGGGAATGGCCCGAAGGGCCAAAAAGAGACAGGAACCCTTAGAATAGTGTGTCAAGAGTATTAGACTTGAAAAATGATGACGAGATTTGTTGGAAGGGTTGACCGGGCCATTAGAGTCAAAACGGTCAATCGGGCTAAAAAACTGCCGGGATGGACTTGGAATGTCCCGGAAGAGGACTCAAGGTTTGGAAACATTACTTAGAATGTTCCAAGAGCTTACCGGTTTGATACCCAAAGCCGACGTGGCTAGGAAAGGAGACCAGCCCACCAGGGGCAAAATGATCATTTTGCATCTAGTTTGTTGGAACTGACTCGGAATGATCTGAAAAGGTGATGGAAGGTCGGGGATACTATCAAAAGCATCGTTGGGAGGTTACCAGTTTGATACCCAGAGCCGGCATGGTTCCCGGGGCGCTCGGATGCCTAGGGGCAAAATGGTCATCTTGATCGAAAGGTCTTGGAATTGGCCTGAAACCGACTAGAAGGCACCTAATCATGACGGATTGTCTTTAAGACAATCTTGGAATGGTGGACTTATCGTTCTGAGGACTTAGGTACCTTCTCAAGAAACTTACCAGAAACGGCTCTAGGAGCAGTTTGGTCATTTTTCACCAGAGTGGGTTAGTAGGCACTGGTGTTGACCTAGGTTTTGAGTATTTCCGTCACTCTGATGGTGGTCCCATGACATATGGGTTTGTTGGAAATTCCCTATATTGACCTATTTGCGAGTGTTTCCGCCACTCTAACGGTTGTGATGTTTACAAGTATTTTCGTTACTCTAACGGGTCGCGATCATTCCAGAGACTACCTAATCTCGGGAAGTTACTAGGTTGTCAGAAGGCATGCCAAAATGGACATTTCTTCATTGGCGGGCTGGCAGGCACCAAAGGTGGACCGTTCTACTATCTCGAGGACTTAGGGTCTCATCCCGGTCGACGGGTATGAAGGGACTTACCGTTCCGAAGAGTTCTCTCGAAAACGTGCCAGATTGGATGGTCTTACCGCCTTAAGTAATCAACTATCTCGAAAGGTGTATCGAATTTAACTGAAATTAAAATTGGATTGAAAAGGGAACTTACCGTCTTCTAAAAGACGTGCTCGCTGGAATTGGACCGAACAATGCAGCCAACGGCATTTTGGTCATTTTGTCTCTATTTGGGCCCGACGAGCCCACGAAACTATTGATTGATGTGAATATATTTTGAAAACTAGTTTGAATTGGAATATGTCCATATCAACTTGAATAGAAGTCTGGACGGACTAGAGACCATCGAACGGGCAAAAATGGGGTGTTTACAATCTTAACCCTAGATTAACCTAACCCAAGTTAGTTAACCTTAGGTCATCCCACCCAAGGTTAGTGAGCTTCAAGGTTCCAACTCAAAGACTCCTTTTCAAATAATATTTCAATTCAAAAACCATTTTAATAGTATTTTTTCAAAAACATCCTACTCTCTTGAGTTTTCATAAATCAGTTCTAAACTCTTTTCAAATGTTTACACGCTCTATCGTAAAATGTTTCCAAGAGCTCTCTTAAACTTGTCTTGACTAAAATGGCTAGATACTTAATATTTTTCAAAGACTATTTTTAAAAGTGATTTCACAACTCACAACTCTAGGGTGATCTTAACCCTCTCATGGTTAAGATTTCCTTAGAAGAAGTGGCACATCAAGAAAGACCTCCTAAGGTTCATATAGGGTGTCGAAAATGCTTTTCAAAAACCTTTTTCAAAGATCTTTTTCAAACATCACACTCTTGAAACAACCCTAGTCCTTCCATGGTTAGGATTGCTAAAGTATAAGTCAGATATTCAAGAAAGGTTCTATGACCCAAAAGTTTTAAAAATCAATGGGAAGTCACTAGCCCCTTTTCCAAACACGTTTTCAAAACTCATAGCCCTAAAGGGGTTTAATTATTCAATGATTAACTTCTTAAAGGTGATGAAACATTAAATATACCTTTCATAAGGTATTCAAAAATTACTTTCAAAAGCTTTTTGAAAACAAGTTCACAAAAGCATTTCCAATCCAAACTCCACTTCCAAAGTTTTCAAAACAAGACTCCAAAAATATACTTCAAAACATTCCCAAAATTTCCTTGAGTTAGTTTAAAACCTTTCCAAAACTCACTTGAGTTGTTTCAAAGCACTTCTAAAACTCTTTTGAGTTGTTTCAAAAATATTTCAAAACTCTCTTGAGTTAATTTCAAAAATATTTAAACTCATCTTCAAACTCGATTTCAAAAATACTTCAAACATCCCAAGTCCTATTTGAAAGACATTTTTCTAAACTCTTAAGTTCTCTTTTCCTAAAGACCTCAAAGTGTCTTCAAACCTTTCAAAAGATGTCAATGTGCCTTCAAAGCATTCCAAAGGCCCTAATGTGCCTCTTATCTATCGGGCCCCTGCCTGAACTACGAATGACCTGATTCTTACCAAATAAGATACGCAGGCAACCTAAAATGGTGCACTCATAACGTTTATTTCAACCCAAGTTCCCTTTTCAAAAGTTTCTATCAATTCAAGGTTTCTATCTCAAATCCTTTCAAAACTTCCATATATTTTCAAATATCTTTTTCAAAACATACATTATGCATCATTCATATAAAAAGTGATGACCAAACACAATTTTCAAAATTCTCAAGTGGATATTAGTAACCGGTTATTCAAGTGAGTCAATTTAGGGTGATTAAACATGTAGGTGCCTAAAGGGCAAGATGGGGTGATGATCTTAGGATATCTTCTCTATACGTAACCAACTCCTAGCCCATAGATTTCTAGTTTCAAAGACAAACTCAGAGTAATGTTTTCAGACGGGCTTTGAAACATTTTGAAAAGGTTGCTAAAAATCTATTTTCTAAAACACCTTATTAAGAAGGATACTTTCAAGATGATTTTAAAAAACCTAAATTTAGTCTTCAGATTATACTTAGTTTTAGATGACCTACACATCTTTAACTATGTTAGGTGGCAACTCCAAACTGCCCTTGTTTAAATTAATTTCAAGGTCAAACCTAGTTGCAGTCGCCCTTCGAGGAGGATAAGTTCTAACGAAAGAGTATTGTGTTTTTTTTCGAGCCAAGAGGGCTTGGTTAAAAATCGGGGCGCAACAGCTGGCAACTCCATTAGGGACACTTAGAGGGTTAGGCCATTATCATGTCTCTTCACGCTTCACTCACCCAGAATCTCCGGTTACTTTGTCAAGTTTTATCTACTTTTCAAAACTTTTCTAAATTCCCGAAACATGATTTTCCAAAAAAATTGTTTTTAAATAAGAGTTGTCACTTGCATTCATTTCTTACATTCATGCTCTTGCATCGACATCCACTTGCGAGCTCTCTCACTGCTTTCCATATTTATGCTCTTGTATTGACCATCTGTTTTATCTTGCATTGAGTTTTTTGAAAAGTTATTAACTCCTTGTATTTTATTTTTTTTTTAGGTGGACCTTTGCTCACATTTCATTTTATGTCATATTAACTGCCATGTATGTGATTGAATGAGCATAATGGGATGTGTGTTGTTGGGTCTTTTCCTTCATTTTTGAAATTTCCACACACACTTGGTGCGCTCATTTACAGTTGCACCTCTGCATAATTACCTACTTACTACCTTTCTAGATAGAAGGGGGAATAATATATTGATTATGGGCAGATACTGTGTTAGCTTCTCAGCCTACGGTCTCTTGATAGTTTCCCCGCTTGAACCACCAACCAAAGATGTGGTTCACCTTTTCGAGGATGGACGCCAGAGGTTTAAAGGTTTAGGAACCGAGCTTTTTAGGGAGTATTAGTAAACCCCCAACCTCATGCTCATGAAGCACCCCATGCATAGCCGAACCTTTGTCGGATTTAAGACACCCGCGTCAATTTCAAAACTAAGGAGGACAGGGCAACTGTTTTACTTTCCTTTATATTCTGCTCAATCTATGCTATTGTGCTACTTGATTCTTGTCGTTATGTTATTTAAGCATCTTTTTGCATCATAACTGCTCATGTATCTGTATTCATTTCAAGACTAAAGTTCCTAAAGTAACTCAAATAATTGCATCTCCATGCATTTGATTACCCCCAGAGAATGGCCCCAAAGCCCTTCTCACTCAAATCAAGCCAACCAAAACTCTTGAGGGTACCAAATAACCCTAAGGATTCATGACATGTATCAAAATCATCTCATAAGAAGGGGCCCTAATCCCTCTTCGCTCATGGAGATAGGGCTGCCAAGGAAACAATGGGCAATCTGAAATCAAGGTCTCTTACTAACCTCCATCAAAGAAGGCGAATTTAAATACTCAAGAGTAGTTTAGGATTTCAAACATAAAATTAGAATAGGTAAAAGTCGTAAGAAAAATGTTCCCTCTCCTAGTTTCAATGTACGTTTGAAAATTGTATATATAATGGAAATTCAACTCAATAAAATTATTATTCTTGTTGAATGAATGAGTTTACAAATGCATGACTATAGGAACAGGTATAGTATTGCATAATAGGGGCAAGGCCCTATCTCCAAAACCTGAGCCAAAACATCATGATTAGTCCCCCTCGAAAGGCAAGGGCTCCCTAAGTCATACATTGCATAAAACATTCCTCGGTCTAGGAACTAATATATGATCTTTTTATTGTTTTTCATTATTTCTACCCTCCCTTCATCTCACAAAAGGCCAGAAATAGTTTTTAGTGAGATTTGTTTACATTTCAGGTCATCATTTCTCCTAAAAAGGGAAAGAGAGGAACACAAGGACCATCTGTGCCCTAAGAACCAATTCTTACCCGACACCGAGTAGCACAAATGACGAGTGAGGGCAATACTCTTGACCAACATAATAGTCCAGTAACACGGTAAGAAGTGAATGAGATAAAAACAAAGATAGACAAAATGTTCAAGTTCGTACAAATGATGGCCTTCACGGGAACTATTGTGGATCCTTCAGCTTCAACATCTCACCCCAAAGAAGCTGAGGTTATCCCACCAAAGGTCACCCCGCGTACTGATAATATGGGTAAAAGCAAAGAAATCCCTAAAGTGGTGCACGTCAAGGAAGAGGAAGAAAATAACCCTAAAACCATCCTGCTGGCTGCAATGCCAAAAAAAGAAAACCCAGATTCCCTCAATCTGAAGATACAAGGTCTGAAGGAGTCCTTATGCAACTTACAAGGCCATAATACCTTCGATGGGAAATCTTATGATGAATTGTGCTTCTTCTCCGATCATCCAAGGCAGCCCAAACTCAAGATACCTGATTTCTAGAAATATGATGGAAGTGGAGATCTCGTGGCTCATTTGAGATTATATGCAAGTGCATTAAATGGTCATGAGAACGATCCCAAACTTCTGCTGCAACTATTTCAGCATAGCCTGTCCAGGTCTGCCTTGTAATGGTTTACTCTCCTGGATCTGAGGAAAATAACAACCTGGAACGAGCTAGTCATAGGCTTCCGATCATAGTACCAACACAACAGTGACCTCACCTTAGATAGAAGTACCCTAATGATGTGACCCGAGGGAAAAAAGGAGAGTTTCAAAAGCTATGCTCTAAGGTGGAGAGAAGCAGTCGCTTAAGTCAACCCCCCGCTGGTAGAGAAAGAATATGTGCAACTATTTGTGAATGCCTTCGAGGTCCTATATTATGAATGCTTATGCCTAAGCATTGGGAAGAGTTCCTCTGAATTAATAATGCAAACGGCGATGATCAAGAAGGGGTTAAAAACTGGTGGGATCATAGACTGTTACTCCAAGACAGGTGAAGGCTTCTCAAATGTGGCAAAGAAGGTAGCAACCACTCGAGATACCGGTAGGAAGGAGGGAGAAGTATTCGCCATCTTACCAACTCAACAGTAACCATATTACCCTTAATATTAAGCTCGACTGCAACCACCTGCTCCCATTGTCAACATTCATGTCACCAATGTCCAAAAACCTGCTCTAGGACCCGTCGCAACCCGATCATATTTCAACCCCAATAGAAATAATCGGTGATACCGAGAATTCACTCACTTAGCATGCACTCAAACAGAGGCTTACCATGAGCTCCTCAAAGCCAAACACCTAAATCCTATACCCCCGCGGCCTTTGCCAAGTCCGTTGCCTTTGACTTTTAATTTGGTCCTTACTTGTGAATATCACGTCAGAGGGCAGGGGCATGACACAAAGCTTTGTTTCTCTGTGAAGCACAAGATCAAAGATCTCATCGACAACAAAGTCATCAACACTCAGGAAGCAAAGATGGCCGTTGTACCCAATGTTACAACCAATCCCCTACTAGATCATGCTGTTAACATAATTACGGAAAAGGAAGCAGATCCTGATGGAATCATAGCTGTAGAGTATTTCAAAGGAGAGTCAGAAACTGAGGAAGAAAGTGGCTGGGAAGAAAAGCCACAACCATGCCCTATCTATCTTTACGAGTCAAATGAAAAGCAAGATCCCCTTGACTGGACCATTGAAGAACCCATGGAGAACACTCCCATTGGTATCGTGTTTGTTGATGGTTAGGGAGATGAATTCTTACACCCTAAATATGCCATGGTTGAGCACCACCTAGCAAAGGACCTTTTTAATTATGAGAACATGGGTTGGGGTATCAGCAAACTAAAAGTACCGATGGCACCATTTGAATTCATGGAGGGTGATCTGGCTAGTCTATTCACTAAAATTGATCAAGAAGAAGCTGAAAAAGAAAAAGCTAAAGAAGAGCAACTGCAAGTCCTAGGAGGAAACTTGGGCACAAAACATAAGGAAGCAATAAAGCCTAAGCAAGAAAAGACCAACCAAGCAAAAGAGAACTGTCAGGGTTCCCATGACTTGATAAGTAACCCTAATGTCCAAGCTAAAAGAGGAGAAGGAAAAGGAGGCATCCACAATTACACTGTGATCACCCACCTTTAAGATTCTGCAGTCAACGCTTCAATCCATCCAACATAGCCCAACGAAGAAATTAGGGAGTGGAGCATGGAAGAGGCAAGCTTGGTCCCAAAACCTGCCTAAAGGGATAACCACTAAAGGGATGTTCTTGTTTCCAAACTCTGCATTTACTTTTTGTTAATTCTGCTTTAAAAATCAAGAGCCTAGCATGTACATAAAATCCTTGAAATGAAAAAGAGTTTGAAGTTTATGATTATCATCTTCTATGAATGTCTTTTTCTTTCAAAGTTTTCCTTTTTGTTATGCCCTTACTTGAAGGGAAGGGATAGTAAAGGCATCCTCACCAGTGGGTACCACTTCCGATCCAAAGAGTGGAAACACTAGAGAAAGAAAGAGAGAGTGGATCATAGAAAAAGGGCAACACTTAAAAAAATACCATGACAAAGCAACCAGCAGTTAGACCCTCAAAAGGAAGAGAAGCCGTCATTTCAAATTCCCTAAATAGCAAAGCAATTCCTTCAAATAACCCACTCGAGCCTTAAGCGATTTTCATTCAAACACCCTAACCATGAACTGCCCCCCATACTGGAGCTAGCACGAGTAACGGAACATTTCAACTAGCATTCACCTATCTTAAAGGATGTTGCTAAAATTCTATAGTTGAACTTCATAAACTAAGCAATGTTGTTTGAAAGGAAGAGAACATCTATTCTTCTACTTTGCAGTTAAAAGTTTTTCCTTGAGAAACCCACTTTTGAGCCAATTACATTCCTTTGACAAACCCGATCTAGTAATCATTGCCCACTAAAGGTGAAAGCAAAATTAGGAAAAAGAGGAGACACGAGCCAGATGGATTCAAAAAAAAAAATGTTGGGGCAAAGAAAAGAGACCCAGGTGGCACCATGAGAAACCAGCAAAGGCTTTGCAAATAACAATGTTGGGCAAAGAAAAGAGAAATGATGAGCCCAAGACATGGCAAAAGTCTGAACAAAAACAAAATAAATACCCAAAAGAAAGATAAATAGAACAGAAGGCGAGGAACAAGTCCAAAGGAGACAAAAAAAAAAAGAAGCTGACAAGAGTGATCACCGATCAGTAACAAACCCAAGAAAAGTGAAGCACGTTGGGCCTTTAACACCCTTTCATTAAAAAAGGCCCCCATAACCTAGCCACATTACAACCTAAAATAAAGCCCCATTGGATCAGGAAAGATTGCTTAGTCTAAACAAATTCAAAAGAAAATACAAAGATGAATAAAATGGCAAAAGTTTACTCATGGTAGTTCTGGTTCAGGTAACCCCCGCTAAAGATAGGAAAATTATTTGAGCCTATGTACCCTTCATTTCTTTTAAATCCTAAGCCTAGCTTACATTATGGTCCAAAGTAAAGCCTTCTTAGATTGAGGATGAAAACTGCTCGCTCCTTTGCTAAAGGCTACTTCAGTTGTTGCCTGGAGAGTTCACTAGTCCAATTATACAATCCCTAAGAGGAAGTCGCGAGAGCTACGAGCAAGGTTTCTCTTTTCAGGTAAAGGAGGAGAGAGATGGGTTCAGAAATTAAAACCATGGGAATGGGGCAACTACCATCCCGTCGCATCAGGAAAACCTCGAGAGAAGAGCAAAAATTCAAAATGGCAAGCTAGCGGTTGACATTTAGTTAAACCAAAAGCTTGGAGCCTACCTCAGGGCCTATTTTCATAAAACTTGTGCATCTATGGGTCCTACCATTCTTAAACTTTGCTTAAGCCCATGCATGTGACGGTACACAAATAAGTTCTCATTTTTGTCTAAAGCCTATATATATCCATCATTTCTTGTATGCGTCATGATTCATGCATTCCTGTGCTTATATATTCTTACTTTCTATTTTTCATGAGCATACATTAAAGATAGTATTAAAAAGAAAACCAATCATTATCCCATGCAAAATATAAAATCAGCATGTTAATGTATCGCACAATCATTATCCATAAAGGCCAATACATAGCCCCAAAATATAAGCGCATTTAAACAAAACTATAAGCCTGACAAAGCTAAAACTGTGTCAACTAAAGGAAAGAAGCGCCTCAAGGAGCAGGATCGTCATCCAAATCAAAGTCTCCGATATTCGGCACATACGAAGGAGGCTGGCTGGAAGAAGCTCTAGCATCATAAGGATCCTCACCAAGAAGAGCAAGAAGAAAGAAAACAGGCATCAGAACACCAAAAACACATAAAGAAAATGAAAAATGAATCACAAGTAGCATACCCAGAGGGCCTCCATCAAAGATATACGGGTAGTCAGAGTGTCCATTTTAGCATGATGCTAGTCTCGAGCTTGACAAGCTGCTACACACTTCTCCTGAGAAACAAACCCCTTGGCCCGACACCACAGCTCAACCATCTCATGACTGGCCACCTGTCTTCTAACCACCAGATCAATCTGGATAAAGGCACCAATAGACCTTGCCCTAAAATGAACCTCATAATCCACACTAGGCGGAAGCAAGAAGCGGTCGCCAAGCACCCCAACTATATAAGGAATCTCGAACCTAGCTCGATAAAACCCAAATATATATTGAGGAGGATCCTTAGAAGCATGGAAGTCAGTGTGCAATTGCCTCCAATGACGCTCCCCTAAGTACGTCTCCCGCGAAAGGTGGCCTTAAAAGGTAACCTATGACCTAAACAAATGGATGAGGTCCCTTATATCGGCATACTGGGGAGACCCAGAGTAAAGTGCCCAAGTCACATCCCGGGGTCTCAACGACTCCAGGTTAGCCTGGAGAGCAACAAAATCTATAAGCAAAGACTACTGGACTACGTGCTCTCTATGCCATCTCGTGGCCTATGGAAACACATATGCAGCTAACACCTCTGGTCGGCACACTGGCAAGTATTCATAACTCCACCATATCAGAAAAGGCTAGAACCCAATCTAGCTACCCCATGCCCCAGATATCCTAACTCTCATCCCCTGCAAAAAGCCAACAAAGGTAAAAGCACCCCAGTCCACGTAATCTAAGGTGTGCAAATCAACTACCAGGCTTACCAAAGACAGAGGAACTACTGACTTTTTGTTATTGCAAAAGCTACTAAAGACGACATATAATACCAACCGGCGCCTCATGATAACCCAATCCTCTAGGGAAGGCTTAAGAGCAAAAGTTGTCTTTGCTGGACACAGGAGCGAAGCTGAGAAACTTAAGCTGATAATCCTTGGCAAACTTAGGAGAAGGCGAGCCTCAACAGGAAACACAGGCCGCAAAGAAATCGAGAAACCCCCAAAAGATAGGCTAGTGATCATCACCCAGTCAATAAGGGTGGGCCCCAACTCAAAACCTACCAAATGCAAAGTCCTAATGTCCCCAAACCATCTCTCGAGTAACCCAATCGCCAGCTTGGGATCAAGTTTGTCCGTCTGAAGAGTCACAAAAGTGCCAAAGCTAATCTAAAGGAGGAAATCCCGATAAGACTAAGCCGATGCATGAATGGCTCTCAAGGTAGAAATACTGGCCCCTTTGAGCGAACTATGAGTAGTTGATGGTATCTAACCATAATGCAGATAGAGGCTCGGATGGTAGGCCAAATCCCGCCAAAGGTGGAACGTTAGGAATCGCCAACTGATCATCTGAAAAGGAGATATCCTTATACCTATCACGAACAGATGCCATCCCATACCAGGTCCTCAAATCGATAGTCATGTCAACCTCCTCCTCAACCCTCTCACCTGAAGCAGTCAAAGACTATTCTCTAGCAGAACTACAACTAGAAGCTGTCTGGCTTAAAGATCAATGGGAGCAACCACTCTTGCAATGGATATAACAACTTCGGCTGGCACTACCCTCCTCGAAATTGACCCACGGTGCCTTCCCCATGGCACCTCCTCTTTGAACCATCACCGCCCGCATTCGCAATCCTAAAAAGCAATAATATAAAGGAATATAGAAAGTCAATCAGTAATAGGATATGAATAAAAAAGAGAAATACAAAAAGAAAAAAGAGAAATAGAAAAAAGAAAAAGAAAAAAATAAGAAGAAAAAAAAAAAGAAAAGAAAAAAGTCAAGGCCCTATCCTTTCCCTGGTTTTATATTCAAGTCAATTTTTAAGGTTTTTCGAGCTTTTTTTCTCAAAAAGTCCCATTTCAAAATTTCAAAACGGTTTTTCAGGCTTTCTCCTTCAAAATCCCTGTTTCAAAAATTTTTTAAGGTTTTCTGAGTTTTTTTCTCAAAAAGTTCCATTTTAAAATTTCAAGTTGGTTTCTCGGGCGTTATCCTTCAGAAGCCCTGTTTTAAAAGTTTTCTAAGGTTTTCTGAGCTTTTTCATCAAAAAGTTAAATTTTAAGATTTCAAGTCAGTTTCTCGAGCTTTTTTCCTTCAAAAGCCCTGTTTCAAAAGTTTTGTAAAGTTTTTCGAGCTTTTTCCTCAGAAAGCTCCATTTCAAGATTACAAGTCAGTTTCTTGAGCTTTTTTCTTCAAAAACCTTGTTTCAAAAGTTTTTTATGATTTTTCGAGCTTTTTCTCGAAAGTTCCATTTCAAAATTTCCAACCGGTTTCTCGGGCTTTCTCCTTCAAAAGTCTTGCTTCAAAAGTTTTTTAAGGTTTCTCAAGCTTTTTCCCCAAAAAGTTCCATTTCAAAATTTCAAGTCAGTTTCCCAGGCTTTTTCCATAAAAAGCTCTGTTTCAAAAGTTTTCTAAGGTTTTCTGAGCTGTTTTTCTCAAAAAGTTCCTTTTCAATATTTCAAGTCAATTTCTCAGGCTATTTCCTTCAAAAGTCCCGTTTCAAAAGTTTTCTAAGGTTTTTCAAGCTTTTTCCTCAAAAAGTTTCATTTTAAAATTTCAAACCAGTTTCTCGAGCTTCTTTTTTCAAAAGCCCTATTTCAAAAGTTTTTTAAGGTTTTCCGAACTTTTTCCTTAAAAAGTTTTATTTCAAAATTTTGAGCCAGTTTTGCGGACTTTTTCCTTCAAAAGCCCTGTTTCCAAAGTCCTCTATAGTTTTTTGAGCTATTTTCTCAAAACATTCCATTTCAAGATTTCAAGTCGGTTTCCAAGGTTTTTTTCCTTCAAATGCTCTTTTTCAAAAGTTTTCTAAGGTTTTCCAAGTTTTTTAATTAAAAAGTTCCATTTCAAGACTTCAAGTTAGCTTCCAGGGCTTTTTCCTTTAAAAGTCTTGTTTCAAAAGTTTTCAATGGTTTTTCGAGTTTTTTCTTCAGAAAGTTCCATTTCAAAATTTCAAACTGGTTTCCTGGGCTTTCTCCTTCAAAAGCCTTATTTAAAAAAAAAAATTTAAGGTTTTTCAAACTTTTTCCTCAAAAAGTTTCATTTCAAAATTTCAAGTCGGTTTCCTAAGCTTTTTTCTTCAAAAGCCTTGCATCAAAAGTTTTTTAAGTTTTTTTGGGATTTTTCTTCAAAAAGTTCCATTTGAAAATTTCAAATCGATTTCCCGGGTTTTCTCTTTAAAATGCCCTGTTTCAAAAGTTTTTTTATGATTTTTCGAGCTTTTTCCTAAAAAAGTTTCATTACAAAATTTCAAGCCAATTTCGCGGGCGTTTTCCATCAAAAGCCCTATTTCAAAAGTATTCTATGGTTTTTCAAGATTTTTCCTCGAAAAGTTCGATTTCAAGATTTCAAGTCAGTTTTCAGGGCTTTTTCCTTCAAAAGCCCAGTTTCAAAAGTTTTATGAAGTTTTCCAAGCTTTTTCATCAAAAAGTTCCATTTCAAGATTTTAAGTCAGCTTCCCGGGCTTTTTCCTTCTAAAACAATGTTTCAAAAGTTTTCTAAGGTTTTTTGAGCTTTTTCTTCAAAAAGTTCCATTTCAAATCGGTTTTCCGAGTTTTTTTCCTTCAAAAGCCTTGTCTCAAAAGTTTCCTAAGATTTTCCGAGCTTTTTATCCAAAAAAGTTTCATTTCAAAAATTTACACCGATTTCTCAGACGTTCTCCTTTGAAGCCCTGTTTCAAAGACAATCTTCTAAAATTTTGATTTCCCAAGCTTTCTCCTTAAAAAGCAACTTTCTTTTTCCTAGGGATTTTTGAATCGAAATGTTGAATTTTTTTTAAGAGTTCATACTTCTCTGAAAAATTTTAGCAGAGTTCTACCTTAAAAGTTGCTATTCCAAAATTCAACAAGTCACAAACACATTTTCAAGGCATCTCGAGCCTTCAACCACGTCAATCAATACAATCCCATCATCCGTGACACATGACCCATAATTAGATACAATTTTCAAGTCAATTTCTTCACTTTTCAAAAGTTTTCGATTTCGTTTTTATGTCCTAAAAATTTGCAAAAATTCATGAAACACTCTAGAAGATCCTAAAATTTATCTACTTTCAATAGGGACAATTTTTCATTTTTTCCTATTTTCTAGTATTTTTCTTAATTTCCAAAAATTAAAAAAATTTAAAATTTTTTAAAAAATTATGAAACTTCTTACGATTGTTCCATGCATTTTTCTAAGAAACCTAGGACAAAAATCAAGCTTAAACATACAAAACCCAAGCCTACACGAGCGTTTTTCTATACCCTATAGGAAACTTTTTAACATAAACATGCAAAATCACCCAAACACACTCTAATCATCATCAAATCATAAAAACGATCCACCCATCGCATTCTAAATATCCTAAAATATTGATTTACATAAATAATAGGCAAAAAACGAGCACATATACATCAAAATTTCAAAAACTCTAACTTTGAGTTTTTCAGCAAAATTTGAGTTTTTTGGCAAGAATCCAGTGATGGTGTCAACTTCCGGCACGTGCCCGACGTCCCCCGATACTTTCCTAGCAATACCCGGTCAAAACCCCTCAAAATCCCACAGCTGAGCTCTCAAAAATCACTCCAAATGACTTGCACCCATAATGAGATCGCGGCTATTTTGTTCTAAAAATCTCAAGACCTGGTGCATCTACTACATGCACTAGGGGAAATTTCAAGTATGTGCATATTTCATATGCGCCAAGTCCATTTTTGCCCAGGTGTGTGATGCTTCAACTTCCTACCAAAACTAGTTTTAAATGCCCTCAAGGGAAAAAAAAATCATTTTTAAGAATTTTAAATCCAAAAATCACTTTTTAAACTCTCGTTTTCAAATACCTGAGCTTTCCGAACCCAAAACTCCATACATCGGCATTCTTGAAATTCTAACCCTAAAAAGTAAAATTCAAAAGGAACCTAGATTTCCCAAATTCAAAGTTTTCAAAAATAGAGACTTACCAGTAATCCAAAGATTTTTCAAATCTTCCAAGCTGTAGTCCCTCCAATCGCCTCGCTACCAAAATTGGGTTCTTACTTTATTATTTTTTGCCTTCGAAAAACAAAGATAAAAAAAGAGGGGCAGCTGTAAGCACCACAAAGATAGAAAAAGAGGGCCCGACTGGATCCAGTTTCAAACATCACAACACATATGAGCCCAGGTCAATTCTTTCAAACTCCAATCCAATCAACTGGTCACTTTCCAAGCCCGTATGGCCCAATTGAAGTTGAAAAGATCATATTGCCCTTAGGCACTCCAGGCAGCTTTCCAAGACTAGGCAGCCTTGGGAGCCCCAGCCATCCAGGTAGCTTCCTCAGATCGGGTGATCTCGGGGACCAACACCTTATCAAATTCCAAACTATTCACTTCTATCACTTACTAACCTGCCAATGTAGAATGTCTATATTTGGTAGTTCTTCGAGACCAAGCAATCTCGGAGACCAACACTACCTTCTATGTAGCTTTCTGAGATCGGGTGATCTTAGAGACCAACACTACCCTCTAGGTAGCTTTCTAAGATCGAGCGATCTTAGGAACTAACACTACCCTACATGTAGTTCTTTGAGACCGGGTGGTCTCGGGGACCAACACCATGAGACCTGACAGTCTCGGGATCTAACACATAGGTTAACATCGACGCCTGCTAGCCCGACTCGGTGAAAAATGACCAAACCTACCCTTTGGGCCTCCAAGCACGTCTTTGAGAAAGTTCAAAATCCAAAAAGACGGTAAGTCCACCCTTCCAAAATGTTCTTAGGCAAGTAAGCATACTCAATGCACCATCTAGACCAATTCCTGTCCTATTCCAGTCAACTTCAGTCAAAATGACCGTTCTGGCCCTAGACACCCTAACACAGTACAAATCCCTCCAGACGGTAAATACACCTTCCAGAACCATTCCCAAATAGTCCAACATGCTTAATATGCCACTCCAATCTATTTTAACCCTGGTAGTCCAAGTGCGCCCCAAAACCATACCGGCTTTGGGTACCAAACTGACAGATCTTATTATACGCCCATGTTCAATCCAAGGTGAGTCCTATGACTCTAAACACTTTTAAGTTAATGAAAATCCCCTGCAACGTGAGGCGATCAGAGGGATGGAATTTAAAATAAGGTTAGAAAGATTACATTTTGGAAAGCATTAAATTAGGGTTTAGGAAAGATTGGATTTTAAAAAGCTTTGAATTAGGAAAACCCCTATGTCACCGTTAGAGTAGTGGAAATACTCGTATACAGGTCGACATTGGGAATTACCAATAAAACCTCTATGTCACGGGACCGAACACGCCTCTTGACCGTGACACGTTTATCAAATAATGGGATACCTTTGCAAACCAACTCATCACACACCGTTAGAGTGACGGAAACACTCAAAACTCGGGTCAACACTAGTGCCTGCTAGCCCACTCTACTGAAAAATGACCAAACTGCCCCTTGGGCCTTTCCGGCATGCTTCTTAAGAAAGTACCTAAGTCTTCAGAGCGGTAAGTCCATCCTTCCAAGATTGTCTCAAAGATAATCCAGCACTCCTAAGTGCCTTCCAGTCGATTTCGAATCAATTCCGAGACTATCCAATCAAAATGACCATTTTGCCCCTAAGCATCTGATCGCCTCTGCGAGGCACACCGGGTCTGAATATCAATCTGGTAACCTTTTGATGATTCTTTTAATAGTATTCTCAACCTTTCAATACCTTTCTGAATCATTTTGAGTCTATTCCGGCAAGCCTAGTGCAAAATGATCATTTTGCCCCTGGTGGGCCGGTTGCCTTTTTCCAACCACACCGGCTCTGGGCATCAAACTGGCAACCCCTTAGAACACTCTCAATAGTGTTTCCAACCTTCAAGCCTTCTCACAGGTCACTCCAAGTCCATTCCGGTGTTTCTCCAGTCCGATTGATCGTTTTGCCCTTAGTAGGACCAGTCAACCTTTTCAAGCATTCCAGCATTGTTCCTTAAGTCTGTTACCTCCAAAAAACTATTTCAAGGGTTTCTGTCGATCCCCAGGCTTTTGAACCATTCTCGGACCTTCCAGAGTCACTCCTAGTGGAGCTAAACCAAAAATTGCTTGGTAGTTACTAGAACAATTGCCCAAATCTTTTTTCCTTGCGTCCTAAGGGTCAAAAGATATATTTCTTGCCGCCTTAAAACTTTCCTAAGTGAATGGCACCACTATAATAGGTGCCAATGTTATTTTGATTGTCTATAAAAATAGATCCTCCCCTATGTAAAAAGGGTCCACAAATCTAGTCCAGAAACTCTCTCTCTGAAAATAGAGCTCGAAGTCTCTCCAAACCATAGTTCTCTGAAGCCACTTCAAGTCTTAGCCTCCATACACTCAAAGCCTAACCTCTATACATCTCATACACTCAAACACAAGCGTCCAAACATTTATTAATGACTCAAGTGCTACAACTTCAAAGCTCTTAAAGTTCAAGTAAAACAAAGCAAACCATGCAATCAAAAGAAGAAGAATACGAGCTTGGTTTTCTATTTACTTTTATGTACTCCCCCCTCTCTTTTCTCCCTCCTAACCCATTTGAGTTTTCTTCTATTTTAATCCCCATCTTCTACCTCCTCTTCTTGCATGCTTGAAACAAGGGACTTCCCGATTTATGCCTAGAAAAAATTGTTGAAGGTCACCGTGCGGGGGGTTTTTTTTCAAATTCAACCTTTGATAATGTGGGTTCGGTCCTATTAGTTATGTGGTGAAATCTAGCCTTGTATGTTCACGACCCTATTGCATTGTGCATATCATATTCATATATCCATTCAAAATTACTTTCAAACTTGCATCAAAGTTGTTTTCAAACTTGCATCAAAGTTTTCCTTCAAAACTTGCATTCAAAATCTCGTTCTTTCAAACTTGTTTTCAAAATCACACTTCTATGATGATTCTAACCATTCCATAGTTAGAGTTGTTTCTAAAAAAAAATGTTATATTCAATGTGACTATCAATGTCTAGATATTTTGGTAGAAACTCTAAATTATTTTTTCAAAACCACAATCTTAAGATGATTCTAGCCATTCCATGGTTAGAGTTGTTTTAAAAATATATGATATTCAATGTGATCATTATGGTCCATATTTCAAATCCTTTTTATTTTCAAAATCACAACCCTAGAATGGTTCTAATCTTTTCATGGTTAAAATTGTTGGCCCAAATGGCAACCCAAGAGGGGGGGTTAATTGGATTTTTTTTAAATTAATGGCAATTAATCAAATCAATATAACAGTGATCAATCTATATATAATGCAATGTAATCAAAAGAGGAATGAAAAACAAAGCAATAGAAAGCCCACCAAGAATTACTGAGGTTCAACCACAATTCGTGGTCTACGTCCTCATCTCAAGATCCCCTTGAAGTCTTCCTCCAGTATGCAATCTCCAATTATAAAATAGATGCTTATTTACCAAGTGCTCAGCTCACTTTTACACAAGAACTTCTTTCCAAGTTCTTCCAGGCACCAAGTGGTTTTGTCCAAGATCCACTCAAACTTACAAGAGTTTTTCTTCTATAAGAGAACTCTCAAACTCTCACTTATATGTGTATAATGATGTACAAACGAAATACAAACTCTCTATCAAGAGTGGATAGACGAATAAAAGCTCACTCTTATAAAGACAAGAAGAATATTCAAATTTTTCAGTTTGATCAGTCAGTGGTACTTCTTTTTCTTCTACCTCTTGTATATAAATGCAGTTAGAAGCTTGTATATAAACTCCTGTATTGATTTCGTCCGTTGGAGGTTGTTGGGGCTCATTTAATGTAAGTGCAGTCCGTTATAACGTTAAAAAAACTATATGTTATCTCCTAGGTGTCGACACTTGGTTCCATGTGTCGACACATCTGGTTTGCATTTTTTAGATGTTGTCCACTGTCTCCATGTTTCGACGCATCAACTTCATGTGTCGGCACTTGATCATTTTGTTTTCAAATTTTTGGCTTCTATTTTCATATGTCAACTCATTATTTTCATGTGTCGACACATTGCCTAGAAATATTGCTTCTGTCTTCCCATAATCAATTTCAGCTTCAACACTACTATAACATCTTCAAGGAGTCTTCTCTTTGGGGCATAGTGATCAATTAAAGTCTTCAATTCACCAAGGTTGTTCTCTATTCAATTTGGATTGAATTCATCATTTGATAATCATCTTTTCTTGGTTTCACATTGCCAGAACTTTACTCTATTATTGCGGAGCTCTTTTTCTTTGTTGCCAATCTTTCTCTTTCATTGCCAAGCTCTTTCTTTCATTGCTAAGCTTTCTCTTTTATTACCGAGTTCTTTCTTTCATTTGGATCACTTCAATGAGACTTCTATAAGCTTGATGAAGTCTATTC